>CM051369.1:18152342-18305646 GCA_028015245.1 Cardamine occulta
AGGCAGAGCTGCCCAGTATGGAGTTCTCCGTGGGGCTGCATTAGGCGCGGTTGCTGGAGCTATCCTCTCTGTTGAAGTGTTGGAGGCTTCTCGTGCCTACTGGTATTTAGAGCTATCAGGATCAAGGGGTCCATCATCTATGGTTAGTCTTTAATTCTTTTGAATAATCTTACACTTTTGTCAAGAATTAGAGATGGTATTTGGAGTTTTTTCGACTGACTTTATGGTCGATATGGAGAAAAGAAGTTTGGTGGAAGATATAATGACATAGCTTTGACATGTTACTGGTGGGCCATCAAAGTTATGGGATGACATGATGGCTTTGATTTAGTCCCTTGTAATCATTTAATCAATCGTTAGCCTTCCTTAATATATAGTATGAAATAATCTACCAAGGTAATAGGAATGATTCTGTGTTACTAATGCCATGAGGCATTTTTAGCTCTACCCTTGGAGTCTGGGGCTTGCAGTGGTTGTTCCAAATAACATTTCTATATCTTGATTGGCAGTTTTGACCATTGAGTATGAGTAAGCTTAGCCTTTGGTATTTTGTTTTGGATCCAGGCAGATTTTGTAGAGCAACTGTTTCGTGGGCGACTAGTAGATGAACAACTTATGTCGACAATGTTAAATTCACACCACTGGCAGGTTCTATTCCAACTCATCTTCATTTGTATGGTTAAAAACTGTTCTATGAAATTCTACTATTGTACTACTGAAAGCTACTATATGAACATGTAAGGAAGCCTCTTATAAGCAATTCTGGCCCAAACTTTCTTCAATGTTTAGACAATTGTGTTCCTACATCTTCCTTTGTTCACTTGATGTTCAGCAATCTCCACTAGTTTTAATAGATGGAGAAAAACTGATGTAAGCAATTTTGTTTACTTCTTACAGTTGAGGATATCTGATGTAAGCTATGAAGAGCGGGATGAATATTATGGTGAATTTGAAGCTAGAGGCTTATCAGGTGACTCTTTAAGCAAACTACCATGCTATATCATGTCAAGTGAAATGGCCAAGACGCAGATCACTCACTGCACTATTTGTCTGCAGGTTTCCTCTGCTTCTATTGTTTTACATTAATTGAATAAACTTCTTGTCATGGCCCCTTGTTCATCTCACACCTTGGATTTTACAGGACATTAAAGCAGGGGAAATCACACGAAGCTTACCGAGATGTGATCATACGTTTCACCTGGTTTGTGTTGATAAATGGCTCATCAGACACAGGTCATGCCCCATTTGCCGACAGGCCGTCAAAGGTTAAAATACCGTTGATGCCGAGCTGTGTACATAGTAAAAATACATTATCGTTATAAGTATGTTGTTGTAAGTTTCAAAATCCTTTTTTCAATTTTTTTTTCTGTTCATTTAGATTAACTTTAGCTTCATCTATAGATAAACTTTTGAGTGTATACTATTGTAAACATGAATAAGAACACCTACAGATGTAGTGGATAGAATATAGAACTCGATCAAGTCATGAACTGATACATTAAGTTAATTCTAATAATACCCCTTACATGTCTATTGGGAAGCTCTGAAACTCTTGACCTCGCAACATCCAGTAAAGGCAAAAAAAGCCCTCGAGACTCTATTCATCTTTTACTATACAGCTATGGAACAGTGTCCATTGACCTTGCTTTCGCACAGTAAGGTTCATAGGCAGTCCCGTTCTCAGCCTTAATCATTACCCATGGCTTCAACCCTCCAAGGCCATGAGCCACGTCCGCGAGTGAAGACCATGAGCTTGTGCCTACCAGCACATCAGAACAACTCAGAAGGTATATCTCAGCCCATGCTCTCCTACTTTCCATGTTCCTCTGGGTTTTTTGGAATTCCTTATGGCTCGGCTTGTGAACACTGATTATCTCTCCCGTCACTGTTGGGTTTTCCCAATATACGTCCCTGATACTCTCAAAATATCCTGAAGAAGTTGACGAGATGAACACTGCCTTGGATTTTCGGTTTAGAACTTGGCTTGAAGGAAGATGTCTCTGTTTTTCAACTTCCGGAAGCAGCTTATGTTTAGTTCCACAAGCTAGAATCTGATCTACCAAATGCTGAAACTGATCATTTCCAGATTCAGAGACCCCAATATAGATTCCTATTCTTTGCTCAGCTCTAGCAAGATATGCTTGATAGTATCGAGTAATGAGACTCCAGACAACATTAGTTGGGTGAAAGAGATACTGACCCAAGAAGTAAAACGCCATTTCTTTTTCAGGGAAGAGCTTTTCAAGTTCCTGCTCGAATGACGAGGTTGAGAAGAGAGTTGGGAGAAAGAAACTATCTGCTTTCATGATCAACCACGGAGTTTCCTCCAACAAAACTTGGCTTTCATCACAAAAGAAAAGCTTTTGTTGGTTACTGGAATCACGAACAACATGGCGATATGCAAACAACGAGTTGCCAGAATCGTGAAGAAGAGACTGTCCATTGAACTGGCTCTTGAGCGGGAACTCTAAGGGAAGAAACCAAGAGCTGTTTGGAAATGGCTCACAGAAAATATCAGCCATGTCAACTCCTGGTTCGACAAGTAAAACCCGATTT
Source organism: Cardamine occulta (assembly GCA_028015245.1). Classification (NCBI taxonomy): domain Eukaryota; kingdom Viridiplantae; phylum Streptophyta; class Magnoliopsida; order Brassicales; family Brassicaceae; genus Cardamine; species Cardamine occulta. The sequence goes on from CM051369.1 coordinate 18,154,899, forward strand.
GTTAAGAGCGCAAAAAGAAAAGCTGAAGCTAGACTAAGCATCCTATTCCCAAGCTCACCATTTGGCGTTCAACCATATTACATATCTACAACCAGAGACTTCCCCGTCAGACCGATCTCTCGACTTGAGTTTGCCCAGTGTTAAGTTATAGGATCTAGTGAATGGTCCACACTGTCTATGAAGATCTTCGTACCTCTTTAATCTATAATCCAGGTAAGAGGATTGCTTAAAAGGCCATTCCTTTCGATATAAACTCGCCTCATACCTACTCTAGCATGATTCTTTATCAAAACCATGGACAAGAACGTCATCAAGCTGCTCCTTCTTCTCGCTTAATCCACCATCTGAGTCGATAGCTGAAAACCAGAGAGCCACCAAAGAGTGTAACTAATGCAACATTGAGTAAAATAAACCTTCTGAAGACAAAGATTATGCAGTATTGTAGTTAAAACATAGCAAACGGAAACATACGCATTCGGAATTCAGGGTTTATAATTACGTATCATTTTTTCCTGGAAATGGATAGAAATCTTTTAACTTGCTGAAGCATAAAAGTATCCTTATTTAACAAATAAACCATTTTGGAGAAAGATTAATGAGAAAAAAAAGTAACTTTTCTGATGGGACTTTTGAGCGAATTTACTATATATAATTTAACCCCAAACAAAGAAAGGCAAAGTTCAATCTTTACTTACCTTGGTGGAATCTGAACAGAAGAACCCTAGAAGCTGCTTCAGTCTCCACAACATCATCAGAAGGGTGGGTCTCTGAGCACCACCGACAGAGAAAACATAACCGAAGCGGCCATTAGAACCGCCAGAAGTAGACCCATCGATTTCATCGAGCTCAAATTTGGTCTCATCGCATCCAATTCGCTAGACCCAGTTCGAGTATCGGAGTTAGAAACTGGGTCACCCGCATCCGAGCTCTTCTTGCCCCGCTTCATAGGGAAAAAGAGAGAAGACGGTTAAAAACCGGGTCGGATCCTAAAATGAGAACTCAGGGTCACGAAGAAAGAGAGTTAGTGACTGAAGACAGTGGGGGAGGAACTGAAGTGATGATGTCATCATGTGACGTGTTTGAGGGAGCAGAGATTAAGAGTACATGGCAGAGACAACGACAGCTTTTTGCTAACACTACCCTTTAACTTTGTGCTAATTTCAATATTAAACTGACACTATAAAAATAAACAAATAAGTCCGTTTCCGTAGTTACAACAAATAATCGACCCTCTCTCGTTATTTCCATGTTTTTTTTTCCCTAAGATTATACATTTTTTCTTTTTCTCTTTATTGTTACGGGTTTGATTCAGGGGCGGACCCACTAAAAGATTAGGAGAGTCAACTGACCCCAGTTAAATAATTAAATAAAGTTTTGCAAAATTTAAATAATCTTTAAGTTTAGTTTTTCTTTTTTTCTGACAGCTTATATACTTCACTTCTAATCTATATTTATGTTTTGTTATTATTTTTCCAAGAATAACAGCAATTTTGTGACTTATTATACACAATTTTCTTAATTAAAAACAACATCATTTTTTATTTGTTTAGATTTTATGTAAGAAACTATTATCATATACAAAATTGAAAATCTTATAATACAATTTAAAAATTTGTATGACCCCGGTAAAATTAGTTTCTGGGTCCACCACTGGTTTGATTATACGTTTTACGAGAAAATTAGACATCTTATTTAAAACTACCTAATAAACTATTATATATTAAAATTTTCTATTGTCAAAATATATAATTAATTGGTGGAAAATATCCAAAGCAAACCATTTTTTCTTCGCATATGCATATTTTTATGTATTTGATTTTCAGAAGTTGGTTAATATGATAATTTATCAGAAAATGCTGACAAGATTCAAAAGAGGTGTTTTCGAAAGACTTAAAATAATTGGAAAAGGAAAGAGAAATATACTTGCTGATGTGTATTTGAATTTTCATATTTACATCTGATTTCAAACTACTGAATGAATAAGACATTAAAAATATAAATGCACTAAATGTATATGCAATATCACAATCATCAATTACAAAACTAATTTCCTAAAAATTATGTTAAAATATTTAGAATAATGTCAACTCTTTCAAAAGAAAATATTTCATAAGAACATTATTCATAGTATAATATCTAAGATCAAATAAAAAACTTATTACACCCATATTTGCTTTGCAGAATTTACTAGTCTCTCAAAAAATGAAAATGTTTTTTTCAATGGTGTGAGACTTTTTCTCAGTTTACAATTTTCATAAAGTAATTTGCATGTAAATAACATAAATTTATTTCATAATTATAAAATAGTCTTTATATCAATCGAAAACCATAAAATATGGAAAATATATAGATCTCCAATATTTGTTCGAACTAGACACATAGCCTTCGTTACACAACTGAATCAAAATCTCACAAACTCTTAACAATTTTAACGTTGCATGCATACAAAACAGAAAAGTAAAATAAATAAAAAACCTAAGCATGTAGATGGTGCTGAAGCTTATCCATAATAGGCCGAGACCTACACAAGGCCCGTAAAGGCACTTCCTTACGCATCGCCATCCCCGGAGTCTCCCTCATATCGATCTCTTCGCCGTTGACTTTTTCCCAATCAAAGCATTGAATCAACGACCCTAATACTAACTTCACGATCCTCTGCCCTAATCCAGCGCCGGGACACGATCTCCGTCCATTCCCAAACGGCATTAGCCTGTGAAAATGTTCTTCTCCTCCTCCGTCGTTAAACCTCTCCGGTCTAAACTTCTCCGGTTCGTTCCATAGATTTGGATCTCTATGTATAGCCCACGCGTTCACCATCACCATCGTACCACGTGGAACGTCGTATCCTCCGACTTTGATGTCCTCCGTCGGTGATCTTGGCACCAGGAGCGGCGCCGCTGGGTATAACCGGAATGTCTCCGACACTATGTTTTGAAGGTAAGGAAGATTTGCAATGTCTGATTCGTCAATCAAACGGTCTTGTCCGATTTTCTCATCAATCTCTAGTTTCACTTTTTCCATTGCCTCTGGATGATTAAGCAAACTCGCCATTGCCCACTCCAACGTCACGGCGGAGGTATCTGTTCCGGCGATCATCATGCCCTGTTTCGCCCAAATTTTTAAATAATTTTTCTAAACCAGAGATCAAACCAAAAACCGTATAAATCCGGTATGGCCTATGGATTATAAGTGAATGTAAACCAATTCAGTTTTGCATTTTCTTTATTCAAATCAACTCTAAAGAACTGTACCTAAACAAAATTGATATAAAAAAAGAAAGATACGTATTATGTATAAGAGTGCATGTTAGCGATTCGTTACCAGCATTAAGCCTTTGATAGTGACGTCAGTGTAATACTCAGGCTCTTGTTGTTGCAGAGAGAGTAAATGATTAACCATAGTGTTACCATCTTTATCTCTCCTACACTCTTCAAGCAATCGCTGCAAGATCTTATCCATGGCTTCTCCAACAGCTTTCACTTTCTTCTCAAACCTTCCACCGAACATTTTCATGAACGGCAAGTAATCTCCGGGATGCCTCGCGCCGCTACTGTCGTTAATATCGGCAACGAGTTTCTTGAAAACATTCGCCTCTTCCTCGTTATGGACTTCGTCACCGTAATATCTCTTCCCTGTAACCATCCTCACGATGTTGTTGAACGTTAGATCGGACAAGAATGGTTCGAGCTCGATTTCTTTGTTGACGTCACGTGAGAGTCTCGTGAGCATACGGCGGATTTCGTCTTTGCGGATGTGAAGAAAATTGTTGAGTCGGCTCGAGGAGAGTATTTCGAGGGAGCAAATGCGGCGGAGGTTACGCCAGTGGTCACCGTAAGGCGCGGTTCCGACGGTTGTGTAGTTGTAAGCGACGTATTTGGCGGTTAGGAAACATGGCCGGTTAGACAAAACGATGTCGTTTTTGCCTGTGAAGCATTCTGTTGCGAGTGAGGAGGAGGATATCACGACTGCTCGGCGGGAACCGAAATGGAGGGAGAAAATTGGGCCGTGGGTTTTGGAAAGGCGGTGGAAGAGACGGTGGACCAGTGGTTCGAGGAGGCGGTGGTGGCCGAGGATTGGGAAAGAGTTTGGTGGAGAGGGAGGGAGGTTAAAACGATGCGTTTTGGAGGTGAAGAGGAATTTGTAAGCCAAGAGAAAGAGTGCCATAGGGAGAATAATCACATAGTAAAACATCTGTATAACGTTTATTTTCCTAGTTTGTTGGTTATTAACTTATTATCAAATCAGATTGCTAATTGTATTCATAGATTTTTTTTTGTTTTCCAAGCAATTTTATTTATTGCGAGTGTGAGGAAAGATATCACTAGGATTCCCGTTGGAGGCAATCAAAATAAGTCGCAAGGTGTTAAATAAGATCGACCACTTGACAACTTGAAAAGATGATTTATGTCCAAGAGGGTTGGTAGAAAAAAAGAAGATAATAGTTGAGCGTATGAGTTCAAGTTGCGAGACCAAAATATATGTAGGGCATAGCCCACCTCACCTCAGTTCCACTTGCAAATCAACCTCTTAGACCATGTCCATCGGACACTTTTTATTTATATCTGTACTGGATCTTCAAAATAAAAATGATTTTGTAAATAAAAAATTAATTTTTATAAATAAAAAAAAAAGCCCTGTGTATAGGGGATCTCCGTTAGAGATGCCCTTATATTTATATTGTATACTCGAATAAAATTATTTGTTATTATTTTATCTGGAAGTTAACATAGTCGTGGATGTTAATATTCGGTTTTAAAAAATTATCCATACAGAAAAAATTAAAAATAAAAAGCTAATTTCTCAATGCGTTAAATAATCAATTGTGAGAAAAATACTTGAGAGATTTTGAAAAAAATATTTTTTTTTTCTATGGTTTTATATATTTATTATGTAGTGTAATTTATTTTAAAATTAAATAATATTGATATTTGTTACTTATTGCTTAACTTAAAATAAATAGGTAGAATTTATAACTTTAGAAAATAGAGGATTATTAAAAAATTAGTAATCAAATAAAAAGAAAATATACTTAAAATAATTTATTTTAAGTAACAAATTGAGTATTCGGTTGAAAATTGTCATATTGCCACTAGTAGTCTCTAGTACGTGGCGCCAATAATCGACCTTGAACTTCTCACATTGGAATGGCCTCAAGGAAGTTATCATATTTAACCAAATAGTTATTGAGAATAATAATTCTAAGTCTTGTTTAAAGGACGTGAGTCTGGAATATCTAGTTCGAATCCGGTTGGAAATATCTTTAATGAAACTATATTTCGACAAAAAAATGTTAGGACTTTGATCCATAATTCTTAGAAAATATTTAAAAGAAAAGTTATTAGATTAGTAAGTTATATATGCAGAAGGTAGAAGCTAATATATTTGTATTTTCCAAGCTATCTTATAAAATATGAGTGAAAAGAGAGCCTAGTTTCACTTGGATACTTTTTTCCTCATTTTTTTTACTGGAAAGACGTCGGCAGTTTAATCAGATAGACAAAACTGACAACATGGAAGGATGGTTATATGTAAGAACAGAAAACAAATACGTGATTCTCTTTCGCATGTTCCAAAATAAAATTGCTGTTAAAAGAAAAAGTTGGTTTACGATAAATAATACACGCATCTTTTCAAAGGTCAACTATTGAACGCTGCCGTTTCATAAATTTGTTGGGTCCTAGACCCTTTCATAATTCTTTTTTGGGGGACTTTTCTTCTTAATTTTTTAAGAAAATCTTTGGCATAGGTCCTTTTCACACATTATTCTCACGAAGTCTATGAAAATCTGTTTTTTTTTTTAATTAAAGAGATCAAAGATGATTGAAATCGCAAACTCTCAACGATGGTTGTGTTTGTATTTTTGACTTCTGAGCTATTAAAGACCCAAGATGGTCACTACATCAATTTTTCCTTCTATCTATGCGATTCCATTATCCACCATTTCAATATCTTTTGAATTTGTTGAAAGAAAAAAATAACTTTTGAATTCATATTTCATTTTCTTAAGTATCTAATGTCATATCAAGTTGCCTCCACAGTTCAGGATGGCACAATTAAAGAAAGTTTGTTGTCGTATTCATTATAAATGACTATTGATCCATCAGGCTTCTGCACTTTGGACATGTCCATGTAAAAGGTCCCGCAAATGGCGACAGCTTCAAACTTATCATCATCTCTCTCATTTTTATTATTCGGATATTTTCAAAACATGTAACTGGTGGAGCAAATCAAACCGAAAATAAAGAAGCTGAGTTTGACCGAGTTATGGTTTCAGTTCGTTGTTGAGTCTGTGTCAATAAAGACTGAGTCTTATGGAGTTAAAGTTGTTTCGATTAGTTTGCAGTCTTCGTAGAAGTTTCAATTCTTGTAAGGCTCTATATAAGCCATCGATTTCATTGAAATAAATCGGAATTTTGAAAGTCAACTATCATCAATATTTTAAAAACCGGATCAGTCGTTTGGACCGGTTTAATTAGGAATCGGTCATCTAACAGAATTTGGTTTGAAGCAAAACTTAAATTTAAATAAAACCAGTAAAAACTGGTAATATAAGTGATCCAATTTAATACTAAAACATGGTTCACAAACAATTTTAATTCTGTTTTCTAATGTTAATAGAAAAAAATATTTGTTTTTATTTAAATTAGTTATAAATTTTGATGTATACGATTCTATCGTGTTTTTTAATGAATTATTATTTTATATTGAACTTTAGAGAAAAAATTATGTTTAATTTTTTGTTATTTATTTTTTATAAGTTTAATTGATCTATCTACTATTCTATTCTTTTTATTTTGTTGAGAAATACAATAATATTTTTTTTAATTATGTTTTAGGTTTTTAATTTTAATGTTAGAATATATATGTATATATATATATATATTCAAAACTTCAGTTCGGTCGGTTGAACTGGTCTGACCAACCATCTAATGATGGTGAATCAATATCCGGTCCGATTTTTAAAACATTGGATTGAATATCATAAAGCATTGTTTACCTGTTCAGTAACTAATTATCCACTTCGGTTTTATCCGAATTATTCAAGAGTATTATGTTTACTTTAGCTTCTTTTGTGACTCTTCTTCCGGCTTAACTAATACCAATGATTGCAAAAACTTGTTTTCTTTTTATATTTTAGTATATGTTATTTTGGATATGCATGTTTTCAAAATAATAATTTTTGTTTTGTTCATTAATCTCCTACCGAGTTCATTTTTTCCATCAATTACATGGACGGTTTACTAGTTTTTATACTGTATATCCAACTCAATCAATTGCCAAAGATTGAAAAATACTAGTATAGGTGTATTTTCACTTCTTTTTTGTCAACAAAAATGAGTTTAGCCCCCAGGGATTCGAACTCAAGATGTGTATTTTCACTTTTATATTTTGAATGGAGACCGTTCGGCATGGCGTGGGGTGGTTCTAATAATATATCTGCAGATTCGGACCGGTCCTTCAATAGCCTTTCTAAGTAGAAGGGAGATAAAACTAACTAATTCGTTTTGGTTTATGGCACGAAAAGCGGAAGAGATTATGAATTTAAGATGTAAAACTTATTTCTCATTTAATTTGACCTCCTCCTCTCTAGTTTTTAATTTACTATTCCATCTAATTTCACTAACAATGGAATTAATACGTAATAATAAGTCATCGTTTATCCTTGACGCGTTTGGCATCGTTTATTTATCAGGAAACATATATTAATATATTAAACAATGACTCTGTACGATGGACTTGGGCTTACAACAAAGTGGCTTAAAGCGAAAGAGAGTAAAGTTCAAAGTCCCAAAGGACACCGTATAACTCAAAGATTGACGATCTGTTGGTGATGGCTTGAATCAATTGTGAACAAAAGGAATCCATTTTTTTCCAAGCGCGTATGTCATCGGAAACAAGTTAAGTTCCGAATATAATCTGGTTCTCAAAAGAAGAAAAACAAAAATTGATGGAGTCCAATCAAGATTAACTACAAATATAAATATATGTAACTTTTTTTGGTTAAAGTATAAATATATGTAATATGCTTACACATATAGATCACTTGAGTTTGTTTCAACTAAATTGTGTTCTTGAATCTAAGTACAAACTCATAATTCATTTCACCTTTGGATCAAATTAGTCAAAAGATACGAGCGTACCAAGTATAAACATATGATGTATCAAAATCTTCTGCTTAATTTAATATTTTTGAATCATTGATTATGCAGTGATCAGGAGGACATACACAGCAAATAACATTCAGATCCATCAAACCGGCGAAAACGAACGTAAAGAAAGTCAAATTTGCGGATAACAATTTTGAAGTTCTGTATTTTTATTTTTCTTAATTGTATATGATATTCTTTTACAGGTTGTAGAATATAAATCAGAATATTAAAAAACCGTGGATTTGATCGAGAGGGAAATCTGATACGTAAAACCACGGTCATAATTTGTTTTGTAGCTATCGTTAATGATTTTTGTCTGAAAGAAATGGATCAATAATTTTTAGATCACACAAAAAACAAAATTTCAATAAAATAATAGATAATATAAATCTCAGCGTGCGAATTGGAAAATAATAAATATAAAAACTACGAACCACGTCAACACCAAAACCATAGCAAAAAGAGACTCACAAACGAAGACTCAACATAAGGACAGTGTCTTTTGGCAGTGAAGGGACAATTTTCCTTTCCTAATATTTTATTATATTTTATGCATTTTCAAAATAACAATACAGAAATCAAATGTGGGTTTATACGTAAATGTGAATGTAAGCAATTTTTACTTATTGGAAAAAAGCAACTTACTGTATTTAAATTTGGTCTAGGCATATACTACAAGTGCCATGTACCCCACAGAAAAAGGTTTATAACTAGACAACAATCTGTTGTTTTCACTACTTTACTATGGTTACTAATGAGGGTTATGCTGTTTTCATAGATTATTAATTGCATATTTCATACTTACCAAAGACGTGACTACACATTGAGTACGTATTTTATTTCATCATTCACCAACGTGTATTTTATAATAGTTCACCTTTTGAACCGGCGTTGCTTCTAGAGTTGTGCTTAAGCAATTATACAAGCTACAAAAACAGAAGGGACTACTTCCTTTGTAAATTAAATGTAAGAAAACAACTTTTTTTTTTTTTTTTTTTTTTTTTTTTTTTTTTTTTTTTTTTTTTTTTTTTTTTATTTTAAAATAAAAAAAAAATTTTTTTTTTTTTTTTTTTTTTTTTTTTTTTTTTTTTTTTTTTTTTTTTTTTATTTTTATTTTTTTTTTTTTTTTTTTTTAAAAAAAAAAAAAATATTTTTTTTTTTTTTAATATATTAATTTTCTTTTTTTTTTTTAAATTTTTTTTTTTTTTTTTTTTTTTTTTTTTTTTTTTTTTTTTTTTTTTTTTTTTTTTTTTTTTTTTTTTTTTTTTTTTTTTTTTTCAAAAACTTTTTTTTTTTTTTTTTTTTTTTTCCATTCCTTCCATAAAAAAACAACTAAAGCAATGTAAAGTTAAGCATGAATAAATGTAATTTCGAAAAGTGTCTTGTCTGTGTAGAAGTAACTTGAGACGACCTCTGAAGATAACGAAAATTACATGGTCTGGATCCTAATCAAGAAATGAACACTTTTGTGTGTAGGTCCGCTGAACTTCTTGAAGTTATTTAGAGCATTCATCAGCATTACGTTATGTGGTAACTAAGTGTTTGGGTGATACATGTTGAATGTAAATTTATCCATCAAATGTTTTGGGATTTTTGTAGGGTTCCAAACATCTCTAGAACCGGTCCAAAAAAATCATAAAAACTACGACAAGTGTTTGGTGCTACTGCTAACTTTAAACTAAAAAAACATGTGACATTAAGCTATTTGTCTAATCTAAATTACACATGATGCCAAATGATCCGTGTAGACTAAATTACATTTGATGTTAGTTAATTGGTTCATGCAAAGGTGAATGATAATTTTAATCAACCCAAACAATGTGTAATGTGTATATATAGAGCTGTTTTAATTGGTATTCTCGTAGCATTGTGGTACGGAGTTACCGGTTTATTAATTACTATAATCACAAAAACGATAGCAGTAGTTTTTTTTGGGTACTATTATATCTTCCAGTTATCTATTGTCATTTCTAACCATTTCAGTATCATTTACTACTTTTTCAGCAACAAAATTCTTACCGCTTTGTGTCACTAATCGGATCCATTAGTCTTATAGTGATTAGTCTAAAACTTCAAAGATACATTAGCTAATTCCTAAAACAAAGAGAGTTGGAGGACGAGTACGTAAATAGACCTTTGCCCAAAATTAATAAATAAAAAGCATGCAATAAATACCTGAATTCCGATATTGCTCCAAAGTTCTTACAAACAAGAAAATTTATTATACAGCAGATGTACGGTAGACATAAAAAAAAAACAAAATACAGCGACAGACTTGAAAAACGATCATATGTAACATGTGATGTGAATACGCTATATGTGTGACTTAACCTCTTGAAATAAGCATGTTATATATTCCGAATAATTTTTTTGGAAAAAAGGAAGAAACAACATCATAAATAATAATGAAGAACCAAGAAGAGAAAACAAAAGAAAGAAGAATCCAAATATACATATTAGAATCCAACGGTTGAAATAAATTACAAAAAAAAAAGAAAAAAAAAAAGGGAAGAGAAGGAATGGACTATATATGCATAAACATCCCAATTCTTCACTGTTGGTAAGACCATTCTACTTCTATATATATATGTGAGAGTGAGAAAGAGAGGCTCATATAAATAATAAAGTCACACATGAATAATAATTACTAGCAATAATTCACTTTATCATAAAGTCCTTCATCTGACTCTGCTGCGCTAATTGAATGAGAGGAAGAAAACTACCGTGAGACGTGATACGTGTTCGAGAGCTGATAGGATCATCGGAACAAAATGGGGAGGACGACGTGGCTCGACGTGGACGGGATGAAGAAGGGAGAGTGGACGGCGGAGGAAGACAAGATGCTCGTCGCTTACATCAACGAATTCGGTCTCGGAGAATGGCGTACACTGCCTAAGAGAGCCGGTATAAATCTATACTTACATACATGTGTATACATTGTGTACGGTCCTATCTCCTATGTTTGCGTCTCGTTCAAACTTAGGGACTTTGAAGAAGAAGATCTTTAGATTCCTGTTTCTGTCGGAATAGAGCCTTTTAAAAAAAAAAAAATTAGTTGGTTTTAATATCCTCGATTTATATACAATATTAATCCACCTTTTGAAGATAATTTATCACAGAAATGAATCTGCAATTTAAAAATAGTTTTTCGATTTTGGGTAGTAAAATGAAAGAGTCTATGAAATTTACAAGACGAGTTTTTTAACGGATCTTTAACCCAAAAAAAAAAAAGGTAAGGGATCTATAATTAGTAAAAGAATAAGTCTTACGAGGTTTTTGTTGAGAAATCTTGTGTAATGTGTATGCATTACAAAGTATACACATTACAAAGTTATGCTGTACATAGATGAGATTTATCCGATTTGTAGAACCTTCGACTAGATTCTATCGATTTAATGATAATATATAAAATGCACTTTGTGAACCAATGAAAGCCAATTGTTCTTTCCCTGATTTCTTTTTTTACTCCTGAATAATTCTTATTTTTATAAAGTTTTAAAGCTCTAGAATTAAAAAATTTGCTTTAGAACCAAAATTAGAAAGTCTGTTCATGTGTAATCTCGTCTGATGGAAATGGTTCAATCTTTTTGTGTAGCTTTTCTGTTTGCCATTATGTTAAAGTAATAATTTTACTTTATTTTTTATATATAACTTTATTTTTTAAATGCAACAAAAAAAACAGGTCTGCAAAGATGTGAAAAAAGTTGTAGATTAAGGTGGCTGAATTATTTGAGGCCTGGGATTAAAAGAGGCAAGTTTAGTCCTCAGGAGGAAGAAGAAATCATCAAATTTCATGCTCGTCTTGGAAATAGGTAATTAATTAATTCGTGATTAAGTGTAACCCAACTTAATCAATAGTAATGTCGTGTCAGTATATTATTATGAAATTAATGATAGTACATATTAATAAAAAAGGTGGGCAGCAATAGCAAAGCAAATGCCGAACCGAACAGACAATGACATAAAGAACCATTGGAACTCATGTCTTAAGAAAAGACTCGCTAGAAACGGAATCGATCCAATGACACATGAACCAGTCCTCACCGTCGATGTCACCTCCACCTCAACGACGTCGTCTCCGATACCGAGCCCTTCTTCTTCGTCTTCCTCCTCTTCCTCCACAGGCTCTGCACGTCTCCTTAACAAGCTCGCTGCCGAAATCTCGTCTAAAAAACACGGACTCGACAAGGTCAAGATGGTAATATTTTCAGAACAAGCAAGACAATTCGTTGAAGAGAAGATGATGCTAATAAGCAAGGAAGAGAAGGAAGTGTTAATGGAGATTGATAAGAAGCTAAGCACGACGTCGTTTGATGAGTTACAATGTGATTCTACTACTACGCCTGGCTTCGTGGCTTTTGATGGCTTCTCATCAATTGATCCTTACGGTCTGTACCAATCTGATCTCTGTGATCAGACTGAGCAATTTGGACTGTTCCTTCTTTGAATCACTTTCTTGTTTAATAATTCTTTTGTATCAGTTTCTTTGGCCTGATCACGAAAGAGAGATTTCTGAAAAATTAAGCACGTGTTTTTAGTACTATAAATGACATGCAAGCTCAATGTTTTTGAGTTTTGACTGTTACTTTTATTCGATTCCATTTCTCTTTATCTCTCCCTCACACACATGCCTATGAGCATACATATATGTTATATGTGAGGGCGTCATGCTATTTCAGTGAAACAAGCCTATCGAATATTATATATTGCTAGAGGTTTTGTCATAATGGCGTGGATGAAACTTTATTATATACATGTAAGGATCAGAACACAACTTTTTATTTATCAAAATAATTTGATACTACAAAAATCAAACCAATCTAATTCGAACATAGAAACCAGATTTTTTATTAAACACAGTTTTTATTTTGTCAAAAACATACAATACCGGATTTAAATATGAAAAAATAAAAACACAACAATATGAATATTTACATGTTTTGATGAAAGTAGATCCATGTTCTTAAATGAATTTTCCACTAGAAATTAAGTCCATAGAGCAATCTAGGATGGAACCACACATGTTTTTCTTACAAGAACCCTACTTATCATTTTCACTCTGAAATTATACTAGTAAAACTATTCATATCTACTAATATTCGATGCTGAAATAACAACGATGATCACTAAAAACTAAAAAGTGTATGATGGGGAAAATAATTCGGAAAGTGAGAACCAAATCATTAAAGGACGGATCCCCTAATTAATAATCCAAATTTCAAGTTTGTTGCACAAAAGTAATCATGACAAAAGCGTTAACTGTTGTAAAAAAAAAGTGTTATTTGACAGCTATCTCGGCATAAACACGAACACACAGAGGACGAAACGTGTTTTAATAATTGATCTAAGTTAATGTTTTTGCTTCTATTTGTAGCAATTTTGTCCCTAGTTGTGCCAATTTTAGGAAATCTTTCTAAGCCATGTGGAAAATTTATCATCGTTAAGAAAAAAAATTAGGACTGCGTTCCGCGTCGCGTGGTCCATACTTATTTCGGACACTTTAGTTATTACTTTTAAAATTTTTTAGAAATTTTATTGTGTTTTAAAATATAAAATGTTTTCATATTTCTATGTAAATTTTTACTTTATTGAATATTATATGACCAACAAAAGTCTGTAGTTTTTATTTATGATTGGTTAAATTTGTTTTGTTTATATATTAAATAATATTTTTTAGAATAAAAATAATTTTTTAATATGTGTGTTTTTAGTCAAAACATATAATATTTTGAAACGGAGGAAATAGTAATTATTTAAATGGTTAAGTGGGAGTAATAAATATATATACATAGTTTACTGTGTTTTTAACACAAATAAATAAGATTTGTAATAGTCAAAACATATTATATTTTGAAACGGAGGGAATAGTAATTATTTAAATGGTTAAGTGGGAGTAATAAATATATATACATAGTTTACTGTGTTTTTAACACAAATAAATAAAATTTGTAGAGTTTAGGATTATATATAACAGGAATCCCAAGTAAATTATTTTCCATTTATCATTACATGTAATGAAAGTTATAGAGCTTAGTTTTCTTAATAATGTCGTTTTAGTCATAAGTTAAGCTTAAGCTCAGGGTGTTAAATCAATGATTATGAGGCTAAGTCTAAGTGCTACATATAAAATAGTATATGATTTAGTAAGAATGGATCAACATATTAATAATGAAAAAATTAAACGACAAGCCTACAACTATTCCTTAATTTTTTCTTTTTGCAAATATTGTACTTAGACATTCATTAGGGATTTTCTTACGCACATCAGATTTCTGGTATCAGAAAGCAAAAAAATCACTAGTGAATATATCAAGTTTAAAGGTACTGTAGTATTGAACAAAAAAAAAAGGGTACTGTAGTCCAATATTTTAAAATACTTGAAAGTTGAAACAAACAAAGTTTGAGGGTTCCATAATAAGTATACACCACGAATTTTTGCACTTTTGAGACCAGCCATTGGTAATACATTGGTTCCAAATTTTATTTTAAAATAAAATTTTATCTGACCTACATCACCGACCACATACTATTTTTCGCATCCAAAAATCATTGAAAACCCACAAATACAATTAATGTTCCTTTTTTTTTAATTAATGTTCCTTTTTATACCTGCAATCAGATATATTATGACATATCCATAGGATGCTCAATGGATCTTTTGTTTATTCTATCCTTAATGTAAATACTAATTTCGTTTCAGATCAAGTATTGTTTTGAAATTGTTTTTTTGTTTGTGTAAAACCAAGTGTTGTTTTAGATTTTAAAGCAGTATTTTAGATTAAGTTTCAGTCTTAACTATATTATTTTAGTGTGTTAATAAGAAAGATAAAATTATGTGAGTATTAATAAAGAGTATAGTAGAAATTTTAATATGTTTTTAAAATTTAAAAAACTCAAACATACTTATTATTAAACGGAAGAATATAGATCTTGTAATCAGATTAGTTGTATTGTTAGTTTTCTTTTTGAAGTGGGTGAATAAAGTAAAATATGGTTGCAAGAAGGAAAAAAAAATCGAAAATCCAACAAAAAAAAATAGTTAGCCTATTTTTCGTTATGACAGACAAAAAAGTTCACTTTTCTCGTTTTTTTTTGTCAAAAAGAAATCTTTTCGGGTTCACTTTAATTTTAGCTTTTGTTTTTGTTACTGTGTCGTTCAGCAAAAATGGTTAGAGCAGAGCACTTTCATCAGGTAATCTACAGAAGAGACTCTTATTAAAATTAATGTAAAATGGTTAGAAACAGTTCTCAAACGAGAGATCCATGAAATACCTCTTTCTCATACACATGTCATCCTAACATTAGTTTTGATATTTATTTACAAATCAGATATCCCAAAATTTAAAATATAACTTAAATAGTTCATATGTTATTATTATTATTTTTTTTAAATTCATAAAATAAAATTATCTATATATCAAGCTCCATTATTCATAAGTTTAAACTACATATTAATATTATTTTTAATTGATATTAGTTAAGATTAATATAAAATTTTAGATAAATATTATTTTAGTTAGTATAATAATCTAATATTAGAAAACTGAGATTTTAAATATTAAAATAAATTTGGAGAAATTTTTGATATTTTGAAAATTTTAAAAGGTTTTTTTTTGTTTGACACATATTTTAAAAAGTTTTTATTTTATTTTGTGGGGAGCTTAGATATTTTCTTTCGTTATATATGAACTTCATCTCTTCCTTTTATTTCTCAGTAACTTTTCTTATACTTCTTTAGAATATGGATTCAATCACTCCATTTAATTTCTCATCCCATTTTCTAGATGTTCCACAATATAGTACTCAATGTAGCAATATGGGTGGAGAGAGTGATGATCCAAATCTCGTTCAAAACTCAACCGATTGTAGAGACCCAAGACGCAAATGGAGTTCAACTGAAGATGTTGTTCTCGTTAGTGTGTGGTTAAATACTGGTAAAGATCCAATTGTGGATAATGAATAAATACCGCAAGTGAATTATTTTGTCAATATACACCAATATAATATGGGTTACTATTTCACAGATGGTATATATCTAAAGTGGACCACATTTATCCAATTAATCCGGCTTCTTCAAGATCCTAAAGCATCATTATTTGCTCAACGTAAAATAACCATTCGAAAAGATGTTGAACGTGCTTTTGAAGTCTTGCAAGCTTGATCTGCCATTATAAAAAATTCAGCTTTCTTTTGGGATAAGAAGAAAATTGAAAAAATAATGAGAGCGTGCATAATATTGCACAATATGATAGTGAAAAATGAACTAGACAAATACACTCAATGTTATATATCTCACTTGCAATAAGTAGAAGAAAATGAGAATACACAAGTGGATTCTACATACTCTACAACTATGCCTTCTAATTTAGGTAACATTCTCGGCAATCGAATTCGAATTCGTGATAATGGTTGAGCATATATGACAAAAGCTTGGCACATCATCAAGTGAAAAGTAAATCCAAATTAATTATATCTTTGATTATGATTTTTATGTTCTTTTATGCTATTTTATTTTATGTTTAATTTTGTTATCTAAAATAATAAAGCTATTCAATAGATTATTTATAAGTGATTGCATTATTATTTATTACTATTAATTGCTAGTTTTATTAATAAATATATTTAAAATTTAATTTGATATGTTTAAAAATATTACTGAGATATCAAATTTAATATAATAACTTTTAGCATGAGTAAAAATAATACATAATTTGATATGTATTTAAATATTAATGAGAAACTTATACGGTATTTTACTAATGGAGATATAATTTTAGTATGAATCTTTCCAAATAAAAATGTACAAAAAAATATTATTAAATATTGGTTAAATAAGGGAGTCAAACAAAAATCAAATCAAACGTGTTTTTCGTACTATTCTGATTTCTGACAGTCTCGATCTTTGTTTATCTATCTATCCATCATTCCTTTCCAGCTTTTATTTCTTCTTTTAAATTTCTCGTGACACACGTGAAAAGATTCCTTATCTTTATACATTGCAATGACTTGCATTGTAGTTAACTTAATGGGCTGGGCCTTCATTACAAACGTAACTGGTCATGGAGCTTCTCATACATAATATGGCTTTCTGCTTCATTCATATCACAATGACCACCTTAAGCGATTTTCTTCTTTTCTCTCCTCCATTCCTTGATTTCACTCTCTATCTTGGAGTCAACGCGTGCTTTAAATCCAGAGTATGGCTCGTACTCAAAAACAGACTGCAACACCTGAATTCATTCAATCCATTGTGATTATCACTTCGGTGGAAGACGAAACATAAAAGAAGAGAGCTGAAAAAGATACTTCAACCTCGAGCAACACGAAGAAAGGACCCATTAGAAAAGCTTGGACTAGATTGTCTAGAAGTGCAGGAGCTCGTTTCTTGGAGTAGAATTAACATGTTTTAGTAAGGTTCTGCATAGGAGAATCATATGAA
Source organism: Cardamine occulta (assembly GCA_028015245.1). Lineage (NCBI taxonomy): Eukaryota > Viridiplantae > Streptophyta > Magnoliopsida > Brassicales > Brassicaceae > Cardamine > Cardamine occulta. The sequence goes on from CM051369.1 coordinate 18,172,488, forward strand.
ATTATTTCTAAACAACAAAAGTAAGTTTACCTCAAACAAGCCGTGACCAAGGAACTGACCAGTCCAACATAAGAGCTGAGAAGCTACTCCAACCTGAGAAAGCCAATCAGATTACAAAAAGATATAAAGCTTTTCAATACAAACAAAACACCACAACTTTGATGTTAACCAAGGGATGCAGACATTGAATTTGGAAGTTTTTCTGAAAAGAGAATCTTGAAAGAGCCACATTGTAACATTAGGATCAAACCCACTATGAGCCAAGAACACAAGAAGGTTATCTAGTCAAAGCATGGAAGAAACAGAGTATATCACATGCACGAAGCAACCAGATAGTATTGAACAGAGTAACGTTATGGCATAAATGCCTAAGAAAGATGAAATCTTTTCTGATAAATGGGGAAGAAAAGGCTCACCTTCAAGGTCAAGGAATGTCCAAGTCGAGCTGCGAGGAAGCTAGAGCCGATCCAACAAGAGAAACATAAGAGAGCTGCTAAGACTCCAGATTTCATATCCAAACAGATGTAGAAGACAGCATAAATCACAGTGAGAGTAAACCCGATATCAAAGCGCAGGACACCGTCAAAGGTCAAAGATTGGTGGAACCATAATTGAGAAGGATCTAAAATTGGTGGCGTAGAGTAGAGGAAGACGAGAGTCGCAAACACGTTTGGCCATACGAGTAGAGTGTGGATGATAATGTTGATGGGGTTACTCTGGTAGGCTCCGTAGAAGGCGAAATGCTTCTCTAGATCGAGCAATCCGATACGATTACTCATGATTTAGTCTTTTTCGATAACTTTGTTCTAAAAATTGAGTGGGAGATTTTCTTGGGTAATTGGCGCAAGAAAAAACAGGGGATCGGAGGTAGACGAAAGGAGAAGACTTTTTCGATGGTAAGATTTGTCGTCTAAAACTTATGCGCTACTAAGTTATAACTGTATAAAAATAAAACTTATTTACATAATAATAAGAATATTAGAATTTGTCAATAGTAAAATAATAAGATAAATTACGAATTTTCTCAATTGGTAAATTGATTTTTGTTTTTCTCAAAATCACAAAGTTATCATGCTATATTTACCATTATACCGTAGATTAGTAACCATAAGCAAAACTATGACTATATAAATGGCGAAAGTGCCAAAGTGGGTACAAGTACCATATCCACATCCCTTCAACTAATAATATTTTTTTTTTTGTCAACCTTGAACTAATAATATTTATGAACCTATAATTATATCTTATATTATAAGAGCAAAATGATATGGATTTTGATGTGTTAAACGAGTGATGGTTGCAGGTATCTACTTCAGATGTTGTGACCGTTGCTTTCCAAATCCTGGACTACGTCCTCATATTAGTATTTTAATATTTCATCGAAAACCAATTCTTTCAGCGACCAAATATATGATTTTATTATATCCGTATTTTAACTCAACGCAATAATTTGATACATGCTTCTAAGTTTGGATGCGTACTGAGTGAAAAACATCCGATGTTTGATATTTTAACATCTATTCTTTTATGATATTTGGTGGTTACCAATAGACACTGATAATTGTATATCATGCTTGCATTCAATTAGAAAAAAAAAACAATAAAACAGAAAATATAGTCGAAAACATCCAAATAATTATAAACGCATGGCTTTACATGATTGTCTTCTATAATTCATGCATGTACACTATAATTTTAACTAAAGTGATAACACAAAAATAACATTAGTACACGAACTAACATGTTACAACAAACTCTGCTCAAAAAACTTGTATTTTAAGTTACATAAAATAAAATGATAACATCACGTCATATTATATATAACTCTGCACCAACCAAACTTTCTAGTCCGATTTGTGGTAGGAATTGAATTTGAGTTTTTGTTTTTCAATTTTCAATTTTTTTATACAAACCAAACGGACGATACTCATTTTTCTTCTCTTCTTATGTGTAAAATATACTATTTTATATAAGGCCTGATATTATTTTAATTTAGATTTAGTGTTTCGGTAAAATATATCCTTAATATGAAGATTTAAAAGAAATTTTGATCTAGTTATTTTACCATTTTGTTTGACCTTATTCCCATACGAAAATAATGAAGCTGAACCATTTTATTGTATTAAGATTTTTCTCAACTTTCACATAATTTAAAATTCTGAAACTTATTTGGCGAGAAACAGCTTAGCGCGAACTACGCAAATTGCACGAATTTTAACGGTCTCTTAACAAGTTGCAAATTTGAAGAAATAGTCAAAAACCTAAAGGAGAGTTTGTCTGTCATCTCCTTTGTTTATAAATTTCCTTCATCGTTCTATGTCTCTTGGAACTTGTAATTCACACGTGCTCTATTCTTCAAATTTCTTGTTTCATAATTCACTCTTTTTTTTTAATTATCATATTTCAAAATTTATTCAAATTAGGTACGGTTTCCAGATACTGGGGATTTTACAGAATATACTGTAAGGATATTTTAGTTACATATTTTCTTTATCTTTAAATTACTAAAGTCTAATTAGTGTAGTGTACATCTTACGTCTAGCATTGATTAAAAAAACAAAGGCTATCGTTCAAAACTTAAAGATTGGTTTAAAGATGATTTTCAACTTTTAAACATATCTTTTTTTAGTGAATATCATATTCAACTAGTAACTTATTCATTTGTATTTTAGTAATAGTATGGTTATAATATTACACAAGGGTCTATTTTACTATTCGCAATGAGCCAATGACTTTATATATACAAAATTATCAATCAAGAACTAATTGACTTTCTCCTTGATTTTGTTTTAACACAGCAACTAGTGCAAAAAAGAAAAAAAAAATCAGCAAATTGTTCTTACGCTTTCTAGAAAAGTTGAAAAAAAAAAACGAATAAACGGGACCAAGTCGTCTGTCCATTACGCGCCAACTAAGACTGAGCTGTTATATTAACGCCGTCTACGTCACACTTCCCAAGTCACGTATCGCCACGTGGCATGCGTTCCTACATCCTTCACGTGCTGGCATATCTTAAAGCCATCTGTCTGCGCGGGTACCTAATCCAACGGCTGAGATTTTGCAGTGACCCCCAAGACAGATTTTGTGTTCCTCCTAGTTGCGTTATTAGTTAACGTGTAAGCTGCGTGTTTCGGACGAGTAATATTGCAATATACTAAAAAAATAGGAAAAATAGACAAAAAGATCTTTTTCGTTGGAATGTAAAACTTTAATTAGAGCAAGTCCAAAATAAAAATACCAATTTTCCAAATATATCGCAAAAAAAGACGCGGTCAAAATTCTCTCTCAATAAATCAATAAAAGCTATTCTTTTTCCATTAGGGTTTTTATATCATCATCATCACTCTCTTTGTTCTAAATCAGAAAAAAAGGAGAGATTTTTAATTTTTAAAATTTTCATTTCTGGTTATGAGAATTTGATAACTCAATCTCACATTTTCATCAAGTTTTGATTTTTGAGGATGCCAGCAACGGAATATCAAAGATCATTCGGTAGGTCATTGCTAAATTTGCGTCGTGAGGAGGCGGTGAACTCGGTTGACTCAGCGACGGTGGCCGGCGAGTTGACTCAAATGGAGGCGGAGTTAGATTCGTTTCAGAGACAAGTCGCTGAGAAGTTTATTGATCTCAATGCCGCTACTTCTGAAGATCTGTTGTCTCTTGAATGGGTTGGGAAGCTTCTTGATTCGTTTCTATGTTGTCAAGAAGAGTTTCGTGCGCTTGTCTTCAATCATCGTTCTCTCATCACTAAACCACCGATGGATCGATTGATTGCAGATTACTTCGAGAGAAGTGTTAAGGCTCTTGATGTCTGTAACGCGATCCGTGATGGTGTTGAACAGATCCGTCAATGGCAGAAACTAATCGAAATCGTAATCTGCGCTTTCAACAACAACAATGGTGGATCCGGTGGTGGAAGTAGCCAGAGATCTCTCGGAGAAGGTCAATTCCGTCGTGCGAGGAAGACTTTGATTGAATTAGCAATCGGAATGATCGATGAGAAGGAATCATCTTCAAGTTCAGTGTCGTCACAGCATCGTAACCGTTCATTTGGAAGGAACAAGGAACAGCTTCATCACCGATCAATTGGTCATTTCAGATCACTTTCTTGGAGTGTTTCAAGAACATGGTCAGCTTCAAAGCAGTTACAAGCTATAGGGAACAATTTAGCTACGCCTCGAGCTAGTGATGTTACTGCAACTAATGGTCTCGTTGTTCCAGTTTATACAATGACTTCGATATTGTTGTTTGTGATGTGGGCTCTTGTAGCTGCGATTCCTTGTCAAGACAGAGGCTTGCAAGTGCATTTTAATGTTCCTAGGAATTTCCAATGGGGAGGGTCGTTGATGTCGTTGCACGATAGGATCATTGAGGAATCGAAGAAGAGGGAGAGGAAGAATAGTTGTGGGTTGTTGAAAGAGATTAATCAGATTGAGAAGAGTTCGAGATTGATGAGTGAGTTGGTTGATTCTGTTCAATTTCCTTTGTCGGATGAGAAAGAGATGGAAGTTAGGGAGAGGGTTGAGGAATTGGCGCAGCTTCAAGATGCTTTGAAGAATGGATTGGATCCGTTTGAGAGGAAAGTGAGGGAAGTGTTTCATCGGATTGTAAGAAGCAGAACAGAAGGTCTTGATACTGTTGGAAAGCATCATACTTCACAGTGATCTTCTTGTGTGAAATTCAATGGAATGCCAAACAGTATAATCTGGAGAAACTGAAATTTGTTTATGAATTGTGGGTTTGTTTGTCTGAATGAGAACAACATAGCGAGCGAAAAGCTTAAGAATGAAAAGTACATCAAAATTGGTCAAGGTTTACAAGTTTAGTAGAGAAAAGAAACACCTTTTCTCCGATCTTTGTGGTTATTTATGTAAAATTTTCTTGCAAAGATTGTTAATTCTTATGTATTTGGTACCATCGAGACTCCCAATTCCAATTTAATATTTCTGAAGCACATTTTGTTAATGAGTCTATTTTGATTATAGCTTGGTATTTGACATGATACTTCGGAACATAAACAAGTAGAAACTGAACAAATACGGAGAAAACATTATGACTTAAATTAAACATACAATCTGTAAATGTATCTAAACAATATATTTTGTAAAATATTTTTAACTTAAAAAATTGCAAATCCTAGAAAGATCTTGGGAGCTTGAAATTCTTATGATCGACTCTCCTCCTGCATCATACAAAGATACTGACTACAAAACTTCAACATGCGAAAGGACAAAATGAGGGTCAGAAATAACATCTGAATTAGTAGGCCTTCATATACAGTGAAGAAAACTGATTACATTGGGTAAACTTTTGGAGCCCAAAATAATTTTAGACTACAACAAAACAACCCTTCATATCTCCGTTCTTAGAGCAATCACAAGGCTTTTATGTAAACTATAAAAGATCAATTAAGAATGCAAAACCGCAGAAAAATATGCCTCAGAGGTAGTGACAATTGTGAGATAATTCATCACTTTGAAAATCTGATAAAAACACATCAATAGATATACATCATCGGCACAAAACAAAAGCTCAATAAAAAAACTTGATGGTTTAGTTGAGTGCATCAGAGAGATTCCCATTTAGACATAACTCATCATTCTACTTCTCCATAAGGAGAATCTGATGTCCCTGTCTTTTTATCGTCACTTGCACTTACGCTACCCATTAACTACCCATTAACAAAAGAAAAGAAAATCATCATCATATAGAACTAGTACCTATACAATCTAAAAACAAATCTCCAACACAACCCTAAGCTAACGCAGGAAAACAATTCATTAGCAGATAAGAAAAAAATAAAACAGAATCAATAAGCCTCAGAGTTGTTTTGTTTTCCTAGAGCCTTAGCTCTCAAAGTATATTTAACACCATCATAGGCAGTGGAACATCAAACAAACACAGAGAATATCTACACAAACAAACGTTGAAGACACAAGATCGAATCTTTACAATGCCCTAAGACCAATAACAGAGAGATACAAGACTAGGATTTCAAGAGAAGTTGCTCTAATTCGTCTCTAACGAATTACGATGGCTTTAAATAGAAAAGCAGCGGCGGTGAAAATTAGGGCAAAACGAAAGAACCTAAAAGAGAAGATATTTGTGGCCCATTAGACAAATTTAAGGCCCAAACAGATTGTTAAAAAAAAGTTACATACTCAAAGAGAAGAAGTGGGATTTTGAAGAAAGCCAAAGAGTTGTCTATATTGTGTGATATTGATATCGTTCTTCTCTTGTTTTCTCCTACTGGAAGGCCTACCGCATTCCATGGAGATCATAGGTAACAATAAATGGAAATCAAGTGAATCATCTTGTTTTGATGTTTGCTTATTTCCAACTAAGGCATTGTTCTTTGTTCATGTGTTTCTTGTTGATGCAGATGTATTGGAGATGTTATTTTCAAGTTTTCGCAGTTGACTCCTCATGAAAGAACAAAAAGGTATATGTTTAAGCTTGGTTTCTCGATAAACTCTCAAGTACGTATAGACTCATGTCGATGTATTTGTGTTTTGAAACTGATAAGTTTGATTTTGAACATAACAGAAAACTGGAGAGCCTTGAGGTAAAACCTTATTTGATCTCTCTTCATTTCTCATAGTTGTTATTTGGTTTGGGAAACATATTGAGCCGAAACATTTACCTATTGTGTAGGCCCTTAGGAAGAATTTTATGAAATTGGACCATGATGTTAATATAAATGAGTTCTTCTTAAGTGCAAGGTACTTGATACCTAAGTTATGTAACCGTAAATTCAGTATAATACTTTTCATTATTAGCCCTTGAAAAGAACACTTGACATGTGGTCCTTTGTTTATCTTGCAGGAATCAAACTATTGAGGTAATCATCATGATTCTTCTCCTGGATACTTCTAAGCTCTTGACTTTTGATTGCTAAAAGTCTGTTTTGAAAATTTCATGAACAGGGTCTGACTAACCAAGTAGCCTTTTTTCAAGCTCAGGTTATGGAGTTTCATAGGAGACTGAGGTGGAACTTTGGAGCTTTTCGGTTTTAAGTATCATTTTTTTCTTACATTTTCTATATGTTTTTTCAACCCCCTTAAATTACTATGCTAATGAATATGGATTCATATTGAGTCTTCTTCTGTTGTGTGCTATGCAGTCGTTGGGCGAATAGAATAGAAAACATCAAGCCCCTGGAGCATTTGGAAGAATCATTGAGAAAATCTATTGAAAGAGTTCAGATTCACAAGGTATATATATATATCATGGTTATATGTGACTTGATGACACACATAAGAAAATGCTAAGAGTTACTAATGGAGGCAGCTTTTGCCTTGCAGGAACATTCAGAAAGCATCAACTTACGTCACTAGAATGTACAACAACACAGGTTATGTATAAGTTATAAGGGTGTTATAACACTTGTCCTATTTTCTCTCTCACATTCCTAAATGAGAACAAAACTTCTAATGCAGTTTCAGAGCAGAATATCATCACCTTTGGTAATAAATGACATTCAACAAAATCATTTAATCTCATGGCTTCCTACTAACAATAACCAAAAAATGATCATACCTGCTGACTCAAGTTTTCTTCCTCATCGGTGAGTGAAAACTGTTAATTCACTCTACCATATGCTTTTGAGTTATATTTTCTACTCAATTCGAAGTTTTATGATCAACAGAGAGATGGAAAATATGGCAATTGCATTGCTTCTTCGAGTCTGGAAATCAAGAAGATCAGAATTGCAACCTAGAACAACAATTTCACCACTTAATAGAAGAAGGCATTGTGTTAAAGGAGCTAAATGGAAACAGCTGCTCGAGTTTGCAACTTGGCGAGGAATATTCATATCCTACACAATTTGGTATACAAGAAGAGAAGAAGTTAGAACCGGGTTCTGAGTTATACTTTCAACAAGATCCATCTATGTATCCTGTTAGCAACAGCTTCCAATTTCCTGATCAACAGGTATTTACTGCTACTGATCATCATCAGACTTGGATTTCAGATTCTACATGTTGCAGTAACCAAGTGCTTGACCACTCTGATAACAATCAGGTTAGTGCACAGATAAATGATTTTACTATACACACAATCAAAATACACAAACTAATCTTATGTTTCTTTAATTTTGCAGCAACCAGATTGACTCGGAAAAGGTCATAAATAAATACTTGTGTTCTAATCAAACACTAATTAGTTTAACTGTAGCAATTTACATACAAGTTTTTGTGTATATACAGTGTTTTATATGTAGAGAGTACATGTCTACGTATCTGTGTGCATACATGACTTTTTTTAACAGATTTGTATATATCTACATGATTGTGTCAGTGTATATGTCTCAATTATATAATATAACACTAGTAGTTAAAAAAGAAGAGTTTATGTTGATGAGCATCATGTGATGTCTCCAACTCAAAAGGCTTATTTCCACAATCAACGGTAGAGATCTAAAGAAGATGAGAAAATTTGCACAATCTTCTTTTCTTTAATATCGATATCTTCTTCCACGATATTCTTACAGATCCCAAAGAAGTTCACACATGGTTTTTTTTTGTATAAATCAGACAAAGCTTTACTTTGAAGACCAGAGTAGAAACAGAACATATCTTCTGTCTTAAGAGGGAAATTAGATGGCGAGAAGACAACACTTTCGTCCACGAATGTTTTTTGTTTTAGCTCTTCTGTCTCTTGTGATCTTATTGAAGCCTGTCCTAATTACTGCAAGTCTGTAATACTTCTCCCTAACCTCCTCAAGTTTCTTGTTCTTGTTCTGTTTCTTTCTTGTTTTAATTTCTTAATTATTGCAGGAACTGAGAAATTAACAGACTTTGAAACCAAGGGACAGGAACTGAATCAGATTAACCACCTGGTAAGAATCCACTTTACACGTACACTGACACACACATACAATGTGAAAAACGATCAAGTCTCTTCTGTATTTTGATTCTTGTTCTTGATCTGGATGCTTCGTGTTTTCATAGAGACTCATTGAAACTGATCACCCTAAGAGAAGAATAGGGGCACGGAGGATGATGAACGTTGAGGAGATTAACGATTATCCAGGATCAGGTGCTAACAACCGCCACACACCTCACTGTTCTGATTGCTAATTCAAATTTCTTGTAATCTAGCTCCTATAAAAATTGTAATAATCACATTTTATGATATATGTATCAAGCTTTTATTAGAGCATGGAGTCTTAATAATGGAATCTTAATCTAAAAGGCTATGTGAAGATATCAAATAATTTGGTAAGACTCAAACTTTATGTAACCCATGTCTAAAAAGGTTAGACTTTTTTTTATATAGTTTTTTTAATCAAAATCTTAGTTTAAGTTAGGCCATCCACTGTAACACAAAAAGGTTTTGCTCTGCTTTTTCCCATTGCACTGTTTTAAATATGTCATGATTTGTTAATTTATTTAATCTTTTCCACATTAATTATTATTATTTTCGTTTTATTTGGTGGAGAGACACTGAGACAGTGGAGGACACAACCACCTCAAACATGATGATATCTTACTATTATGTGACAAATTCTGGAATTAACAGATACAACAAATAAAGAACAAAATATAGAAAATAAAGCATTATTTCATATGATTAAAACGAAAGACAAAAACGAAGCCCTCCACAACATTATCAACAATATACATAAACCGAGATAATTACATATAATTAAGACATTAAATTGGATCAGTTAGTGTTGGAAGAAGGAGAAATGTCCGGCGCCGGAGAAGGAGCAGCGGAGGTACCGTCATCGACACGCATGAAGTCAAACCTTTTGATGAGTATATTAGCAACGAGCTCGTTTGCCTTATCGGTGGGATGGTACTCGTCCCAAAACACATACTTACTTCTGTCTTTGCACAATGTCGACGCCGGGATACACGTCAGCGCCGGCCGGATTTTGTAGAACGAGCAACACGGCGAATCCGAGTTGTCAAACCCTATAATATTTTGCATACACACACAAACATATAATCCGATGAATAATAAATTTTAAAAAGTAGACTTTATGAAAATAAATTATCCAACTATTACTATACTTACTATTTTTTTATCAATCAAATTAAAATTTGTATTTATATGACGACAATCATTTTAATTCGCTTGTTGAAAATATCGTTTTTGAATGCTTAGATTGGTTTTATCAAAGTTTTATATTACCGTATTTTTTAGGGTTAGTGATGACGTCGTTGACGAGGTCATAGGCTTCACCGAACTTGTAGCTTGCGTTAGGGAGCTTGGTCTCGAGATCTAGGAGCATTGTGGTGGCAGCTTTGTTGAATTTCTTAGCAAGATTACTTGCTTTATTTTGACATTGGCCATCGAAGCTTAGAGCTCTTTGGAGTGGGATACAACCCATTGGCCCTAACCCAAACACCATTAGCTTCCTCGCTCCTAAACTATGCAACGCCTAAACCATTTCAATATCACAATATTATGTATCAGTCAGACGAATTATAAATATTATGAAGTTGAAGTGTCTAATTTTGTTTAGTTAGACTAATTAACCTTGAGTTGAGATTCAAGTGTTTCCATTATGTAGTCGACGAAGGTTTGATCATTGTATTTCCATGAGTCGCTATAGACAGGCATTAAGTAGTTGTTAATGAAGTCATTGCTGCCTAAAGCGACGACGTATCCAGCTTCTTGGAAGAATTTGTCTGCTTCTTTTTTCCCTATCTTTGCCACAACTACATCTTGGGTCCCTTGGAATAGTTCTATTTGCTTCCATAGCGAAAATCTTTGGATCTTCACAAATACAAACCCCCAAGAAAAAAAAGGAAAAAAATTTCTTTGAAGAATCTTATTAACTCATTTAGTGTGATGCAAATATTGAAAAACTTATTATTTCATGAGACTTACGAAATAACCACCAGTTTCATTTAAGATTCCACCACCTCCTGAAGCATAGTTCACTCCATTTTCAAGTATTACGTCTTCATTCATTGATGGATCCAAGAAAGCTACTGGTCTTGGCAATCCAATTTTATCACCTTAAAAGTCAAACAAAACCATTATGAAAAGTATTTCAAATGATATACCACATTCATTATCATACACATGGCTTACCTATAATGTCTGAAACAGTGCGGCCATTAGTGAACCTACCATTAGGCAAACCATTGCCAAAATCAATACCGTAATAGGGCAGATTTGCCTGTGCTAAGCTCCTCGGTAGATTCCTATTGTTGCCTACATCAGACAATGAATCCCCGAATATAAACTGGACAATCTTGCAATCGTAGCCGTTGATTCCAAGAACGATGGACAACGCGAATATCCCACAGAACTTCATGTCGCGAATTAGAAGTGTGTGATGATTGAAAATGATTTGTTTGGGAGGTTTTTTAAAGGGTTTTGGAAGTGGAAAAATAAGACTAAGTGAGAAAGGTGGAAGACTAATGTGAGAAAAAAATGGTGAAGGTAGATTTTGAGTTGATGAACCAACTGATTTTGTTTGATTTTAATTATTATTTTTGTTTTACGTTTGATTCAAACCTACTTTCAACTACTCTTTCCTCGTGTTGGTGTCGTAAGTTGTAACCGTTTCTTGTCCGTAAGCTTGAAATTTTGCGTTTTTAGGAAATGTTAAATCTTGGAGTAAATAATTTCAAGTTTGGTTTATGAACTTATTTTTGAAGTAAAACTATAAATAAATCTTATACCTTAATTCGGAATATTTCGTTGTAGTATTAAGTAAGCTTCACTTGCTCTCTCGTGATTGTGTCCACTCTTTTACTCTTACTAAAAATATCAATACAATCAGATGTCAATTTGTGTAAAGAAAATTTATGCCACAACCAAAAAAAATGAAAAAAAGAGAGGTTTTTTTTTGCCGATGATATTCTAAAACTATTCATGCTGTTCGTGTGTAATTTTTTCTCTCGTGAGCTAGGATTTGAAGATGTTAACTCATGGGCTAATGATAAGCCCAATGGACCGAAAGAGAATGCTAGTGGTGGAAGAAATTCAGTTGATTCAGCGGCAATCTAGTAAATAACTGAAAGTAACTGTTGACCGTTGGGCAATGAGGGGGGGGGGGGGACATTGTGGACCTTGTGGTACTCTGACTGAAACAGAGGGAGCAAAATTTTTGATCGAAAATTGTTTTGAAAATTAGTTTATAAACATCAATGTCCTTTGAACCAGTTTTGTGTATTTTAATTTTATTTTATTTTATTTATGTGATCGTCTAATTTTTTATATGATTAATGTTGAGTTTTTCTTATATATCGGACTTCAGTTTTAAATTAAAAATAATTTATGATTGTTGTAAGATTTCAGAAAAAAAATAGAATCATATTCTACATATAGAAATTAATGAAATAAAAGGTAAAAAAATTCGTTTTTTTTCTTAATTTTGTACTGTGAAAAATAGTTAATAATATACATCAGTATCCGTTGAACAATTTTTGTGTGAACCAGAAATTCTACGGATGTTATTGCCCATAAAATAATCAAAAGACAACAAAATAGTTACATTACTATCCTACGTGGCTATAACTCAGCCATTTGCTCCACAAAATGGGCGCCACGGATAAATATATACCCAAACCCGTAACTTTATCCTCATCTCATCACTACCGTGCATTTTTCAATCCGACGGTGCACATTCTTCGGAAATCCCCAACAATATCTAATCCACTAAAACAAAAAATACATTTAAACAAAAAAAATCTCACAACTGAAACAGAGAGACTCCATTTTTAGAGTTCACTGACGTCCTCAAGCTTTTTCCTGTAGCAATGGCGACGTTTACACTCAAATCCTTCACCGGACTTCGTCAATCATCAACGGAGCAAACCAATTTCGTCTCCCATGTACCTTCATCACTTTCCCGCTCTCAACGACGGAGCTCTCTCCGAGTAACCGCAGCCAGATCTAGCCCCAAGCTCTCCAACCGTAATCTCCGCGTCGCCGTCATCGGTGGTGGTCCAGCAGGCGGAGCAGCGGCCGAGACTCTAGCCAAGGGAGGAATCGAGACGGTTCTGATCGAGCGGAAGATGGACAACTGTAAGCCTTGTGGTGGCGCGATTCCTCTCTGTATGGTCGGAGAATTCAATTTGCCGTTAGACATTATCGATCGGAGAGTGACGAAGATGAAGATGATATCGCCTTCGAACATTGCTGTGGACATTGGCCGTACGCTTAAGGAGCATGAGTATATTGGTATGGTGAGAAGAGAAGTGTTGGATTCGTACCTGAGAGAGAGAGCGGAGAAGAGTGGAGCCACCGTCATTAACGGTCTCTTCCTTAAGATGGATCATCCGGAGAATTGGGACTCGCCGTACACGTTGCACTATACGGAGTACGATGGGAAAACTGGAGCTACAGGAACAAGGAAGACAATGGAGGTTGATGCAGTCATTGGAGCTGATGGAGCTAATTCTAGGGTTGCGAAATCTATTGATGCCGGCGATTACGACTACGCCATCGCATTTCAGGTCAAATTCATTCTTCTTTTATAGTTTAATCGATGAAATTAGGGAATTTGAAATTGCTTAGTTTTGAAAATCGGAAATTTGAATTTTTCAGGAGAGAATTAGAATCCCTGATGAGAAAATGACTTACTATGAGGATTTAGCTGAGATGTACGTCGGAGATGATGTGTCGCCGGATTTCTACGGATGGGTTTTCCCAAAATGCGACCATGTAGCTGTTGGAACAGGCACTGTGACTCACAAAGGTGACATCAAGAAGTTCCAGCTCGCTACTCGAAACAGAGCCAAAGACAAGATTTTGGGAGGCAAGATCATCCGTGTTGAGGCTCACCCGATTCCCGAACACCCGAGACCACGCAGGCTCTCGAAACGAGTGGCTCTTGTTGGTGATGCTGCAGGGTATGTGACTAAATGCTCCGGTGAAGGGATCTATTTCGCTGCAAAGAGTGGAAGAATGTGTGCTGAAGCCATTGTTGAAGGTTCACAGAATGGTAAGTAAAAGAACATCGCCTTTTCGGATTCTTGCTGTTAAGGTTTAGTGAAATTCTAAATTCTTAAGCGTTTTTGTTGTAACAGGTAAGAAGATGATTGATGAAGGGGACTTGAGGAAGTACTTGGAGAAATGGGATAAGACATACTTGCCAACGTACAGAGTGCTTGATGTGTTACAGAAAGTGTTTTACAGATCGAATCCGGCTAGAGAAGCTTTTGTGGAGATGTGTGGTGATGAGTATGTTCAGAAGATGACCTTTGATAGTTATCTGTACAAGAGGGTTGCACCTGGTAATCCTTTGGAGGATCTCAAGTTGGCTGTCAACACCATTGGGAGTTTGGTTAGGGCTAATGCTCTAAGGAGAGAGATTGAGAAGCTTAGTGTTTAAGAATAATCCTAGTATCTTTACTAAAACTGTTGCTCTTCACTGAATTGAGTATCATATTTTTATGTTTTCTGTTCGTTGAATCGGTCAAAAAGCATTTTGGCTTTACAATCCCCGATTTTTCACTAGAAACAGATTTCACTAACCACTAGACTCACTTTAGAACCCACTCAAGAGATACTTCACTTCTTCGTCACTCTCCATTCCTCCCTCATCAACGGATCCATCGGTAACCACTGATCCGCTGCTTGAACACGAAGGTATAGAAGACAACTGAGACTCATTAGACTTGAGACTTCTCTTCTTCTTCCTCTTGTGGTTAGCCTTGAAACAAGCTTGTCTCAGCCTCTTTGTCTTGTCCTCAAATTCCAAATCCGGTAACTCCTCGATCGTCCTCTTCTCCTTCTCGAGCATCTCCAAGGCGTTCTGAAGTTTTTCTGCATTCTCTTCTCCTTCCATCTTCTGCAGCTCCTATTCACATGAAAAAACAATCATTTGATTTCACCAAACCTATACCAATAATACTAAGTGTAGTTCCTTGTTCTACATACCTTGACGTTACTGATCAGAGTTTTTAGGCTCATGAGTTTGCGATGAGGCCATCGACGAATACCCAATTCGCGACATCTCCTTTTGAGAAGAGTCAAACCAACGTTAAGCTCCATAGCAGCCTTAGTTATAGGCATATAGAAGTAGGCAGAGATAGTTTCCATCGACAATGCCTTTGAAGTAGTGTAGGTAGTAACATTACTGATGATTCTCACGCTATGTTCTTTGCGTTTCTCGTTGATTTTCCTTTTCTTAGTCGTCTCTTGCACTTCTCCATCTTCGATTTTCTTCTCCGAATCACCATCTCCACTGTTCTGCTCTGTTCCATTCCATGATACAGAGCTGTATGAATTGAGTAAATCTACAGGACAAAGTCAGACCCATGAGACCTCTACGTATATACATGATAACTATGTAAGTAACTATATATAATACCTTGAGACAAAGGTTCAAGATCAGGTAAAGGCAGAGAAGTTGTAGTGAAAGGAAAAGCTTGAGAGGCAGAGTTGTTGTCGTGGAGAACAAGAAGCTCTTCTTCCCACTCAAATGAAGGATAATCTAAGGAGCTGCATGCGTTTGCAAAAAAAAACAGAGAAATTAAATTACAAAGAGATCAAAATACTATTAAGAAACTAAGCAAACCAAAAAGCTTCTGAAGAATTGACCTGCAAGCAAAGGATGGTGAATGAGCTAGAAATGAAAATGGCTTCTCTTCTTTGGGGTTGTGATCAGCCATTGTAATAGAGACAGAGAGAGAGAGAGAGAGAGAGAAAGAAAGAAAGAAATGTATTGTAAAGATCGATGAAGGAGACAGGATTTATATACAGAAAGAGAGATAGGGTAGTAAGATATGGAGAGAGAAGAGATGAAAAATGAAGTGATGATGAATGTATTAGGAGAAGTGGGGTATTGACGGCTAATTGATTGCCCTGTTAAATTTTGAGTTACGAGGGATATGATTATTGTTAATTAGTGGTAATTATAGGGCCGTTTAGCTTTGGATTAGACTTCTCTTTTCGTCTCTCCACGCATATTTGCATCCAATCACTTAAGAGTATGAAGTAGTACATACAATACATTCTCATATAGTCATATGTACATGTCCATGTGTATTACACATACACATAACAATGATCATTGTTTTGTATAATTAATATAGCCAATAACCGAACAATATGTGCTTAATTACGGTACAAAATGTAACGTATTGTTAAAACTTTATTATAGATCATGGCCATGATTTCTGGTTTATTTTCTTTATTAATTATAAGAGTTCTATTAATGAAGTAACAATTTTTTTTTCTAAACTATTATCCAAAAAAAAAAAAGTTTTTATAATCCATTTCCACAAAAAGAAGGATCCAATTAAGATGATAAAATCAAAAGATTTTTAGTCCTTAGTTTGTTAAGAGAAACCGTTGGGAAGGCATAGAAGAAGAAGAGTTAGTATCAAAACCTTTGCTTCTACTCTTTTTATGTCTTGGAATTGAAACTTTCTCAAGAAGAGACAAGGCCTCAAGCATCGATGGTCTAACCTTAACATCTCCGATACATTGTAAAGCCAAGAAAGATATCATAAATGCTGCTTTCTGAGGCTATTGACCCGCAAGCTTAGTGTCCATTATCCTAAACATTTTTCGCTTGTCTCGCAAGTAAGGTCTCGCCCATTGCACTAGGTTTTCTTCTTCTCGAGCTTTGGTTTTGTCTATCACTCGACGTCCAGAGAGGATCTCTAGCAAGACTACACCGAAGCTATAGACGTCGCATTTTGTTGTCAGATGACCTGAAAGAGAACAGACAAAGGTCAATGTGTTCATACAAATTTTCATGTTGTGTGTTTATTGAAATGGAATCAAATCAAATGAGCCAAGAAATAAAGATAAACCTGTTGCTAGATATTCTGGAGCTGCGTAACCTTCTGTACCGATCACTTCAGTTGTCACATGTGAACAGTAGTCTTTTGGACCGTCTTTGGCCAATCCAAAGTCTGAGAGTTTGGCATTGAATCCTGAATCGAGAAGGATATTTGCTGCTTTGAAGTCTCTGTAAATGATTTGGTCCTTACCTTCGTGCAAGAAACATAGCCCTCGAGCAGAACTAATTACAATTTGTATACGCAGTGACCAAGAAAGCACATTAGAACCCCCTAAAATAAGAAAAACTCAGGTCACAGAGAGAAAACACACACATAAGTGGTTAACTTAGTAAACAAAGTTGGTTTACTTACTTTCAAACAAATGATTTTCCAAGCTGCCATTAGGCATATACTCATAAACCAAAAGACGTTGTTCATCTTCCAAGGAGTATCCAATCAATTTCACCAGATTTGGATGATGCAATCTTCCAAGATAATTCACTTCCGCCTTTGGAGATTCCATACACAAGTAAAGATTTTCAATAGAGTATAGCCTCAAGAGAAATTGTAATAAAATGATTGAAAGAAGCTTACCAGCCACTCCTTGTGTCCCTGAAACCCATCAGTTTTAAGTTTCTTTACAGCAACCGCATGTTCGATTCCAGCTCCATCATTAACACAGCCCTTGTGAACAAACCCAAACCCTCCTTCTCCAATTACACTCTCTGGACAGAAGTTTCCTGTAGCATTCTTTAGCTCATCTAACATAAAGGACTTCAAATGTTGGGACTGCATAATTTCTCCTTCTTTGCTCGGTGCAGGTAGAGTGATGTCAGCTTCATCTTTACTTGTAATCAGAGGTTTTAAACTCCATGGAGATGACAGATTCGAGCTTATTTCAGGATCACTATCACCTCCTGAACCAGAACAATGTCACATTCTTACATCAAAGATTGGTAATAAACAAAAACTTAGGGAACTATAGAGACATCTCTGCCTATGTTGTTGGGTTTAATGGACTTCCAATTCAAAATCAATTGACCATGAGTGGATTAGCCAATGTCTCTTATATATTACTCTAGGCCTCTTCAAATTCATAGTGGGATCCTAACATGCTATCTCTTATATATCAGCTCATCCCTAACCGATTCCCACTCTACAACTAGCAATAAACCCTACTTAGGTCAACAATAATGATTCTGTTTCATAAAGAACTGCTTTACATCAAAGGTACTCATAATTAATAGAGAACTAAAAATAAATATTCACAAAATCTCCTAAACAGCTAGAGAAATCTATAATGGACACCATATTAACAACAATAACAAATTTCCAAAAAGGTGGTGAATCTTCAACAATGTCATCATTAGAAATGAATCCAATAGTCCTTAGATTCATTTATCACAGTAAGGGCTCATACCGACAATGCATATCATAAATAATCAAATGGCAAGTTCTGTTGAACAATTCCAGTATGAATTTTGGTTTACATTAAACACAAAACAGAGAGATAGGTCAAAGAATGAGAAGTGACAAGGCTTTCGAGTTCACTGAAGAGTCAACGTTTTCGTCCACAATCTCATTACTCTTTGAGCACGATTCAAAGCAATTCCCCATTTAATCCGATATGATAAGGTGTAACTAATCATACAAAAAAAATACAAAAACTCTAGAGACGATGGGGAGACAAACACTAATATAATTAAACGCTATGGATGGATCTTTGACACCGCCTCTGTCATCGACGTTCTTCCTCCGGCGAAAGGAAGAACGTGAAAACGAGAGTGGAGACTCGAAAATGTGTTTGGGATTACAAAGCGAGACAGAGGTTGGTGGAATTGAGATTAGAGAAACCTAAGAGAAATGGTAAGAATTGTAAAAATACTAATTAAATTTGGTTAAACTATAATTAGAGGAGAATTGAAAGAAAGGGAGTTTCCGTGAATTAATTTTCTGTCAGGGTAACCTATTAATTACCCATTGACTACTGATCTATGTCACGTGCAACTCCCGTGTCCCTACTCTTCCAGTCTCCCATCAAATTTCCATTTTTTATTCTTTTATTCCATAATTCATTTCGTTATTTCACTTATTTGTTGCCATTGTTCTCTTAATATTTTTAAAATTATTATTAATCGTTTATGATAATTGATATAGTTATTCATCGAATTAATTAGAGGACGATCGATCTACCACGGTTATGAATTTCATTGTTTGATTTCTAAAATTTTATACAGAATCTGTATACACATTCTTGGCTAACCATTTGAGTTTGACCAAGAGATTATTAGACAGAAAATGCTATATAATTAAAATGGAAATTTTATTAATTATTTATACATAAATTTTATAGTTTTAACATTATATATAATCTGTAATAAGAAAATCTTGAATATATACTTATACATAAAGTTTATATAATGTATGTGGTTCACATACAAAGAACAACCGTAAAATGTCTACAGTAAAGTGTGAGATTTCTTTTAAACGCGAAAAAACTACAGACATTATAGTACATATTTTCTTATCTATATATTTTTGATATTTGTCTGTGCAACGGTGGTATAATGATTAAAAATCCTCCATATAAGAGATATTAAGTGTTCAATGCTATTAAAAATCCTCCATACTCGAGTTGGGAATTCGTGGAACTCGTGGGTTATTGCCAATGAAGGCCAAAAACGGAGGTCCCTAAGCGAAAAAAAAAATTGGCCCAAAATTTATTATTTAAAGCCATTAATTATTAATATGATTGTTATAACTTTGTAACATCAGGTTTTTTAATATATAAAATATGTTTTTGTGATAGGGAAATGATTCTACAAAAATTTGTAATTCCTACCGGCCTACTTCATACTCATTAATCAACAATCCTATTCCTCCTATGTGTAAACCCAAACCCATATGTAATAATATCTAAATAGCTTACAGATATAGCAGTATGTAGTATATAGTGTCTAAAACACAATCTTCGTTTGTGTGTAGGTGTGTATACATATATATATATATATGTGGTTGTGGTTTGTCATGTAAATATAATAGTCACTACAAGAAAACAGCCGGAATCTGACGGCGATATCCGTCGGAAAACCGTCGGAATTAGCTTATTCCGACAGTTTTCCGACGGATATCGCCGTCAGATCTATCTCGTCGGAATTGAAAACCGCGTCGAAAAGCCGTCAATATTTCCGACGGCTTTCCGACGGATTTCCGAATTCGGGAAGCCGTCGGACATCCGTCGGAAAACTTCCGACGGATTTCCGACGGTGTTCCGATCATCTAAAAGCCGACAGTAAACCGACAGAATTTCGATCATATGATTCCGACGGATTACCGACGGATATTATACCGACGGATTACCGACGGTCTGCATACCGACGGCTAACCGATGGTCTGCATACCGACGGATAACCTACGGTTACTTTTTTTTTTTTAAATATTAATTTGAAAAATCGAAAATATATAAATTCATAATAATATAAAATTTAATTTTAAAAATAGAAATTAAAATTAATATTTAATATTATTGATAATTAAAACATTCAAATTAAAAAAATATAAATATTGTTTTCAAAATAATTAAAACAAAATCTACGGTGGTGGTGGTGGATATCGAGACATGAAAGCGTCCATCCGAGCAACCATCGCCTGGTGATCCGCCCCCAATTTTCTTGTTCTCTCCCGTTCCGCCTCGTGATCCTCCTCCAATTTTCGAGTTCTCTCCCGTTCCGCTTCTTGCTGCAACCTATTCGCTTCATTGGCTTCTTCCATCCGTTGCATCTTGATCCTCATTTGTTCCATTTCAAAGTCCCTTTGTGCGAGTTGCGTCCTAAGATCGGAAGAATCTCCGTAGAAACGTGAAGTTGCCGAAGATGATACATCGTCCGGAAGACCAAACTCGACCTTTGGTCTTCGGAGTACACTGCGGTAACAAACAAAAAGTTGAGTAAAAATACAAAATGAAAAAAAAAATTATTAAAATATAAACTTTACTTATCTCATAAACGAACTCGTTAATTTTGTCGAAAGGAACTTCAGTGAGGGGCGGGGTTCCTTCAGTGAGAGGTTGAGAAAGCAGGAACTCATCACCCATCTTCTTGACGTTGTCAATGATCTCCCGAGCTACCGCATCATGGATTTCATTGTCCTTCCTGCTGGTAGGCGCATCCTCGAAGCAATCTAAGGGCGAAGGTTGGACACCTTCTTTTTGAAACTACAAAATTAATAAATTGAGTAAATTTTATGAATCTAAAACTGAAAAACAACATATTGAGTAAATAAAAAACTTACAAGTTGTTTTGCTTTTGTGACCAAGCTAACCGCTCCTAGATTGTGTGTCGCCTTTCCTTTCTGGGTCGCTGTTCCGCACGTAGAGTGGGTTGTGGAGCTTGCCCTCGCACTCGCCTTCATTCCAGTAAGCGCATAATCCGTTCCATAGGCCCGGGTTCGTAACTAACTCCCCTGGAACATCATTCTTGTTCCACTTCTCCTTCCACTCGTTCAGCTTCCAAGAATACATTCTCGATGCTTTTTTATCGAAGCATCGTCTAACCTCAGCGGTCATGTGACTGTCCCAAGTAAATTCTTGCTGAAAAATATAAAAGTAAATTAAAATAAACAATTTAAATTCAAATTAAACAATAAAAAAATAAATAACTTACAGCAAATTGGCGAAACCACATATCCTGATCCGCATCGGTATTTGGCTGTACGTCGGATAAGGATGCTGAAGCAATCCATTGAGCATCCGGTTGATAGATTTGGAAATCCCATTTCCGGAATCCCCAAACCTACAAAACAAAATAATTTCGAAGAATTTGAATAGTAAAATAAAAATTAGTAATAAAATTAAAAATTCTTAAAATGAAAAATTAAAAACTTACCACGTATCTCTTCCAATGCAATCCGGATGAAGACGAGTCAATCTATCTCGTCCCGGCAGAAGAAGTCCTCGACACTCATTTTTGCGGCAGAGGATGGTGCGTGGAGGAGCGGATGGTGTAGGTGTAGCAGTGGATAGTGGTGACTCGGTCTCGGGATATGTGTCGATGCAGGAGAAGTCGTCGGACCTCTACTCCTACTAGAACGACCACGTACTCGGCCCGTAGAATGGTGGTATACTCCGTAATTCCTAAAAAAATTTAAATCCAAAATAAATCATTAATAATTTCTAAAAGTAATTATAAAATACTAAAATAACAATTAATCTCAAAATTCAATTATAATTTCTAAAATAGATATAAATTTCTTAAAAGAATTATAAATAATTATAAATTGCTAAAATTATTTTTAATTTCGAAATATAGATATAAATTTAAAAATCATAATAAATTTCTTAAAATAATTATAAATTAATATAAATAATTATAAATTGCTAAAATCATTTTTAATTTCGAAAATAGATATAAAATTTAAAACTCATTATAAATTAATATAAATAATTACAAAATACTAAATTCATTGTTAATTTCTAAAAATAGATATAAATTTTAAAACTCATTATAAAATTATAAAATGAATTATAAATTAATAGAATAATTATAAATCTCATAAATCATTATAAATTTCTAAACATAATTATGTATTGGAAGTTTTAATAATTTATATAAAATACCCAAGTCAAAATGAAAAATCATTTAACAATAAAAATACAAATAAATTTATAAAACAAACAAATTTCTAAAAACAAAACCACAAATTTTCAATTAACATCAAATATCCAAAATAGAAATCCAAATCCAATTAAAACTACAAATTGAAAATCAAAATCACAATCCAATATATACAAAACTTTCAAAATCAAAATCCATTTACAAATCCTAATTCTAATCCAAATCCAAAAACATTTCAATACCCTAAATCTATTGAAATCCTAAAATCTAAATTCCAATATCCTAAATCCACAAATCTAACTAATAAATCCGATTGAATCATTGAAAACTTACATGTTTCTTTGATTGTCGGCCATTTGTGGATGATTTGACGAAATATGGGATGAAATCGAAGGTTTGGGAGGATTTGAAGGTTTTTAAAATTTTTTTTCCGTTTTTGCGAATGAAGTTGGGAGGAAGATGATGGGTTATTTAACCAGATATTCCGACAGAAATCCGACGGATTTCCGACGGATTTAGGGGGACACGTGTATAAGTGACGATTGAAGAGACATGCGTATTTCCATATCCGTCGGAAATCCGAAACTCTATCGACGGATTTTAACTGGATACGCAAAATTTTAGTTTGCCCGCGGAATGAAAATGAAGTTGCCGTGAAATTTCAGTATCCGTCGAATCCAATCGCCACGGATTTCGACGGATATGGAAATACGTGAAATTTCACGCCAATGGGATACGCATGTGTCCCTATCCATCGAAAATCCGTCGAGTTCCGACGGATTTCGACGGATATGAGGACACATGCATGTCTCTCCATTGGTCACGCACACGTGTCCCCTATGTCCGTCGAAATCCGTCGAATTTCCGACAGGTTTGTGGTTTCGTCGATTTTTTTTTCCATTTGGGTTGGTACAGCTACTATCATAATTGTATGATGATTTCAAATATAAATTCCTTGAAAACATCATTCGTTGTATCAAATTCATAACATTAACTTATTTTAATAACGTTTCATAAACATCTCTATATAAATATATGTTTCTTTAAGGAATTCTTCTACTTAAATTATGATAATTTGGTATATCATCTTTATTATATCATGTACAAGTTTGTTTGGTCACATTTCTTTTGCAATAGTTGTTATAATTGTATCTTGAGGTGTGTTCTTTTTTAAATTTTGAATTTTGACATCGAATCCCTAAACCCGTCGGAAATCCGTCGGTAATTTCCGACGGATTTCCGACGGCCAACACAAATCCGTCGGAAAGCCGTCGGAAATTACCGACGGATTTCCGACGGGTTTAGGGATTCGACGTGTCAGTTTTTAAGGTTTGGATGGTTAATGAATTAGAGATGCATATCCGACGGAAATCCGATGGATATGTGGTTGGGTTTAGCATGTTTTGGGTTTTTAGTTTTATGGTTTGGTTTTTTTCGTATTTTTTTATATTTTTTTAAAAGAATTATTATTTAAAAATATTTAATGTATAAAGTCTAAATAAAACAAAAGATCATAATTATTAAAATAGTTTTTGAATTTACTAAAATATAAATAAAACACAAATAATCAAATGTAACTACTCTGACTCAGATGATGATCCTTCTGAAGGAATGTCGTCTTCATCCTCATCAAATTCTCCAAGTTCTTCCTCTGATTCTGAATGAACTCTATCATCACCGAATGCTGTGAAATCTACCACAAGGTCGATATCAAAAGAATGCACAACTGGATCCATTGGAACACTTCTAGTTGGTTGCAAAGTATCGTGGTCAGAAACTCCATAAATTCTTCCTCTTGGATTAATTGGAGTCACTGTAATCCAAGGATCTGAACGCCTTGTTACCCGAGGGTAACGAATATAGCATACCTGAAACAAACAATTAATTATTAAAACTAAATATGAATTCAATAACTCACGCTTAAAATATTTATTAAAATAACCGAACTCGATCCGCCTGTGATGCTAGGATGAATGGGTCATACTTACGAAGTCTCCTACTAGAATTCAATGACGTGACACCAAACTGGTCCACCTTAACCCCACGCCCAACTTCAGGATCATACCAACACATAAAAATAATGCACCTCATGTCCAACATCCCCGGTAAAGACTAGCAATATTTCATTGAGAATCCCGTAGTAGACAACATCACCAGATTGAGTCGAAATACCATAATCTGCAGTTGGCCTCGGCCTTCCTTTATCTTGAATCCTAAACCCAAATCCCCTACTGCAATACCTAGGGTATGAGGTTGTAATGTAGTTTGGGCCAGTAACAAACTCCACTAACCAAGTTGGAAAGGTTTGTCCACATTTGATTCCCTCAGAAACCTAAAAAAATAATTTACACAATATTAAAATAAATATATATGTATTTAATCTTAAATTATATAATAACCGTATTTTAAAACTTACGTAAAATTGCAGCCAAGTTATATAATCGTCCTCCTTATGCCGTTCAAGTTCTTCTTCACTATGTTAGGAAAATAGCTACGTATTAATGCCATGTAAATCCCGAAAGCAAACAACATTATATAACCTCCGAAAGCTAATACTTAGGTATAAAATAATCAAGTATTTAACTAAGTTAAGTTTTTTACCTTTCAGACTCCGCCATCTCCTCACAATTTGTTAGGATATACATATGCAAATGGGTCCACTCCTCTTGTGATAGTTTTTTTTCCCTTTCCCATCGACCAACTTCATCGAAAATAACTCAGGGACCACCAGGGATAAACGGCTTTCTCACCTCTATCATCATGGTGAGCAGAGCCTACTCTTCGCATTTAACTTCTGGTGGAAAGTAATATTCCGCAAAATGTGAGGCTTCTTCGTTGACGCTCTGTGCGACAATAGACTCCTTAACTCGAATTAAATTTTTAACCTTCTTCTTTAGATGGAACATGTACCGCTCAAAAGGATACATCCAATGAAATTGAACAGGACCACCTAGTGCGGCTTCTCGGGGGAGGTGGATTGGAAGATGTTCCATAACGTCAAAAAAAGACGGCGGAAATATCTTCTCAAGATTGCAAAGGATCAAGGGTATATTGTCCTCTAAATTGCGGATCCCCTCAACTGTAAGTGTTCTCGTGCATAAATCTCGAAAGAAAGCACTAACTCCTACAAATAAATAATAAACAAATTAAAATAAATAAATATATATATATATATGATTATTTTTAAAAATTCAGGAAAAGGAATATACCTGCAATTGCTTTGTGGACATTTTTAGGAAGAAGATAGGCAAACGCAAATGGAAGAAGTCGCTGCATCACAACGTGACAATCATGACTCTTCATTCCGATAAACTTTCCTTCTCCGCGATCGACACAATTACGCAGATTATATGCATATCCATCAGTGAATTTGACATCTTCTTGAATCCAGTCAAAAAAACATTTTTTTTTTCTATGTCCAACCAGTACGGAGCAAAAGGATATTGACCATTTGGAAGAATTTCGAGAAAATCACGATCGCAAATCTCTGCTAAGTCTAACCTAGACTTCAGATTGTCTTTCGTTCTCATCGGGACGTTTAAAACCATATGCATGATGTTGTCAAAGAAGTTTTTTTCAACATGCATCACATCGAGATTGTGCCTCAATAAATGGTCCTTCCAGTAAGGCAAATCCCAAAAGATACTCTTCTTATGCCAATTATGAACTTCTCCGGCACCGTAAACAGGTTCATGCCCATTACCTCCA
Source organism: Cardamine occulta (assembly GCA_028015245.1). Taxonomy (NCBI): domain Eukaryota; kingdom Viridiplantae; phylum Streptophyta; class Magnoliopsida; order Brassicales; family Brassicaceae; genus Cardamine; species Cardamine occulta. The sequence continues at coordinate 18,198,514 of CM051369.1, forward strand.
CATTCAGAAGTCAACTCAGCACCAAAATCTCTCAAATGGTTCAATAAAGTACTACCGTCTACGTTTATCTCATCTGGTGGAGCATCAAACACTTGTTTATTTTTCGTAAATAATGTTTTAGACCGACGATACGGATGCTCCCTCGGTAGAAATCTTCTATGGCAATCAAACCAACACGGCTTTCTTCCGTTCCTCAATTGGAAAGCATCTGTGTTATCTTGGCAATAGGGGCACGATAATCTTCCATGAGTTGTCCATCCATATAACATACCATATGCTGGGAAATTGCTAATGGTCCACATAAGAACCGCACGCATCCTAAAATTCTGCTGGAGTGAAACATCAAACACTTCGACACCGTGACTCCATAGCATTTGTAACTCATAGATCAATGGCTGGAGGAATACATCAAGTGATCTCTTCGGATGCTGAGGGCCGGGAACAAGAACGGAGAGAAATAAAAACTCTCGACGCATGCACATAGATGGGGGCAAATTGTACGGTGTTACAATTACGGGCCACAACGAATACTGCCTACCATGCTTCCCAAATGGGTTGAAACCATCTCGGATATAACCCGAGGTACACATTTCTTCTTTCAAACGCAAAAATCTCGATACAGCGATTGAAAATGTTTCCACTTGCTTTGCAGATCCGAAGGATGTGTAATCTCTGTTCTTGACGATGCTCGCATGCCATCTCATTTGCTTTGCTGCGCTGAGATTGATATAACCTCTTCAACCTCGGTCAATCGGTAAGTACCACATACGTTTAAATGGAATTGGAACTCTCCCACTACTATCCCGAAACCGTAGTTTACGACAAAATCGACAACTTCTTCGGTCTTCATCTTCTCCAATATATCATACAGTTATCGATGCAAACATCTATCACTTGATACGGTAAACCAAGACCAGCTATAAGTTTCGAACTTGTAGTATGATGCGGTGCAAAGATTATCTTCAGCAAAAGATCTTTCACTAAATCTGCTATCGCGATCAACACATTCCTCACCCAAATTGAAGTCCGTCTTAATGGACATCATTCTACTAGCAGATGATAAAGGCGAATGACCTTCTTCTACACCTCGATATAATTGTTGCTCATTGCGTCTAACATATCAAAAAATCTTCTAGCTTCTACGTTTGGTTCTTCAACCCGATCCTCATCTATTACGGTCGATGGCAAATTCTCTCTAAATGCATCATTCACCATCTCGACGGTACCTACACCAAATTCTACTTCCGTTCTATGTTCTCCTAAGCTATCCGCAACATAGGGTTCACTGCTACTACTACCAAAATCATAAATTTTTTCTCCATGTAGATACCAAATCTTGTAACCCGGCATAAACCCATTGCGATACAAGTGATGTCAAACCATCTCTATCTTAACATTATGAGAATTGCAACAAAGTGAACAAGGACATTTCATCTTACCACTTTTTTGCACTCGCAGTTGATTTCCGGCAACCGTCATGAACTCGCATATACCTCGTGCATAACCATCGTTTAACAACTTTGACTCAGGATCAAACATTTCTTCATCCATCCACGATCTAAAATATCTAGAATATGACATCTCTCTCTTGACGTGTTTTTTTAGAATTGAAGTGTGGAAATGTAAAAATTGTGATTGAATGGAAGAGTGTGGAAACATAAATAAAAGAAGCTTGCCGTCGGAAATCCGTCAGAAATCCGTCGGTTTTTAACGGCTATAATAACGGCTACATAAACGTTCAAATATTCCGACGGCTATAAATCCGTCGGAATATTTGCCGACGGCGGCCCGACGGTTTTCCGACGGTTGTAAACGGCTACTGCAACGGTTATATTAACGTTCAAATATTCCGACGGATTTAAAGCCATCGGAAATTGACCGACGGATTTCCGACGGATCTCCGACGGATTATAATCCGAAGAAAAATAGCGACGTATAACCGACGGATTTTCGACGGATTTATCAATTTTCATGATTGTCGGAAACTCGTCGTTACGCCGTCGGTTTTTTCCGACGGAATATATTTCCGTCGGAAATTCCGTCGGTTTTGCGGTAGATTTCTTGTAGTGAGTTGTAGGTTTTTGTAAATCCTAGTTATGTACTTGTTATGTAATTCCTACATATGATCAATCAATTTAAACGAGGCCCTAATCCACCGCTTATGCCGCTTATATGGTAGGCCGGCCCTGTTACTGTGTTGCCAAGTACGGCAAGAAATGGGTTCGGACTCGAACTATAACAGACAGTTCTTCTTCAAAAAAAAAAATCATTATGATAATTTTTTTTACTGACAATAATACACTACTCTTCTGCAAACCACATATATTAGTCTAATAAGTTTTGCGGCATGAGATCTCGTGATTATAAGAAAAAAACCCTCTAAAAATAAGTATGTTTGGAGGGAAGCAAATAAAATTTTTAAATATACATTATAAGTGACGAAAAATCGAAATTAGATTATGGCATAAATTTGCAGCTTTTTTGCGCTTCTTTTGAGTGCTTAGTGTCAAATTCAACCCATACTTTACTGCCCATCAACATAATCTCCTAATTCCTTCAATGTTAATATGCGGAAATGACAGTTTCATCGATGCCTCGGTCTCAAAATAACTAATTACTTTATAATCTTTATATATTTGTAATAATTAAACAAAAAGACACAAAAAAAGAACTATAACATTTGTTTATTCTACACTTGACATTTTGAAACTCGATAAAATTCATAATGTTTCCTTTTTATTTTCTAAACGTATTGCCAACGATAATACCAAAACTAGCTAGTGGACTATTTCGTGGACAATTTTGGGAATACATCAGATTCATTTGTTCGGCATTCTGTTTCTTAAATTTTCGAATCTCTCAAACTTCGCCCTTTTAAAATTTCCTAGAATTGTAAAAGGCTTTTCTTATCACAAGGATTGATACAAATTTAACATGAAAATTATTAAATGGCATTTTTGAAATTATAAGTTCGTCGCTCTCTTATAAGATGCATTGTTATGAAATGTTTTAAATTACTAATATACAATTAGACACAAACCAAGAAAGCTTAAAAAACGAACATAGCCAAGTCTTTGGTAAGCCAAACCCTAACCGAAAATATATTAAAAAGAGAGACACAAACAAAATAACCGAAAAAGGGCAAAGGCTTCATATGGGAAACAGGCGAATATTTATGACCCAAGCAGAAGTGACGAACTCGTATCATTAAACGTTTATAAGGTCACCATCTATAGAAAAATCAAATCCGCATGCTAATATTATTATTATAGTAAACAAAAAGGAAGAAGAAGAAAGAGATAGGAATTATTGAGTAAGTAAGCTTCTGATTAAAGCAGCTTGAGCAGTGTCTGTGTTAGCGAGTAACTCAGAAAGCCTCTCACTTAGATCATCAACCTCTCTATGCAGATTCCTTATGTAGTTGCAAGTCTCTTGTAACACTCTCGCTGCTGAAACCTGTCAATATATTATTATATATTTCATCATTTTCATGCTATATATACACATGTATATTATTACATAACTGGTTGAGTTAGATTTAGCGTACCTTGTCGGACCGACGGCTCTCCCTTAGCTCGGGAAGAAGCTGTTGCAACTTGATAATGAGATCGTTGATTTGATCCTCTGTGATCCTTGAACTTCCTGATGATTGCCTCGAACGTGATCTTCTTCCCGACATTTTTATTTGAATATTAATTCGACAAGAAGTATAATAGAGGTACAAGCAAAGACACTTTATCGATAAAACAGGTTAAGGAGTTTAGGGTCACACACAAGTTATGCTGGAAAAAAATAGAGAGAGGAAGATGATATATGAAGAAAGTGAAGTGATGGTTGTATTTATGTAGGCTTTTATATTATTTGTTTATGAAAAACAATAAAAAAATCATAAAATAGGCCTTCTTATTTTATTTTGAATTATATATCTTGTTTTTTTCAAATATTAAATTATATGCCCCCCTCCTGACAACTTTTGTTTTAATAGAACGATTTCAGAGAATCTCATAATTTTAACATATAGATCTAAGTTTTGATATGTATAATATTAATCGTTGAATCTAGCCAAATCTTGTTTTAAAGTTACTTGGTTAATTGGTTTTCTAACCTATATCGTAACTTTATTGATATGTTTTGAGTTTGCATTTGCATTACAGTTCATATGTTAGATTTTCTAAAGGTACGTTTCAAAAATTCGTATCACTTTTAGTAAATTATATATCTAAAACATATTTGTATTTTTGCCAACACCACAAAAAAGTAGCTAGTGAAAATAAATGTTATAATATTTTCTTTATCAAACAGACGTAGACGTCATGTAACAGAAATAAACTTTGTTTTTTTTATTGTTATTCCTACAATGAATAGTGTTATGCTAAAAGAAAATATCAAACTGATTTTTTTTGTGCGATTATCAAGGGAGAAAGTATTGTTCATTATAATTAAAATAAGCCTATCCATTCCTCGAAACACAACTTCTATTAAGATACAAATTCACATTATCGATGTTTAGAATTTCGCTCTACCACGTCCACACTGCACAGATGTACCTTATTAAATTTTTAGTAGACAATTTTCTTTTCTATTAGACAACTAATTTCTATGGCTTTGCTATTTTTTTTATGGCTTTGCTATTGCAAACACCCTTTATAAAGGGAAAACGAAAGCATTATTTCTGGAAAGAGATACCTTTTTGTATAGCTTAAATTTAGTTATTGACAAAAAAAATGAATTATTATTTGGTTTTGACATTTTTATTAGAATACAAAATCAATTTAAATATTTTACTGTATCTCAGAAAAAGATTCTTAAATTAGCAAAGGTAACATAATTAAGAACTTATAGCCAACAAAAAATAGAAACTCACAGTTTTCATAAGTGTGTCTGCGTATACAATGGTATGTGTGAGATAAGTGCCGAAGTATGAGTCGTTTGACTGGTCAAAGGGATCACACACACACACACGCCCATGTTCTTTGATCAACAATACACACGTGGCATTTCGAGAGGTGCGTACACTTACACCGACGGACGTGTAATTAATTAATTAATTTTATGCACTAGTCTCTACCAAATTACCAATACCCATAAATCGTTTTTTTTTTACCCTTAATCCTTATGCAACCTCACATAAATCATTTAAAACCAATGTAACTTCAATTTTTGTTACGACGTCTCTCCAAAGTTTCAAACCAATGTAACTTCAGTTTATTATTCGTTGTTTTTCTTTGTAAATGTATATTATGTTAGAACAAAAAGTTTTCAGAGAAAATATTTCGCCAACTCTGTATTTTGTTAGTCATGAGTCAAGACTTAATTATGATATTATTTCTAGAATCTAGATCCTTCTAGTTTGGAGCTTTGAAAAATACATGTTGCTTGTTTGTTAAAAAAATACATTTACTCAGTTAAAATAAGCCAAGAAAAATAAGGAAATGTGAGTTCGAAAAGATAAAGTAGAAAACGACAAAATACAAAATACATGTAAACTCGAAGTGTGAGCTGTTGAGGGAAACACAAAATCTCAAGTTTTCATACATTGGAGAAATATATGGCAATATACTTTTGATTCATTAGATGCAAATTCCTTGTTTGTTGAAAATAAGCGACCCTTTTCAGTAAAATCTTCTAGAAGAACTTAATTGTCCTGCTGTAGTACAAACTCATGAACTCCATAATCATTCATTGAAACGGTAGAAAACTGGCGATTAAAAACTGTGGGGAAAAAAACTTGAGTGAATTTGGTGAATGACAATTATTAGAAGAATAATTGATAATAAGAGAAACGAAAATTCCTTAAATGAGCATAAAAAATAGGTGTTTTTTTATAATATTGATTTTGTCCTGCATTTAACTGTTATGGAACACAATGTTATTTTTCATGTAACATGATATGTTTTTAGGTCTGTAGTCAATCTAAACACTAACTTCCATTTAATAAATTAAACCTCAAGTATAAAAATATGGTATACAAAAACATAATATACCAAAACTAAAATAATATACTATAGAAAAATTAGGTTTTCTTTAACATTTAAATAAAATACAAAATGGTCCAAACTTATTAAAAAAAACACTTAGAAAATTTCCTGAAGTGTGCGCTGCTATTCTCTTAATTTCTCTTCTACTACTGTATTGGGTGCAAATACTTAACAAAAAGGTAGATTTAGTGAGATAAAAGTGTTAATAGTTTAAAATTTTGCACCACCATATTTTTTTGATTTTTGATGTTACTTCTGTTTCATTTTGACCACCATAATTTTTATTTTTATTTTACTTCTGTTAGTTGTTCTTGGTTTCAAGGATTTTTTTTTTTTTACTTTTATTAAAATTTCAAGGATTCTTTCTTTCTACGTATCTTCCATTTTTTCATGAATGGTCCTTTCTAGTCACGTTGAGACTCGGTTTAATCTACTAGATTTCTGATCCGACTTACTGATGACTTCAAACCTAATTTAAATTCTTTCAGTTTTGAAAATCAATTCTATTTGCATCACTACATCAGGGATACTTTTTTTATTGTTATGTTTATTGTTAGATCGGTTTCTCACCATATTTTCGTCTTCTAGATTTAGGAGAGTCAGCATCACTACATCAGGGATAGTTTTTTTTTTTTTTATAGGCACACCAGGCATAGTTTCAAAACGTTTTCCAAGATAAATTAAATTATATACACATGAGCTACGGAAGATAATGAAAAAAATTATAGACGTCTCGAAAATTCTATAGCAAAGCATCCAACAAATATGATATATCTCGTGGATAGGATTGAACATGACGAGAGAACTAAGAATATCTAGAGATAAAAAGTTTGAGTAGGAGACTTTAATTATAATAGCGAGTGAGCATAAATATATATACAAGGTCAACTAAAGCTATCAATGACAACTTTTCTTCGCTATAAAAATAGATTAAATATGTTTTTTTTTTTTGGTTAAAGGATATAATAGATTAAATACGTTTAGAAGTGAGATAAAAGATCTAATAGTTAGTTTTTTCTTTTGAGAAGAAAGATTTGATTTGAGTTATATTAACAAAACAAAAAAAAGAGCTCAGATGTGTTAAATTGTGGTCAGCGTGTCTCTCGCGGCACATGATCTATGATCATCAACTTGACAGCGAAGATTAAGCTTTATTTCACGAGCATTCCAATTCTTATTCCAATCTTTTTTAGTTTAAAACTTCAAATCCGTTTCTCTTCTTTTATTCGTTTTGCTACTTGTTTCGGTTTGTCTAGTTCTGCTCTGTTTTCCAATTTTGTTATTTTTTGTTTGTTAATGTTTCATTTTTTTTATACTGTTTTTTTTTAGACAGAACATTGTTTTATCATCCATCTAAGGAGGAAGAAACCAAAGATCGCAACGCACTTTTTGCCAAAGAGTCGGTCAATTGATTGTTCTACTATAGAAAAATAAATTAATGGCTCGATATTGAATAAGTATTATAAAACTTGAATTTTAGAAAGTAATGATATGATTTTTGATGTATCATTTTCTACTGAGCCATTTGACTATCATTCGACATATAGCTTTTTAACGTATTTACTTACATAAATAATGTATTTAAATATAATTATTTACACAATGAGTTTCAAAAAAACGGGTGGCATTCTATTTCTATTATGAGGGCATTTTAATCTATTTCTCCATTTTAACTTTAAAATAGAATAACTTTATTTTGGAGTTGAGTTTTTCACCACCCCCACTTTTGTTTTCAACTCCAAATTTTAGTTTATATTGAAAATATAAAACTCTAAATATGGAGTAAATATTGGAGATGTTCATTTTGAAATGAAAAATAGAGTTGGGTTGGAAGATATTTATTTCTTTTTGGTTGGTGAAAAGAAAAATTTTAATTTTAAAATAAAATTTGGAAGTGAATATGAAATAAGGTTGGAAATAGTCTCATAACTCTGCCAGCAATTTTTTTTTGCAAAAATGAGAATATACAGTGAAACCTTTATAAATTAATATATCGTTAAGTTAATAATTTTTTGCAGTCTCAAATTGATATTTTGGTGTAAATATCATCTTTATAAATTAATAAACACGATAAATTAATAAAATTTTGTAAAATACATTGGTCTAATGTTATTAATTTATAGAGGTTTGACTGTGTTTGCGAAAATTTTTATTGGGTCAATTTCTTACCAGAACATTTGATTGGCAATCTGAGTAAATAATTAGTAACCGTTGTTACTTTTATAGTGATTTTAGTGGCGATTTATGGATTAAAAAACGCATTGATCTTTTTTTTTTTTTCGCGGAAGCTATTTTCTAGACAGTCAAAACGTTTGTTTTTTTTTATGAAAACTGTTTTTTTTTCAGTGAAAAATATCTGGCAACGGCCACTCCTTACCAAAATTTATGCTATCTATTCGTTTTCAGTAATAACTATGGTATATCCGTATATGTTTCAAAATTCGTGTGATGCTGCTACTTCTATCAGATTTTTATATTCCTCCAACAATATGTGGAAGACTTTATAAGACACAGAGATGGTGGTATTTTAACCCTAGAAGTCCGGATTAAAATATGCGGGGTTAGTAACCAAATATTGATTTGGATTATGCAAAATTTTTATGGACCAAAGAGATCCATCGGTAGATCAATTCAGTCATCTAGGCTTTTATTTATTTTTGCTTTCTGAAAAAATGAAAATAATAAAGATGTAAATCATTGGTTTATATGTCAGACATGGATCATGGAATGAGGCGGATAGCCAAAATGGTCATGGTTGGATTCTAATCGCGGATGGTAAGCTCTCGCATTTGGGTTAAAAAAGTTATCGTAGATCCACCACATTTCTTCACGTAGAATTCGACTCACTATTTTAAGTTATGAAATGCTTGAGAGATTTGCACATGTTTGAAATTACTTTGCAGACCAATTGTAAGGATCTCCTAACTTTGCTGGATGCACCACAGAACTGGCCGATATTTGCATCAAATTGGATGATTTTCACTCTCTTAAATTTCTATTTCCTGATTTTTCTATTATATTTATATCTCGTAATTTGAATGTCCGAATTTCTTTCCAAGAAAGCTCAAACACGAGGTCTTATACTTTTTTATGTAAGCTCTAATTCTCTGGATTGATTTTTTCCAGAGAAAAACCATATCTTAAAATTTTAATGGAAATACTTTTTTTGCGGATAAAAATAAAGATGTAATCTTATTAGCGAAAAAAACTTATCTCTTCAAAAAGTTTTGTGTAAAGTTACCTTTTAAGTTAATGTACATTACTATACTTTTACTTGCTGCATATATATATATATATATATGTGTGTAATATTCTATACAATAACTGTGTAACTTAAAGTTGATTAATAATTAAATAAATGTTAAAACCCAATATTTTAATCATGTTAAAATTTTATTTATAGGTTGGCCCTTATAGGTTTATGAGTTTTAGTTATATTATACTTGCGTAATTTCTAAATCACTACTTTATGATATATTTTATCTTATACCTCTATGTATATCGGGTAATAGATTAGAACATTTAAATCACATACTTTGTATACAAAGATGCTTTAAATTAAATACGATGTAAATTTAGTTTTTAATCTAGCTCAGGTGTTGTCTCTCTCCTCTTTGACACCGACCATACAAGCTTAATCGTATAGTATTGCTAAAAAAACGTGATCCAGCTAAATATATTAATATATATACATATATATATATATATATATTTGCTCGTACTCGTATCATATGACTGAATAAAATTATTCTGAAACATAAAATTAAATTCATTATTCACCTAATTAACAACATAAGTTTTGAAGCTCTGTACTATTTTCTTTAGCTTTATACTAATTATCGACAAATAATTTAAACTGTAATGTGGCGAATAGTTTTAAGGTTGAAAGGGCACACTCCATTTATAGAATGCGATTATAATTAAGTTTATGACTTAGGATGAGTCCCAAAAGCCTATAAATTCTGAATTTGTACGTTAAATTAATCAAACCCACAACAGCATCTTCTCTTCTTCCAATGCGTTGACGATGAAGAAGACAAAACAAAGTATTTTCCCCGTTAATATCTGATTTTACTGGAACTGTGTTTGTGTGTGTGTTTTAGTATTAGATGATTTTGTTACTCATGAATTATTCAACCGTAAATTTGGAGTTGTAATCTTGAGATTCTAAACAAAAAGTGACATTCCAATAGTCCGATATGATCTTCAATTTGATGAGTGTGTTGTTGTGGCATTTGATAGTATAGTTTGGAATATTGTTAAGATTTATAGTTTACCTATAATAACTTTATAGTACAATTGATATGATTGAGTGGTCCGCATTATTTTGTTTTTTTAACTTTTATTAATTATACGGTAGATGAATTAGTTAGGATTTATTGCTTAGTTCGGTATATCATCAGGATTAAATTTTGATGATACTAATTTTGTAAAGTCGATTCATCCGAATTAGACAACTTTAAAATTATTGCTAAGCAAATAATGGTGTTTATTTCATAATAACTTTAACACTATGTGTGTTTAACAGAGTTATAGGACATGTGGTCCACCGAAAACTGATTATTAGTACATATGCGAATAATGAAGAACCATATATTAAAAAGCATTGTACTGATGTGTGGTTAACTTAAAATATGAATTGGGCAGCTAATAAAGTGAAACTGTGAGTACAAATATTGTATAGGTTAAAGCTTTGGTTACTTCAAACACAATTTATGTACTTACGTTTACATTTACATTAATATTCTTTGATAAACATTTCAAAAATTTTGAGATACAAAACATTTTTATTGTTTTATAGTATACATAAACACATGGTTGGAGTTAACGTTTAAAATTAACTAAGTGAATTTACGCAAATACAAATAAATACTACTACCAGAGGAAAGAGGTGAAACGCTATGGAACGTACGGTTCACACTGTAAAATAAAAATGTCGCTATATATTTTAAATGTCACGAACTTTATAGTATCGTGCGTTGTGAGAAATAACTTCCCTTAAATGGCTAATTACCTCTTGCACTTTCTAATTGGTCACCATTATTTTTTCTTATTAAACAACCAAAATCAAGACACTAGGTTGCTGGTTTAACGTGTCTGATCTAAACAACACAAATCAAAACTTGGTCGCTCTACGTCATGCAGATTCGTTTCTATGTTACAACTAGGTACTTAAAACCTAAGTAATCAACATTTTAATATTAATATGAAGACAGTGTTCACCGAATCACCATCGTCTAATGTTATTCCCTTTCACAACTTGCAATTTTTAAGATGACCTTAATACAATAATTAATCTCCTCGATTATCTTTAATGATTGTAATTAGCGTCAGAAATTTTTTCATGTGGTCCCACGACCACGAGACAAAATAAGAGTTTTAAAGTAAAGTAGTTGCATGAGGTTCCATGTACTATAATTCGTGGGGGGGGGGGGGGGGGGGTAATATTTATTGTCACGAATCCATAATCTCGTTCTAGTAAAAAAAACAAAATATTGTCGCGCATTGATTATATTTTTATTACGAAATTATTAAATATTTTAAACTTTATAGGTGTGGTCCTAAACCTAAAGTGATCAGAAGTAAAATTAAGTCGTGTCTATTAATTTTAAAAATATCATATAGCGTAGTATTAGTAATATATTTGTTTTTTTAATAAAGAAGATAAAGATACTACATTTACGGAATATTCTGAGTTACTACACCTACTGCAACCTGCGCCAATAGACTTTAGATGTCAAGGATAAAGTCTAGTATTTTATTTTCTTATTTACGTAAACCAAATTTACCGTAAAATACATAAGTATTTAACGGGCTAAAAGACTAATAATGGATCCGGCCCATCAATAGAAGGTAGGTTATATTACAAATGGGCCTGAAGACCTAAGTTGGTTTCAAATTCTGATATCAAAATCCTAATTGGTTAAAATCCCAAACAGGGCGGATATAAGATAAATTTTATGGGAGACAATATGAAAATTATTTAAAAAATTAGAACTGAAATACAAATAATAAGAGGGGGCATCACTGAATTATTAAGAATTTACATGAATGTTTTAGAAAGTATCTGGGACAACTGCCCCCTTTTGGACAATCTTCGGATACCGAAACTCGAATAAATACGGATCTCATATTTACAATATTCTGTTATATTGTGTTTTTCAGGTTTCATTTTCATAACTTGATTTTTTAGTTTTCAAAAAGTCTTCATATATGTCTAATTATACGTGAAATTATATATAAAAAATGAACTAAGGTAGAAACAACAAATATCATATCATCGATTACGTGTGATGTGTGAACTTATGGAAAAATAGAAAAATCTATTATATATTTATAAAAAAAAGTAATATAACACTAACAACAGAAATAAGAAAACCAAAACTGAACAATCAATTGAATTAGGATAAAATCCAAAACAAAAAAACATTAACATGTGAAGCAAAATTTTGTTTTAAAAAAGTGTAGTTGTCCGAAGCAGAAACACGTGCAAAGAACTTAAGAATCTGCCGTTACTTCCTTTTACCATAATGGCAAACGGCGTCGTCGACTTATAACAGAAAATACCGAAACTACCCTTTACTCTCTTCTGGTCATTCCGGTATATAAAAAAAAGAAAAGAAAAAGGAAAGAATATAAATTCATCAGCTTTATTCTTGAATTTTATATGTATAAATCCACCACTGGTTCCTTCGTGCATCTTTTTAATCCAAAAAAATAAAAAATAAAAATAAAAATGCAAATCACAGCTCAAATATGCTACCAATTCAGCTAAAATGTGGCTGAAATGCGAAGATGAATATTATCATCTATAGCCCATAGTTTTGATAAACAAACTCAGTTGAGTTTTTTTTTTAGTTTATTCTTTTATTGATCCTGCCTGAAAATTACGTGATTCTATTTGCCTGATTGTTGAAAATCATCGGCATCTAAACTGTGTTTTGTCTGGACTTTTTTTTAAAAATTTCAGATCTTCAATCGACTTTGCTTGACGAATTTAGAATCAGGGGTTATTCTTCCATAACTGGTGAGATTGATTTGATTGAATTACTCTTTCTTATTTCAATTTCAGTTTTTTTTTTAGATTTACTTGCTTATCGAATTTGGGATCCGATACAGTTTTATTGGGTGCTAAATTTAATCGTTGATCCATTCGTATCTTGCATGTTTTTGCTTTTTGAATCTGATCGTATTGCGGTTTCGACCACAGATTATGGATTCTAATGATTGCTTTCTTGAGTTTGTGAAATGAAATTATCCCCTAAATTGATGTGATTTGATTAATTGATTTGTCTTTGATCATTAAGATGATTTTGGCAAACAAGATCCTTTGAAATGTCGAAATGTGTCTTTCTCCTAATGTTTCTGAGATGAGCTGATTGATGGATTGGCCTTTTATTTATTTGTTTTGTTAGCATTCATCATCATGTTGGAAGCTCCGAGTTATTTGGTGTCAAGAGACTTACCATCTTCATGTGAGGAAGAGAGCAAGTGGATCTATAACGCACACTGTGTGCTTCAGCTCTCCTCGTCGAAGAAGCGTTCGTTGGATTATACCGATGAACAAGGAAGTTCCGTTACAAAAATGTTACGGGTCGATGATGATCGAAGCAGAGATGATTCCGAGAAGATTATAGACATTCTTCAGCTTGCTAAAACCTATCAGAGGTCTAACCAAACTCAACAAGGTGATCAGCAGAGTCCACCGATAACTACGCTTGACCAAAACGCTCTTCTCAACTGCTTAGCTCACTGTTCTTTATCTGATTTCGGGTCTATCGCCTCGACAAATAAGACCTTCCGCTCGCTCATTAAGAACAGCGAGCTTTATAGGCTGAGACGGTCAAAGGGTATTGTGGAGCATTGGATTTATTTTTCTTGCAGGCTCTTGGAATGGGAAGCTTATGATCCAAATGGAGATCGCTGGTTACGTGTACCGAAAATGACATTCAACGAGTGTTTCATGTGTTCTGATAAAGAATCTCTTGCGGTTGGAACTGAGCTTCTTGTTTTCGGTAAAGAAATCATGGCTCATGTGATTTACCGATATAGTATCTTGACCAATACATGGACATCGGGTATGCAAATGAATATCCCGAGGTGCTTGTTTGGATCAGCTAGTCTAGGCGAGATCGCGGTTATAGCTGGAGGATGTGATCCGCGTGGGCAGATATTGAGCTCGGCAGAGATTTATAACTCAGAGACCGGGGAATGGACGGTCATCCCGAGCATGAACAAAGCGAGAAAAATGTGCTCTAGTGTGTTCATGGATGGGAAGTTCTATGTCATTGGAGGAATCGGAGAGGGAAACTCGAAGATGCTAATGTGCGGTGAAGTCTATGACCTGAAGAAGAGGACATGGACACTGATACCTAACATGTTACCGGAAAGAAGCAACGGAGGTGGAGGAGATCAGGCAAAGGAGATAGCTGCTGCAACAGCAGCTTCAGAGGCACCACCACTAGTAGCGGTTGTGAAAGACGAGCTTTATGCTGCGAATTACGCGCAGCAAGAAGTGAGGAAATACGATAAAAGGCGCAATGTATGGAATAAAGTGGGGAATTTGCCAGAGAGGGCGTCTTCGATGAACGGTTGGGGAATGGCGTTTAGGGCTTGTGGAAATCAGTTAGTGGTGGTTGGAGGACCTAGGGCAATTGGTGGAGGGTTCATAGAGATCAATGCTTGTGTCCCAAGGGAAGGGACACAACTGCATTGGAGAGTTCTTGCTTCAAAGCCATCGGGGAACTTTGTTTATAATTGTGCGGTGATGGGATGTTGATGAAAGCTTGAGACTTGAGAGAGACCCATTTCAAAGTTATTGACTTCTTTATTAGAGTTTTTTTTCTTTTCTTTTAACAGTTTGGGTTTTTCTTTTTCATAATTGGGGTCAAGAGAGTCTCTGTTTTCTTCTTTGTATTTGTGGGATCATTGTTGTTGTTCAGGCATTATCTGGAACTGAAATGTTTCAATAAATTTGAAGACGAGCATCATGTTGTCTAACATTGTTGTAATTTGGTTCCATTGTTAGAACTTCTTTTTATAAGTTTTGAAAGATTATTTCTTTTTTTTTCTTCTAAAGAAAGATTATAGATTACATAAATATTTATTCTTTTTTTTCTTTCTTGAATTATCGGTGTAAAGTGTTAATCTTTACTAGTTTTGGCGTACAAATTTTAGATTTTGTTTAGATTTTAATCTCTTTTCCCTTTATTTAATGATGTTAGATTTTGTTTAGAAAGAAAACGCCATTGGTCGTTTCTTAGAATGGCTTAGATGTAACAAAATATGATCAAGTACACATTGTTGAAAGCTTGAAATATGTATAGATGACAGGAAAAAGTAGGAATTTATAAAAGATGGATTCTAAGCCTGAAATTGGAGAATAAAGTATCTTCATTAAATTATCAACTTTTTTATACGACAGAGAAGTGATCCACCAAAAAAAGAGCATAAGCAAACAACATCAAAGACATGAACTTTGCTTCACACATTCTAAAAACCAAAAGCTTTTCAAGTTCCCTTTAGTACTGATAACCTTCACCATACATCGTTTCATAACTTTCATGTTTAAATCTTCTTGATTTATCAGCCTGCGGGGAAAAAGAAATATATAAGTAAAGAAGAAGAATCACATTTTGTAAATGAGAAGAAGAGATGTACTAGAACAAAACAAAACACATACCCGGCTTAAGATCTTCTCAAAAGCATCAGGTCCATTCTCAGCAATGTACTTCTCAGCAGCTGTTAACACATCATCTGGTTTTCTAAAGATATCCATCTTCTTTGGAACATACCAAATGTTAATACTCCGTGGATTAACAAACACAGGTCTCACAACATGTTCATAGACATAAGCAGCACCACTGAAGTAAGGAATAACAAGCCAGCAAGTCAAGATCAGCTTCGTGTATGACCATATCGGTAACCTGATTACACAACAATATTGTCAGCAACAAAATCAAAACTTGTTTCTTTTTGGTTAATGTGGTAAATGGGTTTAAAATCATCTTACCACTCGATGAGTTTGGCGAATGTGAGCTCGAAGAGTGTAAGTAAAGAATAAAGAACCCAATATGTTAGCCATTGCTTGTCATCAGCATGAGATTGAGTTTCAATAGCTTGCACTGAGGCATATCTATCAATTGAAACATTCAAAGAAGAAAGAAACCATTAGATCAAAACAAGATAAAGTAACAAGCTTTTTTTGCTCTAAAGATTTAAATCATAAGGATTTAACTTACAGAGGATAAACGAGACTAACGACAGGCCTGCAAAAGATCAACAATTTATAGAAATTAAACAACTTTGAATAATTTAGAATAGAAACTAAACCCTAGATTGTGATGGATTTAGCACAAAGCTACTAGGAAAAAGGAAGGAGATTTAGGGAAAAAGAAAGAAGCTTTTAGAGTTGAATAGAAGAAAGAAGATTATTACCCAGCAAGAACATCGAAGTTCCTGAGAAGAACCTTGATGAAATTTCCAGCTCCAGATCCCATCACTAAGCTTGATTAGACTCTGAATCTGATTCTTCCTCCACTAAAAACACTAGTATCTCTGGAGATTGATATAGAGAGAGAGAGAGAGAGAGAGAAAGAGAGCGAATAATTGTGTGGTAGACTTGTTGAAAGTTTTTAATGGTGTCAAAAAGCGTGAAAACGAGATGAAATACAAGCTACCATTCAATTCCTCTCGGAATAACAATAATCATCTCAGCTTTTAGGAAATTGTTGCCAAAAATAAAAATGGAAATTTGCTATCTCTATGTTTTAAGTTTAAACACAAGAAAGTATAAATTTCATTTCTATTTTACCTCTCACAAAAGGAAGTTAGCTATCTAAGATTCTGTATTTGCAAATTAAATTTTGGCGAAAAAGGAAATAAATTATTATTTTGTTTTTGGGAGTTATCCCCATATTATACGATTTATATGGAATAAGTAGCGTCTTGATGTAACATGTAAGAAGTTGAAATAAGTTCTGGCTTGACTTGAAGTCGAGAATGATATTTTCTTACTATAAATAAGATATGAAAGTAATGTGGATGAAAATGTACATAAAGATGACATAATGGTTTTGATCTTAAAGCTGAAATAAGCTTATTTGCATTAGCTCTTGGTGCAGCCGAGTGGGAACGATCGAACCTTCATTCTTCCTCCCAATGCGAGCGCCAATAGATCGAACTCTTCTACATACCACAGCTCTGATACTATTGCCTGTGTATCAATAGCAAGATGAACTCAATTCATGGTCAAGAAAACTTGAGTTTTGTTGTAAGTTTACCTTGAATCCTCGGATTTGCTTGTTTAGTCTTGTTACCAACTCATGGAGAAGCTGGAGATGGTCTTCAGAACCAGCCTGCTAGATTAAGAAACATTCACTAAGTCATTGAGATCCTGCAACATTGGATTCTGAGTTTCTCAACCATAATTGAAACTTGCCTCAGTAGATGGAGATATTGGAGGACCAAGCAGCCTCGCTAATGATGTATGAAGAATTGCAGCATCATACTGAAACACAAATAACCACAAGTATCAGACAAGTGGTTAGTGTTTATTGAGAGATATATACAGTTCATGAAATAGATATTACAAGTTGCTTCTCCGGTGCATGTGGAAGAACAGATCTCAGTTTCCTGCGGATTGTTATGGGGTCATCTCCAGATTTAACCTGGTGAAGAAAAGATGAAACAAGCTATAAGTCCTATACATCTGATGTAGCCATTTCTAAAGCATTCAAGGAAAAAAATAAAATGAAAGATGCATCGATTTTTGTCATGGAGAATGAAATTCCCAAAGTGGTATAATCGATAAAAAACTAGATATCTGACTCCGCTTTGCCTCAAGCAACAAAATTTACCTTCCAGCATCCAAGAAGAACACCGGTCGAGGTTAATAAAACTCTATCCAAGATAATCTCCAAAGGGCAAAGCTCATTAGCAACTGCTTTAACAGCAGCTGCTTCTGCTTCAACCTGATAATGGAGAAGAGATTAAGAGACTCGTATCTTCCCAAGATTAAAATTCTGGTGGATTGGCAATGACATCAATGATAAAAGTAAAAAACCTCATCTTCAGTAGCTGGAACAGAGACAATGTGATGCGACGCATGAAACATACTGAAGTGGTACATCTTAGAGTCCTGAAACCAGACTGCTAGAAAATAACCCGATGTAAGAAGATGAAAATAAGTGTAACTTAATTTATATATATGGTACTGTATTTAGTTGCTTTTTAACAGTTTTCAAGGACTATTGAAAAGAAATATAGTGGTAAGCTTACTATTTTGGAAGTAAGGACTGAACACATTTTTTACGGCCTTCCTGCAATACATATAAAAAGAACACCTTTTAGCAGTAAAACAATTTGAATTTAAATTAAACAAACTAAATCTGCATTGAGTGAGAATGGGGCAAGTTACACACTCACGAGACTGGGACAGAGTATTCTGTGCTAAGATGTAATACATTAGCTCGCACAGGGGGATTTGCAACCTATATATGAGCAAACTGAATATCATATGAAATTATATAGTTATCACAAAATTAATTATTCAATTCACCATACAAAGCCACTAATCCATTCTAACAATAGTAAAAGTAGAGATGTTATCATTCTACCTTCAGGACAGGTGATATCTTTCCATCTTTTAGTGTGAGGAGATCTGAAAGTGACAATGACTGAGACGTTTCACCTTGTTTAAGGAACTTCGGTCCGTTTTCCTGTAAATCCCGTTCCATTTTATCGTACAACCTTGTGCTTTGCTCCGCATAGGTAACAAAAGAATCTAAAAAACAGACTTATTATTGCTATGAAAAACCACCTACTTCAGATACAATCTTGATACAGCTAAAGAACGAAGCTTAAGATAAATAATTAACAAAAGCACTAGATTCCCAAATCAAGCATTGGTCTTTGAATCAGCACTCTGCCATGTTTTGCATTTGAGCTACTATTAAACATTCTGGCTAAGAAGCTTCTAGAAGCATACAAAATTGGACAGTTGCTTTAAACATGTTGAGTGTTCCTTAAGCTCAGGATAAACAAATCAAGAATGGTGGTTTAAGTACCCATTTTATCCTTAAACATTAAGTTCGGCTAAAGATCCAATGCAGCTCAAAATGTTTGAACACAGAAACAGAGACAGTTCTTTCAAAACATATAGAAATTAAAAACTAGTTCTTTACGCAACCCTAAGATACACTGGTGCTGATTGAATCCTTCTGTTCGCAAGTCAACATCGATCTTCCATTTACGAACCAAAACACGAGTCAACTCATCCGATTATAGAATTAGCTATTTAATCAGATCGGGATTAAATAAAAAATTAAAAAAAAACATCAATGAAATCTGAGAATATAAAAGGTATATAATTAATTTAGAGACAAAGGGAATGGAAAAAATTGGTGATAAATAAACGACCTTTAAGAACTAAAAACAATGGTTATACCTGATGATGAAGATGAAGATGAAGATGAAGATGAAGATGAAGATGAAGAAGTGGATTGCGAATTTCGAAGACCCATTTGGAAGAGAGAGTAGAAAATAGTGAGAGAGATGGTCCAAAATAACACTGTGATTCTCCAATTCGGTGCCCTAATTGCAGACGTCGTCGTTGTCGCCATTTTCCTTTTGTTCATTTCTTGACAAAACTATCATTTTCTTAAGTCCATCTGATTGTCGCCATTAACGTCAAGCTCTGTTCGGCTTTAATTATTTTTGGTTATTTTCCATCTAATTTTGCCACTCAAATTTACTTCTTTTTAAGTCCATAAACAAAAAAAGTCCATAATTATTTATTATGAAATAATTTTCTACATAACCTTTTTTTTTCCCAATATTGTGTGGATTTGAATCCGCAATGTGATACATCAACAACACTAACACATTCCTTTTTTTTTTAAATGTAAGAAAATTTCAGTAAATAAAGAAAATAAATTAGTGACTAAAAGACACTATGTAAATTTCGATCAAGTAAATATGTATCAAGTGTTTGAAAAATAAAGCACAAAGAATAGATTGGTGCAACTGAACTCTTGCATAATACCAAAGTATCAAAATTTCCCAACATATGGATTAGATAAAGCTTTTAAAGCAAACCAAAAATGCAAAAAGTGTGTGAGAGTATAAAGGGACCAAATCACTGCAATTTCATGCCCATATCAAACTTGTGTTTAATTTCACTAAACAGACGTAAGCAAATATCCATATAACTTCTGGAAATATATTAAAAAAATTCTTTTATATCTTACAGTTTGTGTATAAAACTTCAGTGTAAGGTAGATCTTACAATATACATAAAACTTGATCAATTAAAAATCTAGCAAAAAATGGTTCTATATATAATTTCATTCATCACTATCATCATCACCAGCGTCATGCTTTATCAATGGTGGTGGAGATCCAACATACCACCGGGACCAAGACCACGGTTTCTGATTGGAAACCTCCATCAAATGAAACCACTTTGGACTCATTCTTTCTTGGAGTGGTCACAGACTTATGGTCCCATCATATCTGTGTGGATAGGGTCACAGCTCACGGTCGTGGTCTCAAGCTCTGATTTAGCTAGACAAGTGTTGAGAGACAAAGACCATCAACTGTCTAACCGACACAGAATCGCAAGGACGACTCAGACCGGTACCGATCTTGTTTGGTCTGACTATAGTCCACATTATGTGAAACTGAGAAAACTATGTACTCTCGAGCTCTTCTCTCTGAAAAGCATCGAGAATTTCAGGTCGTTGAGAAAGATGGAAACAACATCGATGGTTATGTCGATTCTTAAGGACTTGATGAGTGATTCAGGCGATGACCAGGCGCAAAAACCGGTGGTCGTGAGGAAGTATCTAGCTGCGGTTGTTTTGAACACAATCTCAAAAGTAATGATCGGGAAAGAGTTTGGGGCTGAAGAAGGAAAAGAGTTTAAAGCGATCGTTGAGAAAGAACATCTTCTAAGTGGCTCAGGGACGTTGTTTGATCACGTCTGGTGGCTCAAATGGGTTTCTTCTTGGCTCATTAGCGATAAAGAATTCTTAGAGCACAAGGATCGGAGAACAAAGTGGTTTAGAGGAGCTATAATGGAGGAAGAAGATGTAGTAGTAGAAGATCACAGAGGTTTTGTTCGGAAGTTGTTAGTGTTGAAAGAGCAGAAAGAGCTAAGCGAAGAGACAGTTGGTGGACTAGTCTGGAACATGTTAACCGCTGGTGCTGACACAACCGCGGTTGTTATCGAATGGGCTATGGCAGAGATGATCAAATGCCCTACGGTGCAAGAAAAGGCACAACAGGAACTTGATTCAGTTGTTGGATCCGAACGGTTAATGAATGAATCAGATATTCCAAAACTGCCATATCTACAATGCTTGGTTAAAGAAGCTCTCAGGCTTCATCCATCAACACCTTTAATGCTTCCACACAAAGCAAGTGAAACAGTTTGGATAGGTGGGTACAAGGTTCCTAAGGGGGCCACAGTTTATGTCAACGTGCAGGCGATTGGGCGTGATCCTGCAAACTGGAAAAACCCGGAGGAGTTTAAACCAGAGCGGTTTGTTGTGGAGGAAACTGATGTTAAAGGTCGAGACTATAGAGTTCTTCCGTTTGGATCGGGAAGACGGATGTGTCCAGCAGCACAGCTTAGTATGAACTTGATGACATTGGTAATGGGAAATTTGTTGCATTGCTTCTCATGGAGTTCTCCTATTTCTGGTGAGATGATTGACATGAGTGAGAATCCTGGATTGCTTTGTAACATGAGGACTCCATTACAGGCTCTAGCTTCACCGAGAGCTGCCGCAAGAGTTATACCTTTAACTTTGGATTGATATAGATAACATAATGAAACTTCATAGACTATGATGACTCTCATTATGGAAAAGAAGAGGGAGCTATGTCTAACCCAAGAGGCATGGATGAAAATGGTTTCATATAAATAAAATGTAGCTTTCAGATATGGAAAATAAAAGAGTATATAATTTACATGGCGAAGGCTGAATCTCATGATAAGCATTGGCTATACTAAAATCTCATTAGACAAGTCTTATACATCTTTAATAGAATCATACGAGCAATGTAGTTATCTTGGGCTACCATCATTTGAAGATATCTCTAGCCTGATAGTTTCTACTAAAACACTTCATTTGGTTCAAAACAAACAAAGCCCAATAACAATATACAATGTCCAAAAACTAAGGGTATTTCGAATCTTCCTCTTATTGTCTGTGCATATTGACACACCGTAGAAAAGAGGATCAACTAAGATTAAAAATGAGATGAAAATGGTGAAGTAGTCAAGAGAGGATTGGACCAAAGAACCTGCTTGCTACAAGAAGAAATTTCCAAGTTCAAATTGGGCTGACATGGTGTTGAACTTAGCACAAATTGGAAGATGTATGTATGTAAACCGAGCTAATCCAATCTTGGTTCATTAACTAATTAACCGATCAAGTTCAAATCAGAAACACTTGTCCGTGAGTGTTCATAGAACTCAAAGCCAATTTGACAATAACATAACTAAATCTCCATTTACCATATAGTTTTTTTTTGGACAAATGTAAAATTTGGAACTTGGATACATTAGTGCAAGATATACAT
The DNA here is from genome assembly GCA_028015245.1 of Cardamine occulta. Classification (NCBI taxonomy): domain Eukaryota; kingdom Viridiplantae; phylum Streptophyta; class Magnoliopsida; order Brassicales; family Brassicaceae; genus Cardamine; species Cardamine occulta. The sequence goes on from CM051369.1 coordinate 18,221,082, forward strand.
ATTGCTACCTCAAAAGGTTTATAGATTGTAAATGAAAATGTCTTTCTTGTAACAAATAAAATGACTTCTACTAAAACTTTCAATCAAATAAAAAATGCAATTAGTGTGGGAAAGCAAAAGGGAACCAATTCACAACAATTTCATGCTGATTATCAAAATTACGTGCTGTCTAAATAGCTTATTCAATAACCATGACTCTGAATAATAAGAATTTATATAAATGATTTAACAATTCGTGTATAAAAAAAAACCACTTCAATCTGATGTGAGGAAGCATCAAACTTGTATTTACTATTATTTCACTTTCTCTAATCAAAATGGATTTCTTACTGATTTCATTAATCACTATCATAATCGCCGCCGTCATACAACATCTACGACGTCGGAGATCCAACATACCGCCAGGACCACCACCGCATTTTCTGGTTGGAAACCTTAATCAACTGAAACCACAATGGACACATTCTTTCTCCGAGTGGTCACAAACTTATGGCCCCATCATATCGGTGTGGTTAGGGTCACAACTCTCTATTGTGGTCTCGAGCTCTGACTTAGCCAAACAAGTGTTGAGAGACAAAGACTACCAACTGTGTAACCGACAAAGAACCGCAAGGATGACTCAGAACGGTAGCGATCTTATTTGGTCTGATTACGGACAACATTATGTCAAACTGAGGAAACTATGTACACTCGAGCTTTTCTCTCTGAAGAGCATCGAGAGTTTCAGGTCAATGAGAGAGATGGAAGTAAGATCGATGGTTAGATCGATCTTCATGGACTTGATGAGCGATGATAAGAAACCTGTGATGTTAAGGAACTATCTAAGTTCGGTTGCTTTGAACATTGTTTCAAGATTAGTAATTGGGAAAACGTTCGAACCAAAAGAAGGAAAAGAGTTTAAGTCGATTGTAGAAAGAGAGACTCGCTTGCCTGGTGCAACCAAGCTGCTTGATTACACCGTTTGGCTTAAACGGGTTTCGTCGCGGTTCACTAGTGACAAGGCGTTCATGAAGCACATGGCTCGGAGAAAGAATTGGTTTAAACGAGCTGTAATGGGAGAAGTATATGGAGGAGGAGAGCAAAAGTGTTTTGTTCAGAGGTTGTTAGAGTTGAAAGAGAAGAATGAGCTAAGCGAGGAGACAGTGATGGGACTGGTCTGGAACATGTTAACCGCAGGTGCTGATACAAACGCCATTACTATCGAATGGGCCATGGCAGAGATGATCAGATGCCCGAATGTGCAAGAAAAGGTGCAGAGTGAGCTTGATTCAGTGGTTGGTTCCAAACGGTTAATGTCTGAATCAGATATCCCAAACCTGCAATATCTGCAAAGTGTAGTCAAAGAAGCTCTCCGGCTTCACCCTCCAACACCGTTGATGCTTCCACACAAGGCCAGTGAAACAGTTCAGATAGGTGAATACAAAGTTCCTAAGGGAACAACAATTTATGTCAACGTGCAGGCGATTGGCCGAGATTCTGCAAACTGGAAGAACCCAGATGAGTTTAGACCAGAGCGGTTTCTCGAGGAGGAAACCGATGTCAAAGGTCAAGACTTTCGAATTCTTCCGTTTGGGTCGGGAAGACGGGTATGTCCAGCCGCACAACTCAGTATCAATATGATGGCATTAGCATTGGGTAATTTGCTGCATTGCTTCTCATGGACAACATCTATACCTCGCGAAAACATCGATATGACTGAGAAACCTGGATTAGTTTGTTACATGAAGACTCCATTGCAGGCTATAGCTTCGTCCAGGCTGCCACAAGATTTGTACCTTAACTTTTCGCAGAAATGTATATGATTAATCAATCTAAGACACATATTCTCACTGAGAAAGAGAAAAAAGAGATAGCTATGGCAAGATTTGGGATGACTGATAAAATGGTTCGAACAAACATAATGTAACTATTACGGTAAATAAAACTAAATATTCCAAAGGAGAAAGCTGAGTCTGATCATTGCTAAAATTGAGAACCTTATAACACAAACTTTACACATCTGTTATAGAAGCAAGCCAGCAATGTGTTCTCTTTCGCTCCAATCATTCTTCAGCATCTTCCTCTTCTTCATCATTGTCCTCGTCTTCTTCATCAGAGTCATCTTCTTTTCCCTGAAAATTAACAATTTTCAAAGATATTTCAGGAAACTAAAAGATGAAGCACAGCAACAAACCATGTGACTCATAATAACAATGTTCAAACTAATGCTCAACCAATCAATAGCAGTGAAATGATTTGTTTACCTCTTCGTCACCATCATCATCTCCTTCAAAATCCTCTTCATCAGCCTCCTACATACACCAACAAAATCTTTAAGCAACTTTTCTCATCTAAAGAAAAGAGGATGTAAGATTGAAAGTTTACATTGTTGAAGTAGGTGAGAGGGTTGGACCACAAATCTTCCTTGATAATATCAGCGACCTACAAGAGGAGATTTCAGAGTTTAAATTGAGCAGACAATAAACATGGTGGTTAAATTAACTTATAACAAGTCAGAAAGCAGAGGAGCATGCACCTCATCATGAATCTCATCCCCAGCATCCTCCTTATGCTGAGCATCAGTAAACCAAATAAAGAAGCTGAAGAGAAAGTAAAGTGGAAAGTCGTTAATCACATGCAATTACTAATAATAAAAACTTTAGCTTTGTATCATGAGCATCATATATACACGACCACAAGTATTTCACTTCAAGTGTGTAAGCACTTAATGGGATCAAGAACAATACCTCTCTTCTGGTAATGCACGCTTGTTTCCTTTCTTATCATCATGGTTCACTCCATTTGGCAAGCCCTTCAAAGTTGAGAAACATCATTAACAATAATGCCAAAGAAAGAAAGTAAGAAACTTATTATGTTGCACAAGTAAAAATGTATAATTTTTACCTTGCCCTCCTTCCATTTGATAGGAGTAGCTGTGATTTTAGTTGTTCCTTCTTCGAGGAAGGTAAACGTCTTAGTAAGCTTGGCATCCTCAAAGAACGGATTGGAATTGAAGTGCTGTGATTAATCCCCAATTTAACAAGTAAATTAACAATACCCATTAATCTTCTTAGATCAAGAGGGGAAGACACAAAAAAAGAAAAAGTAATGACTAGGATAAAGAAACATACAAAAGTTATAGAGTATCCAGATTTCACATCTTTGGCATCCTCCACTTCCAGAGAGTTCAAGTACTTAAATATCTGTAAAAGCAGGGAAATCAAATGAAGAGGTAAGAAGGATGCAACTTTACAGAATATATTAAAGTACAATGGGATAGTTAGCTACATATATAGATAGTTTAGCTGCAAAATAATGAAAAAAGTGCATCCATCCAAAAACAATCAAACCTTTTGGTCTTCGTCAGTCAAGAGGTCACCTAATGCAGGATGACTCAAAAACTGCAGAGAATATGAATGGTCGATAAGTAGAAGATGTTTTAAACAATTAACTGAAAACTAACTAGAAAATATTACTTACAGCAGTCATCCAAAAGTCTGGAATCGATTTGATAACTTCGTTACGCTTGTCATAGACAGGTTTCCTAATCTCGTTATATTTCTGCTCCACTTCCAACACCTCATCGCTAGCCTTTTCGTTAATCTAGAACCAAAGAAAACGATTTATAGTTAATGTCAATTCTATTTTGTCCTAATGACTTGATGATATGTGTATGTTTGAGCTTTAACTTCTCAATTAGAGCTCATTGGAAAATCCAATTGCAGAGAGCAGTCACATGAATGAAATTAACCAAGCAGAAATCACTCAAAAAAAAGTTCTCAAATTGCATTGTCCAATACACTATTTGCCACTACTGTATCAGTAAGACAAAACAAAGAGCATCTTTCATGTGAAATTCAGGAAGGCCATAAATAAAGATATGAACTTTATGCATACTTAGCCAACAGAAACATCATCAAATATTCAAATCCAGCTACAGAAACACATCAAGTAAAAGCTGGTAAACCAGAAATCAAAATTGGAATCAATTCAACATAACCAGGACACAGGGCACAAGAACACCGGTTAAAAAAAACAAAGGGGATAATCCAGAGAATTCGAGCAAGTAAACAGTGAAATGAGAGAAAGAGAGTTTCACCTTCTCGAGGTCATCTTGAATCTCCTGAAGCTTCTCAATTGAGAGAACAAGCTCTCCATCGATTTGCTCCAAGTTTTCTTCTTCGACTTTCTCTTCAATTTTCGCCTTCTTGCTCTTTTCAGCGACCATTTTCACTTCACTCCCTTTGAGAAAACCCTAATTCCAAATAAAAGAGAGGATTTAGCTCCTCCTTATGGTTTCTCTATCTCACTTGTGTTCCGTCTCAAGAGAATCCGCTAAAACCCTAGTTCCTGACGAAGTTTATGCTGGTGAAGTGTGAGTGTGGGCAAATGGACTTAGGGTTTTGAGGGGTTTATGTGGACCAATCAAATTGCGACAGCCGATGCAAAGAAGGGTATATTAGTCAATTTCGTAACCAACCTAAGGGTAGTTTAGGATTTTGCCTTCACATGCTTTTTTAAGTAACCCATTAAAATAGTTGATTTAATAAAAGGGGATTAAGTCATTTAATTTTTGCCTTTTTGTGTCGTATTATTTACTTCAGGACCACTAAAACAGAATTCTTCTAAGATATAAACAACTTGAGAAAATATCCACTACAAATTAATTGCTCTAAAATAATAAAAAAATTGAATGTTAATTTCGTAACCAACCTAAGGGTAGTTTAGGATTTTGCCTTCACATGCTTTTTTAAGTAACCCATTAAAATAGTTGATTTAATAAAAGGGGATTAAGTCATTTAATTTTTGCCTTTTTGTGTCGTATTATTTACTTCAGGACCACTAAAACAGAATTCTTCTAAGATATAAACAACTTGAGAAAATATCCACTACAAATTAATTGCTCTAAAATAATAAAAAAATTGAATGTTGACAGTGGGATTTGAACCCACGCCCTTTCGGACCAGAACCTTAATCTGGCGCCTTAGACCAACTCGGCCATATCAACTTGTTGTACAATTAAGAACACTAAATTATTTATTTATAAATTTTCACACGCTTCTTCACACCTTGAAGTTGGTCGGTAAATCTTAAAATCCATCGTAATTGTTTGCTTCAGTTAATTTCAGTGTCTCCTCAGTGATAAAGAAACTGGCTTTTTCAATTTTTAATCTCTTCAACCTTTTTCTTTCTCCTCAGATTTTTTCTTCTCTATTCTTTGCTATGTCTCTGTGAAAACAAAGTCGTATATGAAGGTTTCTGGATTTTTAGGAATTCAAGTATCTTCGTTAGATTACGAATACGATTTACTCTCCTAATGGGTCCTCCTCTGCTTCCGAGACATGTAACTGCAGTTATAAAATGTCAGAGGGATCCAATGAAAGCCCTAGAAATGTTCAATTCGATGAAGAAAGACGATGGTTTCAAGCATACTTTATCTACTTACCGCAGCGTGATTGAAAAGCTTGGCCTTCATGGAAAATTCGAGGCCATGGAAGGGGTTTTAGTGGAAATGCGGGAAAATGTTGGTAACCATATGCTTGAAGGGGTTTATGTTGGGGTAATGAAGAATTATGGTAGGAAAGGGAAAGTTCAAGAAGCTGTAAATGTGTTTGAAAGAATGGATTTTTATGATTGTGAGCCTACTGTTTTCTCTTATAATGCTATTATGAGTGTATTGGTTGATAGTGGATACTTTGATCAAGCTCACAAGGTGTATATGAGGATGCGGGATAGAGGAATTACGCCTGATGTTTACTCGTTTACGATTAGGATGAAGTCTTTTTGTAAGACGAGTCGGCCTCATGCTGCTTTGAGGCTTCTTAACAATATGTCTTCTCAAGGCTGTGAGATGAATGTGGTTGCTTATTGTACGGTTGTTGGTGGGTTTTATGAGGAAGATTTTAAGGTAGAGGCGTATGAGTTGTTTGGGAAGATGCTTGGATCGGGTGTTTCTCTTTGCATTAGTACTTTTAACAAGCTTCTACATGTTCTTTGCAAGAAAGGAGATGTTATGGAGTGTGAAAAACTACTGGATAAAGTTATCAAAAGAGGCGTTTTACCGAATCTGTTTACTTATAATTTTTTCATTCAAGGGCTTTGTCATAAAGGTGAGCTTGATGCAGCTGTCCGTATGGTAGGTTGTCTCATAGAACAGGGACCAAAACCTGATGTCATCACATATAATAATCTAATATGTGGCTTATGTAAGAGTTCCAAGTTTCAGGAGGCAGAAGTTTACTTAGGCAAAATGGTGAATGTAGGGCTTGAGCCTGATAGTTTTACCTATAACACACTACTAGCTGGATATTGCAAAGGTGGAATGGTGCAACTCGCAGAAAGGATTCTAGGTAATGCTGTTTTCAATGGGTTTGTGCCGGACGAGTTTACATATCGCTCCTTAATTGACGGATTGTGTCACGAAGGTGAAACAAACCGTGCTTTAGCCTTATTTAATGAGGCCTTAGGGAAAGGAATAAAGCCTAGCGTGATTCTTTACAACACACTGATCAAAGGATTGTCTAAGCAGGGTTTGATTCTGGATGCTGCTCAGTTGGCGAGTGAAATGTCTGAAAAGGGTTTGATTCCCGAGGTGCAGACTTTTAACATACTGGTTAACGGATTATGCAAGATGGGATGTGTTTCTGATGCTGATGGTCTTGTTAAAGTCATGGTCTCCAAAGGGTACTTTCCTGACATATTTACTTTCAATATTTTGATTCATGGTTATTCTACACAGTTGAAAATGGAAAACGCACTTGAGATCTTAGATGTTATGTTGGACAATGGCGTTGATCCTGATGTATACACTTACAACTCTTTGTTGAATGGTCTCTGCAAAACTTCAAAGTATGAAGATGTGATGGAAACATATAAAACGATGGCAGAGAAAGGTTGTGCCCCTAACTTGTTCACGTTTAATATACTACTGGAGAGTCTTTGCAGATACCAAAAACTAGATGAAGCCGTAAGCTTGCTAAGGGAAATGAAAAATATGAGTGTGAATCCAGATGCGGTTACATTTGGAACATTGATCGATGGGTTCTGCAAAAACAGAGACTTCGATGGAGCATACATGCTCTTCCGTAAGATGGAAGAGGTTTACAAGGTTTCCAGTTCAACACCAACATATAATATCATTATTCATGGTTTCACCAAGAAGCTAAATGTTACTATGGCGGAAAAGCTTTTCCAAGAGATGGTTGATCGTTGTCTTGATCCTGATGGATACACATACCGGCTTATGGTTGATGGTTTTTGCAAAACGGGAAATGTCGATTTGGGGTACAATTTTCTAGTGAAGATGATGGAAAAAAGGTTTATTCCATCACTCACAACGCTGGGATGTGTAATTAACTGTCTTTGTGTGGAGGATAGAGTTTATGAGGCTGCCGGTATTATCCACCGGATGGTCCAGACAGGACTGGTCCCTGGGGCTGTGAACACCATTTTTGATGTTGACAAAAAGGAGGTAGCAGCTCCTAAGCTTGTCTTGGAGGATCTGTTGAAGAAAAGCTGTATTACATATTATGCTTACGAACTTCTTTTTGATGGCCTTAGAGATAAAAGACTACGCAAGAAAAAGGGTTTCACAGTGGTAGCCATGTGATTTGATGCAGTGGCTTACCTCAGATATGGTTGTTTCAAGAACTGCTCTAGTTTGTGCGATCTCAGGATCTGGTTGTTTAAAGAACTGCTTTAGTTTGCACGATCTCAGGACTTTGCTGAGCCATTCCTGGGAAGATGGTAACTCAACCACTAGTCTCAGCAGCTAAGAGCCCACGGACTGGATTCACGTTTAAATTCTGGGTACAAGTCTACCCCTGTGAGCTTTTTATCCAAGACACAGATGTTGGAGTTGCTCTGATCTTTATACATGATATTGAGTGATGTAGGGTTCAGTGTTTTGTTATGTATTGTTGCATCACTCAACTCCTGAAAAGTTGGAGAAAGAAGCTCTCTGCTTGATTCCGTTTCTTCTATCCCTTTTTGGTGATGCTTAAAGATAGTATTGAACACAGGCGGAAATCGCGCTACAGGAGTATGCTCCAAGTCGTTCTCAACTTCACATCCAGTCAAAAATTTGTTGGCACCAGTGTGAAAGAAGCCGTAGTCGAGAAACACCTAAACCACTGTGTGTGAAGAAGCTGCACAAGGTATGTAGAGCTTCCTGAGTACTACAACCTTTTTGTTATGTGTGGTTAGTTGGTTACAATCTCTGTGAAATAGATCTTACAATGATTGAGTCACATCTTGATTATAAATTTTATCATCGCAGTTGCCAACTTATTGCAAAAGTATTAGAAGCGTATCAACTGCCTACAGAGCATGGAGATACCAAAAACATCTTATTTAGTTCATTATGATACAGGCTGTAGTAGCTACTAGAAGTGCATAAAACAACTCTCAGGGAATTAGTTCTTACTTAATATATTATCCTCTGAGGCAATATTTAACTCCAGATGATTCATCACTAGACCAACATCTTGACATAATTACGCATTTGCAGCCATCTGGAGATGCTTTTGTCTATATATGTGGATAAAGTTCACCAACATATCATGAGGCACTTCAACTTCTTTCATCACAGTCAGATCTTGCAAGCGCTCTATCCAGTTGTATAAAGTTGGCGTGTTCACTCGATCTATTATCTCTACACCGAGTGCTTCATGATCAGCTTTGTGTGCTCCAAAAGTAGTGATGATGATGATTTCCAAAAGCCCTATATCATCATTCTCTCTGATATTTTTATTTGGGAAATGTTTCTTGAGTCCTTCTTCAAGAACTTGGATTCTCTCTCGAGCCTCTTCTACAGACTTTGCTTGAGCTTCACCCTCTTGGAACAAGACTCGACTCAAGACTTCAAACACCTGCGACAAGAAACAGTCATTAGTGTGCTAATCATATATTAATGTATGGGGTTGATTTTAGGTGAAAGATTTGAGGAAAACACCTGTTCGTTGATGTAGCTGACCCAGAACTGGACCTGAGCCCTTTCATAAGGATCCTCTGGGAAGAAACGAGGAGAGTTCTTCCACGTCTCATCGATATATTCAAGGATCACAAGTGATTCAGCCATTGGACAAGAACGGGGACCTTCTTGTGAACCGGGTTGAGTTGAATCAGCGATTCGCTTTTGTTCTTTAAATCTTCTTCGACGTACTCGTAGGAAGATTTCAACCCTCTTCGAGTATGGGCTTGCCCACATCCAATGTCACTTTACTCTTCTCGTCCATTCTCTAAAAACTCTTTTCTCTGTTTGTTTGTTTGTTTTTTTTTTTTTTTTTTTTTTTTTTTTTTTTTTTAATAAGTGCTAATATACTAGAATGATACTAATTTTTAAGTTAATTGCTAGTATAACACCTTCAAAATTGACTTACTAGAATAATACTAATCTTTTGTAAAAAATCTAAAAAACCAAACCGAAAATTCATATTAACAGAAATGCCATTTAGAATTAATATGTGTAATATATTTTTGAAATTTGAAAAAAAAAACTGAAACAAAAATAAGAATTAACTTTTTTACAAAATCCTTACCCTCCCTTTTCATCTCACTCAAGATAGCAAAAAAAAAAATCCTAAGATAACACAACCACCGCCGTTCTCTCCACCGCCGTCGTCGCAATTCTGGTCTCCGTCATCGCCGGCCACTGTTGTTTACACCCACCGCCGAAATTACAAATTTGGAAACTTTGAAATCAAATTTTCAACTCTAGAAAATCCGAAACCCAGATCTTCCAACTTGCCGGAACTCCTCGCCGTGAAACCAGCAGCCTCGTCGTCACCAGCCACACCGTCGTCAGAAGAGAATATTGTTTCTAAGTGACATGAGATTAGGTTTAATATTCTCTTCTCTATATAAACTTGTGTATCATAACCATTATAATTATGAGAGTTAATATAGAATTCTTCCCATCTCTAATCTCTCATCCCTCTATCATAGTACCATTCGGGGCCTAAAAGATGGAGGTTGGGTGGGAGAAGAACACAAAGTTCCTTTTTTCTTTCGGTTTTGGTGTTGCTTTGTTCATGGGTATTTTATTTTTTACGCTATTTGAAGATGGCACACGGTTTACTTAATGGGATGTTCTTCGGTGTTATTTGGATTATCTTTGGTGTTTCATTGAAGCGAACTGGATTGATCCTTGGTTCATGTGATTATTATGGATTACTTTTCATTGGTATTATTTTTCTGGGTTGTCCTTATTTGGTGTCTGGTAAAGATTGGGATAAACAAAGTGTCTCTTTAAACACACAAATGTTTACGATTTTTGGTTTTTGTCTTTATTTTTGGATCAAATATGGTTTTTTCACAATGGAACCAGGGTCTCTTCAAGCCCGAAACTGTACACAAAGAAGTTTATGGATGTTATATGGCCAACTGTTGTTATTTTAATGAATACAACGCATCTGGTCGATACTTTATGGGATCAGTGATTTCGTTCTAGGCGACATAACATTAATTACAATGAATCCCGCAAAAATCTTTCGATTTGAAGAACAACGAACCTCTTTGTGGCAGAGAACCGCGATGATCCGGTGAGAATACAGTGATCCCATAAAGCTTTTCAAAAGCTCTTAGTCAACTCAATGGATTAGGTGTAAGTTGACATACTAAACTATTTATAACATGTCTATACTATTATCTAACATGATGACATATTTATTATACCAAATAAACACATATATTTACTTGTAACTTTCTATGGGACGAGATACGTCAATTATTAACTAGGTAACTTTTAGAATGTATGTTCAAAATATCAGCTAGAGATATAGTTACATATTTAATTATATGATATATAAAGTGTTATCGAACTAAGTACATTTTTAGCATGCTAAGTTTTTGCATTCTCGTATTTACGCTGAAAGTTAACCATATAATCTTACCCATATATTTCTATAATTAGCCGCTAACAAATATGTTACCCGGGAATCATAAAGTTATCTATCACAATAGCACAAATTGTACGAAACATAAGAGTGTTAACAATTATAATATCCGGTATGCTGGAATTTAACCATATAATCCAACTCATATATTGCTATAATTAACCGGTAACAAATATGTTACCCAAGAATCAGAAAGTTATCTATCACGATAGCACAAATTGCACGAGATATAAAAGTGTTAATAGAGTGAGTTACCTAACATTCCTCATCAATTACTCATGCATGTCCTTGGCTGAGCCCCATTCTGGTTCGAGTGGATTTGGGATTGGATAAATCTTTAATCAAGTCAGTTCAATACTATTATGTTGTTACAGAACACGAATAAACTTACCAGAGTTGGTCTGAACACTATATTGCTCGCGGCCTCTAGTTGTTATTATGACTGACTCGAATGCTCCAGATAAAACTAATACATGTTGATACAATTCATCATCCTTTTTTTTACCAAATCCATCATTTTCAGAAAGTATTTACCCGTTTAAGTTTTGGGGGTAAGAAACCAGGTCGGGATCTGGTTCTTGATAGAATTATGTAGGGTGAGATCATAAATCTCGATGGGAGAGAGATAAGAGAGATGAGAGATTTAGGAGAACGAAAAAAATGAGCTGTGGAAGAACTAAATATCACTAAGTCTTTACAAATTAGATAGAGAGGTGATAATTAGATAGGGGTACATACGGATTATCGTAATTGTAATAGTGTGCATTTTTATGAGATAGAAAATAGGGGGATTATCGTAATATAAAAGATGATAATACGATATACTGATTCTAAGATAGGGGTGCATAATACACGATATTTTTTGTTTGTGCCTATTCTTATTCTTTTAAAATAATGTTATAAAATATATATATATATATATATATGTATTTTTCTTTTAAAATAATGTTATAAAATTAATATGTGTTTTTTTGTAGTGATGTCTTATTAATAATTTTTTAATCAATTTTGATCTTAAGAAAAAACTAATATGTCATATATATTTTTTCTAATGTATAGTTAAAATCCAAATATCTATTTTTAGGGAATAGACAAAATTCACATTTTCTATCTTCTATACAATAACTAGAACATCTATTCCTTAGGTTTTTTCTCAATGGTAACTAGCCGATAGATATTTTCCACACATATATTTATATTGTTTTCCAAAGAATTACTAAAAATAGATATCAACATCTTCTATATACAGTAAAACTTTTAAAAATTAATAATGTTGGGATCAAAAGATTTTATTAATTTAGAAAGAATATTAATTTATAGAGAGATTTGCATAAATTTAAAATACAATTCATATGTAAAGTAATAAATTGAAAATCATACTTTAACATTTTTAGTGGCAGTTACATGTTAGAAAATAATTATAGTATCTACAATTTTTAATATTTTTTTGATGTAATTTGAAAAGATAATATCATATGTTTTTTATGTAGTATGACAAATTTATAGATGAGTTACACAAAAATTCAAATTTATGAATAAACAAATAATACTATAGTCATATTTTACTAAATTATTTTAGTTATATTTTATAGTTTTATATAATTATGAATTTATGATATTGATGAGATCATATAATTACATACGATTTTTTAAAAAATTGATATCTTATTATTTTATCGAATTATATTAAATATTATATTGGCATAACTCGGGATTAAATTTTTTTATTAATTTAGAGAGATTATTAATTTATAGAGTATTAATTTATACAGGTTCTACTGTAATGGATACATCTACTGATCTAATATACACAAATAAAAAAAATCTCATAATTAGTAAACATCTCTACAAGACTACAAAGCGCTATTGGATTTTCTTGGGTAAGTTTTGTTATTTATAAACTGTTTTAATTAATACTTTACCTTTTTATTTAGATTTTTTTTAGTTATCAGTATTAGACATATGTTACACTGTAACTTCATTTTGTATTTTTAGCTAATTATTATTTTCAAATATTACATTAATTTTATATATTTATATCATAACTAGTTTTAAAAATAAAATAAACTGAATTTAGTTTGATTTAAAACTCCACCTAGTAATAGGTATTTATTTATTTAATAATAATGTTTTTTGTGTGTCTATCCTACAATAATATACAAAGTTGTTGATTAATTATGTATATGAAATATTGTTACTAAAGGGAAAGATCCAATAGACCGATAATATGGTTTATATTTTTCTTGAAGTATACGAGACTGAGATCGAACATATTAGTTGGTGTACTAGTCTGCTAAAGAAAGAGAGTAAAACGAGAATCAAAAATACATTTGGATAAGAGAGATGTCAAAATCTTGAATGGGTTTCATTGGAAAAAAAAAATATTACTTAATCAAAAAAATGTATGACATTTATCAACGACTGATCCGTATGACTGAAGTTGCATTAAATCCCACCACATATGCTATTGAAATGGACGACGAATGGTGGCATAATTGTATTCAGGTGAACGTTTATATCATTTTCCATTAATTTTTTTAAACTAATAATACATAATAAATTAATAGTTTCAACTTTTTAATATAGGAAATATTTGATGCTTCAAAGCGGATGCACCCTCTTATTCACCTTGATATATTGGATTGACTTTTTGACAGCAATATATGAAATGGACTAGAGATAAAATTTCTACATTTTTATGCGATTCTCGATGATTTTAATTTATGTTTATTGTTTTTCTTATAAAATAATCTTATTAAATAAATTTATATGTACTTTTTATTGATAATTTTTGTATAATTGTTTGAATATAAAAATAATATTTTCTGATTAATATATATATATATTATAATAATAATAAGTCAAAAACTCAAAATATATATATTTGTATAGCTAAAAACCAAAAACTAAACAAATCACCATTTAGTTTTTTCAAAATCTAAAATCTACTGCAAAATCAAAAACCAAAAATTTAGAAACTAAAATCTAAAAACCAAAAACCAAAGGCTAAAAATCAAAACCCAAAATCCAAAATCATATAAAGTTTAAAGTTTATATTATAAACAATCGCACAAGATAAGGAAATCCGGTTTATCTCCTTCATTATGGTTTATGTTCTGGTTTATTCCGGTCCGTTTGTCTAGACCATTGGAATATCGTGAATCGCTTTAGCCACTTTATCTTCTTCAACCTATTTCTCTCTATCATCAATTCATCATCTATCATCCACCATCAAATCTCCTAGGGCTTTGATTTACCGGGATCGGATCTATCGTTACCGGAGGCTTGATTGGCTCTAAACGTGTTAAAGATAAAACTGTGTATTGTTTAACAAGAAACAATCAAACCAACGTTCGTAAACCGCCAATTCGGATCCCAATCGAGAGAGCTTGCAAGAAGAAACAACTCTAAGAAATTGTAGATATCAAACGCAAGTTTCACAGAGTTGAGAGAAGAGAGGATAAACCCTAAAAATTGTCTTGAATGAATAATAACGAAGGCTAAACATTGCCTTTATAATAAAAAGAAAGTATTGAGAATTATCGAAAATACTAAAACTCTTGCCAGGTCAGAGCCTTTGCTCATCCTTGCCTATCACGTTTATTTTCGTCTCTTTTCCTGTAACAAAACGCCGGTGAAAATTTCCGTGATGTCTGCCGATAACTCGAGGCAAGTTGGCAGAAAACGCAACCTCGGCGCGGAGGCCTCCACTCGAAAGGAAGCCCTGGAGCGGCTGAAAGCTACTAGGCAAGGAGGACTTCGGAATGGTGGTGGGTTCGATATTAGGCTGGAAGAGCCTATTTTCTATACAGTTGCTGATGAGGAGTACCAAGCTCTTGTTTCCCGACGGCGTGAGGAAGCTGGCGGGTTTGTGGTCGACGATGGGGAAGGTGGCCATCTGGGATACGTCGACGAGGGTGAGGAGGAGGATTGGTCGAAGCCCAGTGGACCAGAGTCGACGGATGAATCCGACGATGGTGGTAGCTTAAGCGGGAGACTGAAGAGGAGGAAGACTGAGAAGAAGAAAGGAAAAGAAGAAGCTCAGCAACCTCAGGTTAAGAAGGTGAATCTGTCGCTTAAGGCTGCGGCTACTATTACAGGTAAAGGGAGACTTTCTTCTATGTTCACATGTTCGAGTTTTAAGAAGGGCAAAGAGACTGATAAGGTCAAATGTGAGAATATTCTTGATGAGGTATTAGCTGAGGTTACTCCAGATGATATAGATAGAGAAAGGCATAAGCGAAGGAAACAACCACCTGTAGTTCATGTTACACCGAGAATGGAAATGCAGGATTCAGAACCCACACCCTCAATTTATCAGGGCGAGAAAGAGCAAGTCGTGACAGAATTTGAAGTCATCCCTCCTCCGCATGATTCTAATATTATGGATCTACCTGGAAGTAGTGATATTGTTAAAGAGGATGGATCAAACAAGATTAGAGAAAGTGATGCCAATGAGGTATTTACATTGAATGCAGCAATTGATATGAAAGACAGGGACCCGGCTTCAAGCGCCAATGCTGCTTGGAAGGAAGCCATGGGCAAAGGTGGCACTGAGAATTGTGAAGGGCAAACGGAATTTGATTTGGATGCTGATGGTTCACTTCGTTTTTATATTCTTGACGCTTACGAGGAGGCTTTTGGCGCTAGTATGGGTACAATACATCTGTTTGGGAAGGTGAGTCTCTTCTCTTGGGATTTTTGTTTCGCTTGTGCTTTAAAGTTGTTCTTCTTTGGCCTTCTGGAGATTAATTCGGATATACTCTCAGGTTAAAATGGGAGATACGTACAAGAGTTGCTGTGCGGTAGTTAAGAATATCCAGAGATGTGTTTATGCTATTCCAAATGATTCCATATTTCCTTCCCATGAACTAATGACCCTCGAGCAAGAGGTGAAAGAGTCGAGACTTTCTCCTGAATCCTTCCGAGGGAAGTTATATGTGAGTTTGATTACTTGTGTTACACATATTGCTTAGAGTAAGCAATATCGTTTTCCTATATTATTTATTGTTTTTTGGCCGTGTCTTCTCAGGAAATGGCATCAAAACTGAAGAAGGAAATTTCTCAGCAATTGTTACAACTCAATGTTTCAAATTATAGCATGGCACTTGTCAAGGTTTGGGTCTTTACTTTAACTTTTCATGTATTCTAGCAGCAAAACTTTTCTTTTGACTCTATCTTCTACTCTCCTTGGATGAATTTCAGAGAAACTATGCATTTGACAGGCCTGATGTGCCTGCTGGCGAACAATATGTTTTGAAGATAAATTATCCATTTAAGGTTCATTTCAGCTTCAAAAGTTGTCTTTTCTTTTTTTCGGTTTGTTTTTTTTTTTTGTAATTTCCGGACTCAACACCATAACATTTTTGTCTTTGTTGTCATAGGATCCTCCACTTCCAGAAGACCTTAAAGGGGAGTCTTTTTGCGCTGTGCTGGGCTCTCATACCAGGTTTTGGCGTCTTACTGCTGAGTTTATTTACCTTTCCCTGTTTTTTATAGTCGATTAGTTAAGTTTGCATTTACTGGTCCTTTGTAAGCTTCTTTGTTAACTATGTGTGCCCGCTATGTCAATTTAGCACAGCGCAATTTTTCTCTCAATATTAAGTTAATTTATATGCAGTGCTTTGGAGCTTTTTGTCCTTAAAAGGAAGATCATGGGACCTTCTTGGCTCAAAATTTCAATCTTTTCTGCCACTTCACCATCTCAACGAGTAAGGCCTTTAAAAAGTACCATGATCATCCTTACTAGTGATTTTTAGTTCTGTTTTTTTTTTCCAATAATGAGGACTTGACACTTGTGCAGGTGACCTGGTGCAAGTTTGAGGTTAATGTTGAATCTCCCAAGGTTATCACTGTTTTAATTCCGGAGGAAAAAACGGTTCATCCTCCTGCTGTCGTTACAGCCATTAACTTGAAGACTATAGTCAATGAAAAGCTGAACATCAGCGAAATTGTTTCCGCGTCTGTTCTCTGCTTTCACAACGCCAAGGTTTGTTCTACAACATTTGACCAAAGCTTCTTAGCCGTTGTTTCTCTCTGTGAATAATATGGATGTGTCCATGAGTGTTCGTCACCTCGATGGTTATGCTACTACATTCTTAATTATGATCATGACATTACCAGGCACAAGTAGTTATTTGTACCATCTGTGTTTTTTGTGTTTAAGCTGGTTTCTGGACGATT
This sequence comes from Cardamine occulta, assembly GCA_028015245.1. Lineage (NCBI taxonomy): Eukaryota > Viridiplantae > Streptophyta > Magnoliopsida > Brassicales > Brassicaceae > Cardamine > Cardamine occulta. The sequence goes on from CM051369.1 coordinate 18,238,139, forward strand.
TTCTCTTGCTCAAATGACACTCTCTTATGTCGATATGAGTATCTTGACATTTGATGTTCCTTGGTCTTTCAGATTGATGTTCCAATGCCAGGTCCAGAAAGAAAGAGATCTGGTGTTCTGAGTCATTTCACTGTTGTCAGGAATCCTGAAGGAACCGGCTACCCAATTGGTTGGAAAAAAGAAGTGGCTGACAGAAATTCAAAGAACGGTTGCAGTGTTTTAAGTTTTGAAAACAGGTATTTCGCAGCTCTGTTGCTGAATAGGCTGTGCTTATGATCCATATATATCTTTGACAATTCATGTTGCTTTCATCCAACATTTGATTTCCTTTTCTTACTGCAGTGAAAGAGCATTGCTGAACCGATTGTTTCTGGAGTTGACCAAATTGGACAGTGATGTTCTTGTAGGACATAATATATCAGGTTTCGATCTGGATGTCCTTCTCCAAAGAGCCCAGGTAAAGCAAATACTCTTTTTTACCATTAAAAAAAAATGGCCGTGTCTTTCATTTTTTTTCCTCCTATGATGTGCTTTTTCATTAACACTCCGAGGAACTATAGCGTGCTCCGGTAGACGTGATGCTATTTGTAAGGACTTGTCTTCTATGCAGAAGTAGCATTAATAAGCCAGCAAGTTCTTATTTTATGCATTGTACATCATTTAGTCCCTTTTCTCAGTCTCTCCTGTTGTGATGGTGACGTAACAGAGATACGAACATAACTTCTGTTTTTCTCTAAAAACTGAATGATTACCGTGCAGGCTTGCAAAGTTTTGAGTAGCATGTGGTCCAAAATTGGCCGTCTCAGACGCTCTTTCATGCCTAAGCTTAAAGGGAACACTAATTTTGGGTCTGGAGCTACACCAGGGCTTATGTCTTGCATTGCTGGAAGACTCTTATGTGATACAGATCTATGTTCTCGTGACTTGTTGAAGCAGGTATGATGCTCAACTCTTATAAGCAGTGAGCTGAAGCTTCGTCCCTCACTTATAAGCTTCTGGTTGTTGCAGATCAGTTATTCGTTAACAGACCTTTCAAAGACACAGCTGAACCGGGACAGGAAAGAGATATCGCCTAATGATATTCCCAAAATGTTTCAGTCATCTAAAAAACTTGTGGAACTTGTAAGTTCTTTAGTTTGTCCACTCATGTCTGTTTTATGGATACGCTGGTACTACATCACTAGGGACGATAGGTTATGATTCCTTGCAAGCGAAATAATTTATTGCATACTGGAGAAGGATAATGATCCAGTCATACATAGAAGTAAAGGAGTTGCAGATAAACATCAGTTGACGTAAGGTTGATAAGTGATGACTGCATCTTAATTGCTTGCTTGCTATAACCTTTTGGTTTTCTTCGGTTCAGATTGAATGTGCTGAGACAGATGCCTGGTTATCCATGGAGCTCATGTTTCATTTAAGTGTTCTTCCTCTCACTCTCCAGCTTACCAACATAAGTGGCAATCTCTGGGGGAAAACTCTTCAGGTAATGAATGACTCCTGTCCTAGCTCTCCTCTCTCTCTCCCCCTCTCTCAAACGTTATCTAGTAACTTAAGAATTTTTTTTTTGTTCATTACCAGGGAGCCAAGGCGCAAAGAAATGAATACTACTTACTACATACATTCCACTCGAAAAAGTACATTCTCCCGGACAAAATTTCGCAACATATGAAGGAAATAAAGTCATCAAAAAGAAGAATCAATCATGATCCAGAAGACCACAATGTAGATGAATTGGATGTTGACTTGGCTTTGGAAAATGATCCGTCTAAGGGCAACAAAACAAAGAAGGGTACAGCCTACGCTGGTGGATTGGTCTTGGAGCCAAAGAAAGGCTTATATGACAAATATGTGTTGCTTCTCGATTTCAGTAGTCTTTACCCGTCTATTATACAGGTTAGCAGACTGTTTTCTATTTCTCAAGCCTTGGATGGCTATTTCCACTTGATTGGTACATAACGGTCATTGTAATTTCAGGAATATAATATCTGTTTCACGACTATACCACGATCAGAAGACGGTATTGAAATTAAACTTGATTTTGGCTAAACTTAATTATGAGTTCAAAATCCAATTATCTATTATTGGACCAAACCCAAAATTAAGCCCAAGTTATAGAATTTCTCTAGAAACATCTTAAAGATCATCACCTCCTTTAAATGTTCTAGAAAATTATATTAGATAAAATATCTAGAGATTAGTGTGGAATAATCTAGATAATTGTAACATAAAAATCTAGATATTATGTTAGAGAGTTCTAGAGATTAGAAGAACGTTTGTAAGATATTTTGTAGTTTTGGAGCCTATAAATAGTTCTATCCTCTCCTATTTGTATCAACTTGAAGAAGTGAAATAAAAAGAAAGTTTAAAGAAAGAGTGTTCTTCATAAGTTCTCTAAGTCTCTCTAGACATCTTTCAAGTATTCTCTAATTGTTCTTCCAAATTTTCTAATCATACTTGGAGAGTTTCTCATCTTGGTTCTTTCGAGTTTCTCGGGGTATTACGGTCTTGGGCTAGTGCTAAGCACTATCGGTGTTTTCTTTACTTGGTATCAGAGCCATTCTAATCTTGTGCTCATCAAGATCGGGGTTATAGAGAGCTCGAGTTTACTCTAAGTATGGAATCAACGGGTCGTGTTGTTGGATTAGGAATGGAGATCTTAAACCAATCTAACTACCGGTTATGGAAGTCATGTATGGAGTCATACTTGGTGAGTGAGGACTTATGGGATGTCGTCGGTGGTAGCAGCACTAGACTACCAACTGGAGATGCTGCAACTGCAGAAGCGACAAAAGAATGGACACGGAAGAATGCCAAGGTGGAGTTTGCCCTAAAGAGGTCAATATCCGTGGGAATATTTGAGCATGTCTCAAGGTGTACATCTGCTAGTTCTATTTGGCAGGCGCTAGACCAATTGTTCAACAAGAAGAACGACGCTCGTTTACAACTATTAGAGAATGAGTTAGCGAATGCGAAGCAGGGGGAGTCTTCAATCTCAGAATTTTTTATCAAGGTAAAAAATCTTTGCTCGGAGATTAATACTCTTAATCCGGAAGAATCTATTTCGGAAGCTCGTTTGAAACGGGTTATTATTCGAGGTCTACGATCCGAATATACTTCGTTTGTGACTTCAGTTCAAAGATGGGCTATACAACCTTCCTTGGAGGAGTTTGAAAACTTGCTAGCTTCGCAAGAATCACTAGCCCAACAAATGGCGGGAGTTAAAATTCATGACGACTCGGAGAGCGCGTTTGTGGCCCGAAGGCAACAAGGCTTAAATCCCAAACCCAAGGATGGAGGCCCAAGAAACTATGATGGACGTCAAGGATCATCCATGGGAGATAAGAAAAAATTCAAGTGCTATCGGTGTGGGAAACTTGGGCACTTTAAAAAGGATTGTCGAGTCAAAATAAAGCAAACAAATATGGCGGAATCAAAAGATCATAGTGAAGACGAAGAATGGGGGAAATGTTTCACGGTGGAAGCTGCATCCTTAGGTAAATCTAGTCCAATGAAAGTGAAAAATAATTGGATTGTGGATTCTGGTTGTAGCCATCATATCACGGGAGATGAGAAGTTATTTTCTAGTCTTCAGCACCATGACGGAAAAGAAGCAATCATTACCGCGGATAATTCGATCCATCACGTTGAGAAAGAAGGAACAGTTGTCATCAAAGGAGATGATGGAAGCCCAATCACTCTCAAGAATGTATACCATGTTCCTGGAGTAAAGAAAAATTTTCTCTCTGTGGTAAACGCGGTGGACTCAGGTAACTATGTTTTATTTGGCCCAAAAGACGTTAAATTTTTGAAAAACATTCAAGAGTTAAAGGCAGACGTAGTTCACACCGGAGCACGAGTTAAAGATCTTTATGTTTTATCTGCTTCAAACACTTATGTGGAGAAGATGAGTACAAATGACAATGCCTTTATATGGCATGCTAGATTTGGTCATATAAATATGACTAAGCTTAAGGTCATGGTGAATAAAAACTTAGTTAACAGGCTTCCAAAGTTGAAGATTCAAGATGATGGAAGACTTTGTGAAGGATGCCAATATGGAAAGTCACATAGACTTCCATTTGACTACTCCACCTCACGATGCGACGCTCCGTTGGAGAGGGTCCATAGTGATTTAATGGGTCCGACAAGAACACCCTCGTATTCCGGATTTCGCTACATGTTGTTGTTCGTTGATGACTTCTCACGGTATACTTGGGTATACTTTGTAAAGGAAAAATCAGAAGTATTCTCCAAGTTCCAGGAGTTCAAGATCACCATGGAAGGAGAGTTGGGTCGGAAGATTAAGACCCTAAGGACGGATAATGGAGGGGAGTTTATGTCAAAGGAGTTTCTCTATTTTTGTCGAAATCATGGTATCAAGAGAGAATTTACATGCCCATATACACCTCAACAAAATGGAGTAGCGGAAAGAAAGATTAGACATCTAAGTGAGACATGTAGAAGTTGGCTACATGGGAAGGATTTGCCTAAGGCCTTATGGGCGGAAGGCATGAGATGTGCAACCTATGTCATCAACCGAATGCCACTTAGTCCAAACGATATGCAGTCTCCTTATGAGATGGTTCATGAAAAAAAACTAACGGTGAAACATCTCAGGATATTTGGATCAATTTGCTACGTTCATGTGTTTGATTCTCAAAGAACCAAGTTGGAGGCAAAGGCGAAGAAATGCATCTTTGTTGGCTATGATGAACAAAGGAAAGGTTGGAGGTGTATGGATCCTGAGACAAACAAGTATGTTGTGTCTCATGATGTTGTCTTTGATGAAGTTTCCTCATACTATGGGCCACCTAAAGTCTTGGTAGAGAAAGATGGTGCGAGTTCCTCCAAGATCGATGAATCAACTCTTCAAGTACCACTTGAGAATAGAAGTCATGAAAATGAGATACAAGTTGAAAGGGGGAGCAATAACCAAGAGCAAGAAGAGGAGCAAGTTCATGGTTCCATTGCAAGTCAACGACCTAAAAGAAATATTATTAGGCCAGCACGGTTTAGAGATGAAGAGTTTGTCACCACCTTCTCATGCTTCTTTGCAGCCCTTTAGATGAGGATGAGCCAACCTCATATGAAGAAGCAAAAGGAGTTCAAGAATGGGAGAGCGCAATGAATGAAGAGATGAATGCTCTAATGAAAAATGAAACTTGGGATTTGGTTCCAAAACCCAAAGATGTCCAACCCGTCTCGTGCAAATGGGTCTATCGGATAAAGCGAAAAGCGAATGGGAGTATTGATAGGTTTAAAACAAGGCATTACCGAAAGGTCAGTTCGAGGTACTTTGTTGGAAGCTCGGGATGGTTGACAAAATCAAGTTTAAGGGGGAGTATTGAAATTAAACTTGATTTTGGCTAAACTTAATTATGAGTTCAAAATCCAATTATCCATTATTGGACCAAACCCAAAATTAAGCCCAAGTTATAGAATTTCTCTAGAAACATCTTAAAGATCATCACCTCCTTTAAGTGTTCTAAAAAATTATATTAGATAAAATATCTAGAGATTAGTGTAGAATAATCTAGATAATTGTAACATAAAAATCTAGATATTATGTTAGAGAGTTCTAGAGATTAGAAGAAGGTTTGTAAGATATTTTGTAGTTTTGGAGCCTATAAATAGCTCTATTCTCTCCTATTTGTATCAAATTGAAGAAGTGAAATAAAAAGAAAGTTTAAAGAAAGAATGTTCTTCATAAGTTCTCTAAGTCTCTCTAGACATCTTTCAAGTATTCTCTAATTGTTCTTCCAAATTTTTTAATCATACTTGGAGAGTTTCTTATCTTGGTTCTTTCGAGTTTCTCGGGGTATTACGGTCTTGGGCTAGTGCTAAACACTATCGGTGTTTTCTTTAAAGACGGAGTTCCTTGTTTACCTTCTAGTCAGACACCTGGAATTCTTCCAAAGGTATGTTTACACTAGTTTCTTTCTATAGTGACTTCTCTCGGTTCCGTACTCGATCTTTTATAGGTCTTCAAACACCAAATCTATAAGTCAGGCCAACCAAACCAGAAATTAATAGAAAGAACCAAAAACTCAACAAGCGAAAATAATATATTTTGCCTTGTTTTCTCTCAAGGTATATGCGAAAAGTCCTCAGAATAATGCGACCCAACTGTTCAGTATTGTATTGGTGATTGCTGCGTGCTGTAGTTCAATTAAACTAATCTTGACATCATGTTCTAAACTATAGCTCTATGCATTTTTTTGTGCCGCGCTTTGATTTTCTCTCCTTGTTCTGTTATGCGAAGTCTAATAAAGATTAGATCATGAATTTCACAACATGTCTTTGTTTTAGTTGATGGAACACTTGGTCAGTATAAGGAAATCCGTCAAACTAAAGATGAAGAAGGAAATAGGTCTCAAGCATAGGGAGCTTGACATTCGGCAGCAGGCATTAAAGCTTGCAGCCAACAGGTTTGTATTTATGGTTTTAGCTTTTGCTGGCAATAATGCCCATTCACCACATTTTGATATTAATGTTTCATTCTAAACGCAGTTTGTATGGATATCTTGGGTTTTCTAATTCAAGATTCTACGCTAAGCCTTTAGCAGAGCTCATAACACTACAGGCAAGTTTTGCTTTCTGTGTGTTTCTAGTGATAAATTTTTCTTTGCTTTTCTCTATTCTCATGTGATCCGGTTAATTCCAAAACATTGCAGGGAAGGGAGATCCTACAAAGAACCGTGGATCTTGTCCAGAATCATTTAAATCTAGAGGTATCTCCTATACTTTGATTTTCAGCAGATAAATTAATGTAATGTGTCAACATTTCTGCTTTATCAAGTGTAAAATTGAACTTCTTGCTTTGTTATGCAGGTGATTTATGGTGACACAGATTCAATCATGATTCACAGTGGACTAGATGATATCGAAGAGGTCAAAGCCATTGGAGCAAAAGTCATCCAAGAGGTAGGTTGGATAGTAGATTTATCTCCAGCTTTTTTACCCTTAATTCAAACCCTTCTATGATTAAACCAATACGCATTAAATGTTTGCAACTTTGATGTTCGGTTTCTTGATGCATGAACCATCACGCAATGGAGAACTCAAATTGGTATAACTGTTATTGGGGAGAGTGCTTTTTGGAGCAAATTGTAGACAAATTACAATGTAAAATAGCAGACATTTGATTTGGGTCTCACCTTCTCTTTTTCAATTTATAGGTCAATAAGAAGTATAGATGTCTGAAAATTGAATGTGATGGCATATATAAGAGAATGCTTCTTCTTAGAAAAAAGAAGTATGCCGCCTTAAAGTTGCAGTTCAAGGACGGGAAGACTTGCCAGGTAATATCTAATTTACACATTCTGGCTACCTTTTCTTTTAAACAGTGTTTGGGTACTAGATGCATTCTCAATGCAGGACATTGAAAGGAAAGGTGTGGACATGGTTCGTCGAGATTGGAGCTTGCTCTCCAAGGAAATTGGAGATTTATGCTTGGCTAAAATCTTGCATGGAGGGTATGTTCTAGAACATTCACTAAAAGCATTATTTTTACTCTCTTACAAAGCACAACAAAATCTTGTCTTCTTTGCAGGTCGTGTGTGGATGTTGTTGAAGCAATTCATAACGAACTTATGAAGGTAATCTTTGTTAACTCCCCCCATTTATTAACTTTTGCTAATTAGTTTGCTCTTCTTTATCATCCAATACATGTTACTTTGTCCATGCAACAGATAAAAGAGGAAATGAGAAATGGGCAAGTTGCACTTGAGAAGTATGTCATCACCAAGGCATTGACTAAATCACCAGAAGCTTATCCAGATTCCAAAAGCCAACCACACGTTCAGGTGAGTATGAGAGGCTATTATTCGCATTATTGCTCACCGGAATTATGCTTTAAAATTTGTAGTTGTCACATTTTCCCGAACTCTGATTGTGCGGTTGAATCGTTTTTCTCAGGTTGCACTCAGAATGAGGCAACGTCGTTATAAAGAAGGTTTCAATGCTAGGGATACCGTACCGTATATAATCTGCTATGAACAGGTTCCCAACACAGAAGACCAGCTTAATACTATCCGATACCAAATCGTCTGTGTACTAAACTTCTTTACCCTTCCTCATTGCAGGGTAATACTAGCTTAGCAAGCTCAGCAGGGATTGCCGAACGTGCTAGGCATCCTGATGAGGTGAAATCAGACGACAGCAGATGGTTGGTTGACATAGATTACTACTTGGCACAGCAGATTCATCCGGTGGTATCTCGTTTATGCGCAGAGATTCAGGGCACAAGTCCTGAGAGGTTAGCCGAGTGTTTAGGACTTGACCCATCAAAGGTAAAGCTTTCATTTAAGCCAATCTCCAATTCCATATATAATGATTGGAAATAATGTGCTCTTTTTTCTTTTGTCTTTTTCTATAGTATCGAAGCAGATCAAACGTTACTACGGGCAGTGATCCTTCTACATCCCTCTTGTTTGCTACAAGCGATGAAGAAAGGTAATAATGTCTTATCCCATTTGTAGTTTGCTTTCATGCTTCCTTCCTATAATATATTTTCACCAGGATTTGCGTTATTCTTAGAATTCAATATCTGCAACAACGTAATTTACATGTTAAAAACGCAGATATAAAAGCTGTGAGCCGTTAGCATTAGCATGCCCCAGCTGCTCAGCTGCTTTCAACTGTCCATCGATTACTAGCTCAGTTTGTGCGTCTATCAGTAACAAATATGAAACAGAGGAATCTGATTCTATATTCTGGCTTAAACTGCATTGCCCGAAATGCGAAGCAGAAGGTAGCACGAGAAGAATATCCCCTGCAATGATAGCTAACCAGGTAGGCAAAGCTTTTTTGAAAAGCATCCTAATTTCTAAGTTTCTCAAATTTAAAAAAGCTTTAGTATCCTTGTGATTTGGCCTGGAGAACAAATGCTTTGGTTATTAACTGTTTCTCATGCATTTCAGGTGAAAAGGCAGATTGATGGATTTGTGTCAATGTACTACAAAGGCATAATGATGGTGCACATAAAACCTTCTCACTTGCCTCGTTTATATCCATTATTCTGAACACCTGTTGTTATTAAGTCATGCTTACGAAATGTTTCTTGTACATTTTGCCTTCAACAGTGTGACGATGAGTCTTGCAAATACACGACACGCATCCCCAACTTTCGTCTGCTCAGTGACCGTGAACGGGGAAACGTTTGCCCAAACTATCCTAACTGTAATGGAACTCTCTTAAGAAAGGTATAAGCCCTCATCCTCCTTGTAAGAACTCCTATCTTTCTGTTGCTTTATAGGACAACTTTTGACTCCCAGCCTTGTCTTACTACAGTACACTGAAGCAGACTTGTACAGGCAGCTGTCATACTTTTGCCACATCTTAGACACACAATGCTCTCTAGAAAAGGTTTCTACTTTCAACCTCATTGCTTCTAATGTAAGTGTTATCACAATTAATTTCTGTTCTCTAGATCCCTAATAACCTCTCTGGCATTTTAAAAAAGCAGATGGATGTTGGTGTCAGAATTCAAGTAGAGAAAGCAATGACAAAGATAAGACCTGCGGCTGAGTCAGCAGCATCCATGGCTCGAAGTATACGAGACCGGTGTGCGTACGGATGGCTGCAACTGACAGACATAGCCATTTGATAGTTGTAATAACCATTTCATGTAGTTAAATTTATATCATCTTCTGACGTCATTCTAATCAAGCTACTCGGTTCTGTTCACACCTAAAGCTTATTATCGTAACACTTTGAAATTTAACCAATGCAAGACTCGAACAAACATTTTTGACTCCTGTTTCTGTGGCGGCTACTAAGAGGAAATCCGACTTCTAATCATCTCACTGTCTGAATGTTGTTTTTAAATCAGAGTGGCTGTGGAAAAGCACATTTCCTGAGTTGCTTCGGGTACTTAACGGTTAACCAGCGAGTGAGAACCACCAAGCAGAGTCTCAAGGTTCAGCTCTTGCTCAAAGGTTCCATTGCTCCTTGTCTGTCTTGGCGGTAGAACTGGTGGTAATCGCAGAGGATTTAGGCCTAAACCATTCATAATTAACGGCTAGAGTCGGCATTATGCATCATTGAGTTAATCAAATGATGACTTTTACAAATTAGACTTTGATTGTATATGATTTTAGTAAGCAACAAAAAAAAAAACCCTGTATTTGAAGTTGAAGCTGCTTCAGATATTCTATAGCTTCATTGATGCTTTATCTGTCTACCTACCAACATTAAAACAAACAATGTTTCTCACGCTGAGTTAGTGAGTTCTGGGGGATAAAGATTCCAACTTTCTTCTATTTACGTTGTTGGAATTGGGTATCAGTTTCTGCAAAGCTTTCATTTTCTAGTTGATCTTGCTCCTACTCTGCAAGATATTCAGAACAAGAACCTTGAAAGATAAAGATAAAACGTTTTCAGTCAAGTTTTGGAATTGTGCATCAATGTCTCTTCAACGAATTTTGCTGTCTAGCTCATTTCATTGTTCCAATTATTTTATAGTGTCTAACTTAGATCTTGTTGTCTTGTTCATCAAGCATATTGTGGGCATTATTTTATCGTTCGTCCAAGGTTTTGACTTTGAAGTTTGAATGTTCTAAATTTCCAATGGATATGATAGGGTATTCAATCTATTGAATGAAGGATTTGTTTATTTCATAAATATCACTATGCATCTGTAAGATTGGTGGAACAGAGCCATGAATTTAATATTATAAACGACTTTAGACCGACTATTATGCTTATGAACTTCTTTTTGATGGCCTTAGAGATAGGCGTATGAATCTGATGTAGTGACTTACCTCACATATGGTTGCTTCAAAGAACTGATTGAGTTTGTATGATTTGAGGACTTGCTGAGCCAGACCTTCCATTCCTAGAGAAGATAGTAACTCACCCACTGCTCTGAGCCTCATTCAACAGAGGCAAGGATCATGCTGCATGAGCATGCTCCAATTCTTTCTCAACTTCACATCTGGTGATAATTTTGCGGCACCAGTGCTAAAGAAGCCCTAGTCGAGGAATACCTGACCACTGTGGACAAGAAGCTGCACAAGGTACGTTTAGTTTTCTGATTATTTTCACCTTTTGTGGTTGGTTGGTTAATGGTTACAATCGCTGAGAAGTATATAGATCTTACGATGATTAAGTCACTTTTTGATTATAAATGTTACCATTGCAAGTTCCCATGTTTTTTATTCTGGCAAAAACATAACAACAAAGCGTATCAATTGCCTACTGAGCATGGCGATACCAAAAACATTTTATGTAGTTCATTATGATACAGACTGTAGTAGCTACTATGAGTGCATAAACAACTCTCAGGGAATTATTTCTTACTTAATCTATGTTCCTCTGAGACAATATTGAATCTAGATGATTAATCACTAGACCAACATGTTGATATAATTACACATGTGCAGCCATCTGGAGACGCTTTTGTCTATAGATGTGGAGAAAGTTCAGCAACGTATCATGAGGCACTTCAACCTCTTTCATCACAGTCAGATCTTGCAAGCGCTCTATCCAGTTGTATAAAGTTGGCGTGTTCACTGGATCAATTATCTCTACCCCGAGTGCTTCATGAATAACTTTGTGTGCTCCAAAAGTAGTGATGATGATGATTTCCAAAAGCCCTACATCATCATTCTCTCTGATGTTTTTATTTGGGAAATGCTTCTTGAGTCCTTCTTCAAGAACTTTGATTCTCTCGAGAACCTCTTCTACAGACTTTTCTTGAGCTTCACCCTCTTGGAACATGACTCGACCCATGACTTCAAACACCTGCAACAAGAAACATTCATTAGTGTGCTATTCATATATCAATGTATGAGGTTGATTTTGGATGAAAGATTTGGGGAAAACACCTGTTGGTTGATGTAGCTGACCCAGAACTGGACCTGAGCCCTTTCATAAGGATCCTCTGGGAAGAAACGAGGGGAGTTCTTCCATGTCTCATCGATATATTCAAGAATCACAAGTGATTCAGCCACTGGTTTCCCATCATGGACAAGAACAGGGACCTTCTTGTGAACCGGGTTGAGTTGAATCAGCGACTCACTTTTGTTCTTAAGATCTTCTTCGACATACTCGTAGCATACGCCTTTGAGTTAAGGGCGATTTCGACCCTCTTTGAGTATCTGCTTGCCCACATCCCATGTAATGTTACTTTGCTCTTTTTCTCCTCCATTCTCTCAAATCTTTGTTATATTATTCCTTTACACTTTTTTTCTCAAATCTTGTTGAAGACTATGATTTGTGCTTCATTGTTCAAATTCTTTTATAGAATTTAAGACGAGAGAGACTACTTTAGATCTTGTTTTCTTTTTCATCAAGCAGAGTGGGCATTATTTTATCTTTTGATCAAAGTCAACTTTGAACTTTGAATGTTTCAATTAAAATTACAATAAGGATTTGTTTATTTCATGAATATCACTTTATCTTTAGGAATCAAGATTGATTGAACAGAGCCAATAGATGAATACTGAATTACCTTTTAACTGTATAGCCGCCTACGAAAATGAACATCAGTAATTACTTATTAACTAACTAACTAAATTCTCTCGAATGATCTAAGGAGATATCTTTACTCAAAAAAAAAAAAAAATCTCCTACATCCTCAATTGTTAGCAAGCAATCTCAACTTCAATCGTTTCTTCATCATTAACTTAGGCCAGGACTTCTTCATCCATGTCTGAACATTCAGGATTATCCCTAAACAGAGGAAAAAAATGAGCCTCTCCGCTTTTCACCAAGGCTTCAACATCAGACAGAACTCCACCCTGGTTTCTTCTGTACACCAATTCCTTTCATGAGCTTACGAGTTTCCTCAACTTCATCCCACTCACCAACCTCTGCAAGGATATTCGAGAGTGAAATATACGCTCCAGCGTCTGATGGAGCTAATTCTATAGCCTTTTTGGCAGCTAGCTTCCCGAGTTCAACATCCCCGTAAATTCTGCAAGCAGCAAGCAATGTTCCCCAGACCAAGGCGTCTGGTTTAATAGGCATATTGCTTATAAAATTCTCAGCTTCTCTAAGTCTTCCTGACCTCCCTAGAGCATCGACCATGCAGACATAATGGCGGTTCTCAGGTTCGATACCATAGTCTTTTACCATCGAGTTGAGATGGAAATAGCCTTCTTCGACCAAACCACCATGACTACAAGCAGATAAGACTCCCACAAAAGTAACTTTATCAGGCTTGAATCCTTTTTCTTTCATAAGATTGTAAACTCGTAAAGCTTCATTGGCCTTTCCATGTTGAGCATAACTTGCAATCAGCGCAGTCCATGCGATCAAATCTGGGCCATCGATCTGGCTAAATGCTTTACAGCAGTCCTCAATGCTTCCAAATTTTGAATACATTGTCAGTAATGAACTTCCTACAGAAGCCTCTGTGCACAATCCAATTTTTGTGATGTAGGCATGAACTTGAGCTCCCAGAGATGATACGTCTGAGAGAGCAGCGGCTTTAAGAATGGATGAAACTGCAAAGGAGTCCATGGTAAAACCAGACATGACCATATCACAAAATAAGAGGAAGCCATCCTGGATTAACCCGTGTTGTGAATATCCTGAAATTAAAGATGAACACGAAACTGGATCCATTTCAGGGAGCCTATCATACACCTGTCTAGCCAACTTTAGTGAACCACACTTTGCGTACGTATTTACTAGTGCAGAGCCGAGAGGCATCCCCTTGTCGATTCCAGCTCTTAGCGTGTACCCATGTATTTCTTTACCTTTTGGCAGAGAAGGAAGAGAAGCACACACAGTTAGAACAGCAGCTAGAGTGCTCTCATCAGGGAAAGTCCCATCATCTAACATCTCACGGAATAGTCCAACAGCTTCTCTTAGATAACCGTACTCATTGAAACCAGAAATCATGGAAGCCCAGCAAGCATTGTCTTTAACAGGTATCTCCTGGAATAAGCTATATGATTCTTCCAAACTACCACATTTGGAGTACATTGTGAAAAGAGAACTTCCAACAGTGAGATCAAGGACCAGCCCACTTTTAAGGGTGTAACTGTGAACCTGCTTACCTAAATTCAAACAATCTAATACACTTAACAAACTGCATACACTAAACTCATCGGGTTTCAAACCTTCCTGAAGCATTCTAGTAAACAGTCTTATTGCTTTACCAGGCTTCTTATTTTGGGCAAACGAAGTGACCATTACATTTACTATATTTTGCCTCTGACTATCATCCAGGTCCTCAAAAACCCGTTCTGAGAGATCAATATCTCCACTCTTTGAGTACATACTGATCAAGGCAGCAGCCACTGAAGAATCAAGATAGAAACCACTCTTTAAGACCCAAGCATGGACCTGGCTTGCTTCACATACCATAGAAGGTCTACCACAAGCAGATATCACACTAGTTACGGTACAGCTGTTAATCTCAACACCTGAGTGTCTCATTTCCTTGAATATTTCAAGAGCAGAGAAAGAATCATTACTCTTTGTGTAACCAGACAACATTACTGTCCAAGAGACGACACTAAGATTGGGGATACGAGAGAATACTTCCCTAGCTTCAGTCATATGCCCACATTTGGCATATAAATCAACAATTGCAGTAGAAACAAATACATCTTCTGTTCCGCATTTGATCACCCGAGCTTGAACCGCTTTTCCAAACCGAAGCTTCTCAAGGGAAGCACACGCAGCCAAAACACTGGAATATGTATAACTATCAGGTTTCTGAAACCCATAACACATTTCATGGAAAAGATCAAAAACAGCACCATAATTTTGATTTCTCAATGCCCCTGCTATGACAGTGTTCCAACAATACATATTAGCAGATAAAGTGTCACGGAACACCTTATAAGCATCCCCAAATCTGAGATTCTTTGAGAATGAATCTATTAAAGCCGATTGAACAACTTCGTAAAAGAAATATCCCATCTTTATAGTATGACAACACACTAGCTCACTGAACAGAGGAGCATGTAAAGCACTAGAAGCCGAAATCACAGAACCATAACTTATCTCATTAGCCTCAAAACCCAATAAATGCATCTTAGAGAAAAATCTCAATGATTCTTCAAACAATCGATGCTGTTTATAACCAGAGATCATAATATTACAAGAAACAACATCTGGTTGAGGAATTGTATCGAACAACTTAGCTGCGTCAACCATGGAACCCGAGTTCGAGTACCAACTGAGCAAGGATTTAGTAAGGAAAACATCAAATGGAAAAAGATATAGTCTAAGTAAATGCGCTTGCAGAATTCTGGTTGTTCTGAGGGTACAAAGCCTTGAATTTGATTTATCATTGAAGAATTGAAAAGGGTTAAAAGGAGCTGAAGAAATAGAGTCTTTGCTGGAAAGGAATAATGGGTTTCGGAAATTGGTAACGGAAGATAGTAATCTGGAGGCAGAAAAAGACGAGATCTTTATGGAGTTTAAGCTCTCGTTCGCTAAACAATTCATTATCAGCTCATGAGCTCTGAAGGTGAAACAGACAAGGAAAAAAACAAAACGGGAATGAAACTTTCAAAATACGCCTAGATATATATCTCTTAAGCAATGGTTTATTTTCAAGATGGCCGAGTTGGTCTCTAGTTTCATGTACTAATCCGAAAGGGCTTGGGTTCAAATCCCACTCTTGATATATCATCTAGCAGAAAATGTTAACCATTTTCCCTTTTGGTTTGCTAATATGCATTCCTAAATATATGCTCTTGTTTTAATTTGAAATCTTGCGAGCAATATTTAAACCTTTTTTTAAAGGAATTTAAAACCCACAAAAATATTTGGAAAACTACAAATACAAATTTTGGAAAAAAAAATTAAGGTGCGGGTAAAATCATATTGTTAAGATTAAAGAAAATTAATACTTATCCAAATCAATAACATTTTTTCAATTTACGAATTGCCATCCAAATTAGAGCATAAAACTATAAAAATCATCGCGCGTCTCTTATGCTCCTCATCGTCTCCGAAAACATATTCTCCAGTCAAAATAACAAAGAGACCAGACATGGGTTCCACTAGTTTTGAATACACTGTTAGTTCTCGCCTGAACGCAGTTAATCCGTTAACCGCCGAGCTAAAGTGCGCTGAAGTTGTCCAGAGAAGAATTCGTCTAGAAACAAACCTCACTCTCTCTTCCCGATCAAACCATCCACCATGACACAGGCTTTATTCCCCTATACACTCGAAACGACGTCGTCTGCATCACTTCTTGTCCCTACGGAACCACCTTCCTCTCCAGTCACAACAGTTTCTCGCTAAATTGCGCCGGAATCTCCCATATCATGAGCCGCTTTGGTATCGCCAATGACGGCTCCACTATCTCTCGCGAGATCGACGAAGCTCTTAGCTCGATATCATTGGAAGGCAAAGAAGTGATTGAAGTCATGATCTGGAAGATATCCACTAAGGTTTATAATATCGACAAAGCTTCGGAAAATTTGTTGATTGAGAGATACGGCTCCGTTCTGGCGGATGATTCACCGGTGATGAATTTCCTCCGATCTAACTCGAACGGATCGGTCGAAATGTGTGATTTGCTTGGAGAATTATAGAGAAGGATCAATCGTGGCGAAATTGCCTTGTGGTCATGATTTTCATGGAGTTTGCATTAAGCAATGGTCGCAAATCAAACGTCAATGTCCCACTTGTCGATTTCCAATCTCTCGTCGTTCATCATCATTTTCATATTTTGTTTGGATTTTTACATTGTAAAGGAACACTTTGAAGATTTTGTTTATTTTTAGGGTTTAATTAGGGCTTATGAGCCTATACATGGTTTCTGATGTTTAAAAAATTCAATCTTTGTTTTTTTTTTTTGTTGCTTTTACGATGTCAGTCGCAGTCCATCATTGTCTTTCTCTCCTCACTAGCTGCAAAAACTTAAGTGCTCTAACTCAAATCCATGGCTTTCTTATCAAATCCGGCGTCGACACTGATTCTTACTTCACCGGAAAACTTATCTTACAATGTGCGATCTCTATTCCCGACGCTTTACCGTACGCTCGCCGTCTCTTACTCTGTTTTCGTGATCCCGATGCGTTCATGTTCAACACTTTAGTCCGAGGCTACTCTGAATCCGATGAGCCGCACAATTCTGTAGCTGTGTTTGTGGAAATGATGAGGAAAGGTCTCGTCTATCCGGATAGCTTCTCATTCGCTTTCGTAGTCAAGGCGGCGGCGAATTTCCGATCTCTGAGAACTGGATTTCAGATGCATTGTCAAGCTTTGAAGCATGGGCTCGATTCACATCTGTTCGTTGCTACTACCTTGATCGGTATGTATGGGGAATTTGGGTGTGTGGAGTTTGCTCGCAAGGTGTTCGATGAAATGTATCAACCGAATTTAGTTGCGTGGAACTCTGTCGTCACGTCTTGTTTCAGGGGAAACGATGTTGCGGCAGCGAAGGAAATCTTCGATAAGATGCTGGTAAGGAATCACACGTCGTGGAACTTGATGCTTGCTGGGTACACTAAAGCTGGAGAGCTTGAGAGTGCTAAGCGGTTGTTCTCGGAAATGCCTCTCAGAGATGATGTTTCTTGGAGCACTATGATTGTTGGTTTTGCTCATAATGGAAGTTTCAATGAGGCTTTCTCGTAT
This sequence comes from Cardamine occulta, assembly GCA_028015245.1. Taxonomy (NCBI): domain Eukaryota; kingdom Viridiplantae; phylum Streptophyta; class Magnoliopsida; order Brassicales; family Brassicaceae; genus Cardamine; species Cardamine occulta. The sequence continues at coordinate 18,255,695 of CM051369.1, forward strand.
TTCAGGGAGTTGCAACGAGCAGGAATGAGACCAAACGAAGTAAGTCTGACCGGAGTTCTCTCTGCCTGTTCACAATCCGGGGCATTTGAGTTTGGGAAGACATTACACGGGTTTGTAGAGAAAGCAGGGTATAGTTTGATACTTTCGGTGAACAATGCGCTTATTGATATGTATTCTAGGTGTGGTAATATCCCAATGGCTAGGTTAGTATTTGAATGTATGCCAGAGAAGAAGAGTATTGTATCTTGGACATCAATGATAGCGGGCTTAGCGATGTATGGTCATGGGGAAGAAGCTATTAGACTCTTCAAGGAAATGACTGAGTCTGGTGTTACGCCAGACGGGATATCTGTCATTTCGCTTTTGTATGCATGCAGTCATGCTGGACTGATCAAAGAAGGTGAAGATTACTTCTCTAAGATGAAGAGAGTTTACCACATAGAACCATCGATTGAACACTATGGTTGCATGGTTGATTTATATGGCCGATCTGGAAAACTCCAAAAGGCTTACAATTTCATATGCCAAATGCCAATTCCACCAACTTCCATAGTGTGGCGGACTCTTCTCGGGGCTTGCAGTAGTCATGGGAATATCGAATTGGCAGAGCAAGTAAAACAAAGGCTTAATGAGCTTGACCCAAATAACCCCGGGGATCTTGTTCTTCTGTCGAATGTTTATGCTACTGCAGGTAAATGGAAAGATGTTGCTTCTATCAGAAAGTCAATGATTGTCCAGAGAATCAAGAAGATAACTGCATGGAGCTTGGTTGAAGTTAGCAAAACCATGTACAAGTTCACTGCTGGTGAGAAAAAGAAAGGAATCAATATAGAGGCTCACAAGAAGCTAAGAGAAATAATCTTGAGGCTTAGAGATGAAGCAGGGTATGCCCCGGAAGTTGCAATTGCTTTGTATGATGTAGAAGAGGAAGAAAAGGAGGATCAAGTGAGTAAACACAGTGAGAAGCTTGCACTTGCATTTGCTTTAGCTAGATTGCCCAACGGAGCAAGTATCAGGATAGTTAAAAATCTGAGAATTTGCAGAGATTGTCACGCTGTTATGAAACTGACGTCGAGAGTTTATGGAGTAGAAATTGTGGTCAGAGACAGAAATCGCTTCCATTCATTCAAGGACGGTTCTTGCTCATGCCGTGATTACTGGTGAAAATTCTGAATACAATTCTACACCAAAATATGTATCATTTTGTGGTCGAATGCTTCCAGTAGCGACCTTATCAATGGAGACTTCACTCCCACCACAAACTTTCAGAAGTTTCTATAACTTGAGGTCTTCATTTGCGAGGTTTGTGGTATACGTTGCCTTGGGATTGGGGGTTATTGAAACCCTTTGCATTCCCCATGGCCTAGAACGTAATATACGAAATACTTCTGGACTGCTATTGAAAATTTCCGACAGATTTTACCAAACCTTTGACCAGATATATCAGCACGTCTAATGGTTCTGGTTCTAAAGTCTCTACCTTTGAATCGTCGTCTCCTAATTTCTTGCTAGCAGATCTTCGAAAAATTCCCAACTTTTGTATTATTTCGTTTCCATGGCTGCTTCAGCTGCATTCTCCATATCATCACCACCTTTCGTACCCTTTTCCTGCAAATTTCGCAGACCATTTCTCTTGCTTACTCCAAAATTTCCCAAACCCGTTTCGGTGAGAGCTTCGGCGCTTCCGATCTCTGTCAATGATAAATCGCCAGTCCAAACTAAGGTGAGTTTACAAATGTCTCGTTTGGTCTGATCATCTCGCTCTTATTGTTCAATTTATGGTATGATCTTTGACTTGGAGAAGGGATTAGAAAAATTGTGTTATTTGTTAAAGAATGGCCTATCTATTGGGTTTTGATCCATAAACTATATTCGCTCTACAATTTGTTTTATGTAGAAATTGATGAAACTGAGATCAGTTAGGCTCTTGATGGGATAATCTTTTGTTTATGGGTTTTACTATATTCTATATTCATAAACTATATTCGCTCTATATTGATCTCTGTTCTGTTTTAGACAAGCAATTGGCAGTGGAAGTTCAAGGGAAACTCTATTGGTATATACTACGAAGAGCATGAGAGGGAGAAGTGTGAATCGACTAAGAATATCCTAATGATACCAACAATATCAGATGTTAGCACCGTTGAGGAGTGGAGATCTGTTGCTAAAGACATTGTGCAGCGTGATGGGGAAGTCAATTGGCGAGCAACTATTGTAGATTGGCCTGGTCTTGGTTATTCCGATAGATTGAAGATGGATTACAACACAGATGTCATGGAGAAGTTTGTGGTCGACTTCATGAACTCACCCGAGAGCCCAATGAGCCAGTCAGGTTAGTATGAACCGTTATGTAAACCGCGTCTGTTTCTGCTTTTGTTGGCAATATTATGGTTGCAAGAGTGAAAAGTTACACAATACTCTCCATGGCTTTAGTTCCCGGTTCCTGATAGTTCGATTTGAAAACTTTGGTGAATGAATATCAGGAATATTTTTGTTATACATGAGCCTTTGCTGTGGTTAGAGTGCCTTACGCTTAGCTAATTCTATAATTGTGTCTCCTCTATGGGTCTGAATGCTTGAGTCGGGATTCATTGATCTACCTTATTTGCTTTCCTAACTAACAAAAGAGAACGAGCAATATCTTGACATAAGCCATGTTAAACCAAAACAGGTAATGATGATCTTGTAATCATTGGAGGAGGGCATGCAGCAACACTAGCAATCCGTGCTACTCAACGTGGGCTACTAAAACCATCAGCCATTGCTGCTGTTGCACCTACATGGGCTGGACCTCTCCCTATTGTCTTTGGCCGTGATTCTTCCATGGAGACAAGGTCTGTTGCTTTTATTAAGCCTGGACATAAAAGGAAATTTGATTTCCTCTCTTGATTGCCCGGTTTTTTGTCTCAACAGGTACGGTCTGCTAAGAGGAACACTAAGAGCACCTGGAGTGGGTTGGATGATGTACAACATGTTGGTGAGCAACGAGAAGTCAATCGAGTCTCAGTACAAATCCCATGTTTATGCAGACCAAACCAACGTGACTGATGCCATAATCCAAAGCAGATACGAGTTAACAAAGAGAAAGGGATCACGCTACGTCCCTGCAGCTTTCTTGACTGGTTTACTCGACCCGGTTTCATCACGGGACGAATTTCTCCACCTGTTTGCTGATTTGGAAGGGAAATTACCGGTTATGGTTATGTCGACGAAAGGAGCTCCAAAGAGATCAAAAGCTGAAATGGAAGCATTAAGAGGAGCCAAAGGAGTAAGCAAATTTGTTGAGGTAGAAGGTGCACTCTTGCCTCAAGAAGAGTATCCTTCTCTTGTTGCTCAAGAGCTTTACAACTTCTTGCAGGAGACTTTTGCTTCGACCAAGTAAAATGTTAGATAGATTAAGGTCACGTATACAGACAGGCCCATGAAATGTGGATCCAGGCCCATATAATGTTGATTCATTGTTTGCTGAAACTTAAAAAGTCTTTACCATTTTGTTTTTCTTGGCTCCCAAAAATCGGATAAGCTGCAAGTATTCTCTATTACCGTTACCCTTAGTGTAGAAGACATGTTTTGTGTTTGATCGATGACAAAACAGTAAATTTTTTTCTAATCAGTACAGTATAGCAGTAAGAGACAAATGATGATTCAATTATAATTGTGAACATCCATAACAAATTTAAGTTCACAAATTAAAAGAGAAAAAGACACTCTAGTTTCTTTTGTCATAATTCAATAAAAAGAATTATGTTTTACTTTTGTCATAATTCAATACTCTAGACACTCTAGTTACTTTTGTCATAATTATAAATATTTCATTGCAATAGTTCATATAGTATTTCATTGTTCTATATTTCTTTGTTTTAATACATTTTACGTAAATGCGATTAAATTGTGCGACAGAAATAGTAGTGTCCATCTATTTATGCCTCCGGTATCAAATAAATAGAGAGTGATGACTGATGTTAACTTGAACACAACACTCATACCATAGACGAAAGTTCGGGTAAGTAACCATCTTGACGTGCCACGTAGATCCATCTCATGCCATTCATCTTCGACCTCATTCTATTATTTTAATGGGCCAATTTCTATTTAATATATCCAAAACAAAAGTTTTTATTTTATTTATAATATTTAGAAATTCGAGAAAACAAATACATATCCAATCTTTATAGAAAACAATAATTTATAGCACGAGAATTTGTTTTTATTGATTTATTTAAGTAATAGAATAAACAACCAAAAAAATATGCAAACATATTATTAGATTTTTGGTAGTATTTTCTCTTCTAACCTTTTCTCAGCAGTATTATATATGAGTTTTTGAATGTTTTTACTTTTATCATGTGTGATTGTAATTGTGTTTTTGAAATAAATTTTCGGGCCCAATTTTATTACTTTAAAGGCCGAGTTTCGATTTAATGTATCCGCAACGACCAAAAAATATTACTTTTTCTTTTGTTCAAACTTCAAACCCAAAAATATCACTGCGCAACTTTGTTGGAAGTTTTCAACAAACCATATACTATTTTTGGTCAATATTCAGTGTGAGCTCATTGTCCTCAAGGACCTCAACTCCGAATGACAAGTGATTCATCTCCATTTTAGTTTTATGATTATACCAAAAAAAAAGGAGGGTTTTTGAACTATTTCTTACGTCTCATACAAAACAAAAAGTAACATAAAAACAAAATTTGCTTACCTATATTTTTTTTTTTGTTGGCCTACATAAATGCTATTAAAGAAACTATTAATAGAATGGCCATTTCTTAAATGACCACATAAAAGCAAAAATCCACAGACCACATGTTCCATGAGGCATTTGCTTTTTACCATTTACACTTGTTTAAGACAGAGACTTGCCGCAAAATATACGTGGACATATTTTGACATTATTTTCTTTTGTTTATCTCACATGTGCATATTTGAAAGTTTTTATTTAGATTATTAATTAGTATACTATTCCAAACACTTTGTTTAAAGTTTGGTAGGCAGAAAGTTATGAGAATCAAATATTAGGTTAGACATGTTGGGTGTGATTAGATATCACACATATCTTAATAAAAGTAAAGTACATAATTTATTTACTTCCACTTTCACTAAAAATACCTAATCAAGATAAAAAAAATATTTTATTTTTTCTTTCTGTTCAGTTATGCTAAATATTAAGTAAATTTATCTTCCATTTAACACTCGAGTAAAACTTTTCACTTATTAATCCACTTTTTCTCTCTCCTTTCTTTTTACTCTGATTACTCTTCATAATTCTTTCTACTTTTTTTTTTTGATTATTTTTCTTTTGACTACTTTTCTGCTCAATTATTCCAATATTCCCAATCAGACACATTATGAGTACCAAATCTACATGTCAAATCTTTATTTAATTTGTTTTAATGAATATATATATATATATATATATGACAGATTCTAATAAATATTTTATTTAAATAGTAGCGCAATGATTGTAAAAATTGTGTGGATATATAGATATAAAATAAAACATTTTTAAATGAGTTTTTTATTTTATTTTTGAAATGAAGGTAATTAAATATTATTTTTATTTTATTTTTTAAAAAATTAACGTAATATAAAATTATTTTTTTAAATATATTTCTATAATATTATGATTAGTAGGATATAATATATGGATATATGTACATTGACTACGTCTTCGTTCGCTACTTGCGTAAGTCCGTACGTCCGTATATGCCTGCGTTTTCTAATCTAAGACGTAACTAAACTTTAATCAAATAAGTAGGACAATACGTTTTCAAACCTTGGTCAATGTTGGTGATTACCAATTACCATGTTGGTTTTCGAAAATGGATCGGTGGTTTAAGATGCACTTGTTGATCACGATTCACGATTCACGATTCAAGATGCAAATATATGTAATATAATTGTGGCTGAAGTTGTTGATCGCGAAAATGGAATACATCAATTCAAATATGTCTATTACATATCAATAAACCAAATAGTAATGTGGATACAAACTAGCCGACAAATGACCAAAGAAGCTAGTGTAACCATTAATAACCAGCTTTGGTAGTTAGCAACTTGGTTCTGTTAGAACATATTTAGTGGTAATCTCTCACCAAATCTGTTAAATAATATACTTTTTTTCAAAAAGTACGAAAACCTTACATAAAAATCTCTCATTTGGTGAGAGACCACCATTAAAATAGCTCTTAGAACTTAAAATGGTGATTTCCGGCTAATGTTGTTATCAATGGTGTAAGTGGTTTATTAATTTGTTAATTAGAAAAATAATGCGTACAGTTAAAAATAACAATAAAAGCGATTCATTAGTGTGTGCAACTAAAACTATAAAATGATGAAAACAAACGAAAAAATAGATTTTTTCCAATTCCACATTTCATAAAATGATATATCGTATTTTTGTGGGATGTTGTTCTCTTTTTTCTGTATGGCTAGTAGCCTAGTACACCTGATCTATCTCATATTGCTTTGTTTACTAACAACTTTTGAAACAGTAGCAATTAAAAACAATGTGGATGTCGTTTATGTTTATATATTTTTAATTTATAGACTTGGCTATTCTTGAACCCAAAAGAAAAAAAAAAAAGACTTGGCTATTATGTCAATAGCCGACAATTGATGGAAGGGTGATTATGTAATTCAATAGAGTAGGGTAATTACAATCAAGGGCATAATCCATCGTTTTCACTTCATTAATCGCACGTTTAATCTAGACCTTCCACGTGTGGACAGCACATCTAATGCCATGATCACACATTAACTTGACTCCAAATTACTATTCCGAATCTGCTGCTAAAAAGTTTGAACATGTTTACTCGTAAATCTCTTTACTCTTAGACCATCCTCATGCATAGTTTATAAGAGGGTATCTAAACTTTTAAAATAATAAGAAAATAAAAAAAGTAAGAGAAAAAAAAAAGTAAATATGACTCATTTGAGATATTTGAAGAAACTCACTAAAAACCATGATAACACTTGTCAGTTTATTATTGCTCAATTTTTTAAAAATATTAAAATGTAATTATAGAATTTAAATATATTAAAATTTAATAATATAATATTAATAAGAAACTATCTAGAGAGTTTCATCACTAGAATAGAAATAACAACTCAACTAAAAATATATATACTCCATATAACAACTAAACCACAAACCATTACATAACTAGAATAGAATTTAGGAAAATAAATATAACCGTTCTTAAATGAAAAATTACAAACGTTAACATGATTAGAATAGAATTAGCAACTAAACCATAAATTGATGTACCATTTAGTTTGATATGTGGACTAGACATCAACGATGCAGTGCTAAAAATAACATTTCAAAACTACTAGACTTTCTTTTTATAAGTAACTATCGTGGATGATTAGACCTTTCTCTTTAAATAGAAAGTAAACGTGGACGTTAGTAAACCAATCGTTAGACAAACACCCGTTAACAAAATTAAATTTTTAGCTTAACGTGAAAACCTATGTGAAATGCGATAGTGTTTCTTCGTAAAAGCTATTTGGGATCATTATTTGTTTCAACTAGCTATTTCAATCATTGCTCTAAATTTTTGGTACAATGTACTAATCGTAAATTTACATTATTTTATCAGTACATTATGTAACACCGCCATCATGCATCATTGAGAACACTGTAAACCTATCATGCATCATTTAAGAGAAGGAGTAAAGCTACATATATATATATATAGATATATGTGAGTGTGTGAGTGACTTAATTAATAGGAGTGTTTCTTAGGTTTATCACACCGTATTTCATTTTAAACCTGCCTATATAATTTGACCAGGGAATTATAACTATTGTAGGTTCAATTGATGACACGGTTTAAAGATATATATTTTTTAAAATTGATGATATAGTTTTTTTTTTTGGCAAAGAAATTGATGATATAGTTAAAGTTGCTAATATACGATAAATATAACTACAATTTTGATGATGTTTTTTTTTAAAAAAAAAATCAATTTTAATTGATAAAAATGACTGTACGATCAAAATAGCGGTACGATAAGTGTATTTAAAAATGAAATATGCATCAACAATAGTTTAAAAATTTAGAAAACAAATTTCAAATTATTTAGTCAGATATATATAAGAAATATATCACCATTTCCTTAATTATCACTTCAAAATTATAATGGTACAAAACATGAGTAGAGTCGTTTGTTCTTTAACAGAATGAGGGCAAGTGAGTTTGTTTGATCTGCATTTTGGGACTCGAATCTTATCTTCGTATTGCTTATAAATTATAAACATTGATCCAAGCTTCGTGAGAGAATAACTAATGAACTAGAGAAAGATGATTCACTTGTAATCTTTCTAAGTTTGATAGTGATAATGCGAAGAAAAGCCTCTACCGAAACGTAAGTTCCTGGATTTGGCAGTGAATTTATAAGCGATGATACTATCGTTTATTCGTCTTCCTCTTTTCCTTTTCTATTGTTTTTTTTTTTTTTTTGGTTTGTGTTAAAATCGAAAATCAAATCGTTTAACCAAGTTTGTCTATTAATGTTGTATAGAGTATAGATTATATAGTCAGCTTTCAACACTACTAAAGCATGTAAAATCTTAAGAGGAAAAGAGAGAAGAAAAGAAGGACCGACATTGTGGAGAAGAAAAGGGCTGATTCTCAACACTCGACACTCAAGACTATAGGCATAAAAATCTCACCAATATAATCGGCAAATGCTAAATACAACTAATTGCAGTGGCAACCCATTAATTAGTATTTGCCAGGTAAGTGAAGAGAGACAAGAGGAAGGGGCTGACTTTGTAAAGAAGCAGAGGAAACTTGAGTAAATGCTCTTCGCTGTCTCTATTGACTCTTTCGGCTTTTTTGGGGGTCAGCAGTCACGTACATGAACTATTTTTCCTTTTTAATATTTTTCAATCAATATTTTTGTTTTGTTACGGTTAATTATTCATAGCCATTTTAAACTTTTCTTGTGGTAAGGTTAAAATAAAATTAAAGGTTTTTATATATAAAGACAATAAATTAAATTCTTAATAGAAGAACTGTAGTTCATGCGCTAGTGCTCGTTTCGCTTTATATATGTGTATGCCATTTATTTCAATGCATATAGATCCAAAGAACGATTCACATGACTTAGACACTTGTCTTTCTCCTCAGCTTCTAAAGTCTTTAGTGAAACCTCTCTTGTAAGTTGTAATAATCAAACATAAAATAAGAGCTAATTAAAGAGCAAAATAAACATTCAAAGAAAGAAAGGAAGGGAAGACTCTTCCAAGTCCAAAGCGAGATTTCCAATCTTTAAGTCTTACTAGTTACTACATAGCTTATACACACAGACACACTAAAACCTACGTATATATATAATAGGGAGCGAAAGAAGAAGAGAAACAGAGGATATGGGTAGACCACCTTGTTGCGAGACGATCGTGGTTAAGAAAGGACCATGGACTCCCGAAGAAGACATCATATTAGTCTCTTATATCCAACAACACGGCCCTGGAAACTGGAGATCTGTTCCTGCAAACACCGGTCTTGATCTTCACACTCACCTTCTTTCTTTTTCTTATGTTATTATGTATGACCTAGCTCTTCCTTATAATTAGCTTATATATGTATGTATGTTTCCAGGTTTGCTAAGGTGTAGCAAAAGTTGCAGACTTAGGTGGACTAATTATCTTCGTCCCGGGATCAAACGTGGAAATTTCACTCAACCTGAAGAGAAGATGATCGTCCATCTCCAAGCTCTTTTGGGTAATAGGTATTTGTCCATGTTCCTTAATCTTCTAACACTATATATAAATAAGATATAGTATTAATTAACATTTCACTTATACTGATTAGTGTATTTTTAAAAAATCAGATGGGCAGCTATAGCATCATATCTACCTCAGAGGACCGACAATGATATCAAGAACTATTGGAACACTCATCTAAAAAGGAAACTCAAGACGATGAAGCTTCAAAACGGTATCATCAACGAAGATAACACTGATATGACGACAGAGATTTCGTCTTGTAATAACAACAACCATAGATGTAATAACAACAAAAGATTCCCCAACAAAGGCCAATGGGAGAAAAAGCTTCAAACAGACATCAACATGGCCAAACAAGCTTTATTTCAAGCCTTATCACTTGACCAACCATCTTCATCGATCCCTAACGATCCTGACTCACCAAAACCTCATCATCATTCTCCCACTACTACTTATGCATCAAGCTCTGAAAACATCTCTAAGTTACTCCAGAACTGGACAAGCTCATCTTCTTCAAGGCCTTCATCACTCTCCAACAACCGGAGCACAAGCACCGGTGAAGGAGGAGTTTTTGATCATCACTCTTTGTTCTCATCGAACTCGGAATCGGGATCAGTTGATGAAAAGCTGAATTTGATGTCGGAGACAAGCATGTTCCAAGGTGAAAGCAAACCAAACATTGACATGGAAGCTACTACTACTACTACTGATGATCAAGGCTCATTGTCTTTGATCGAGAAATGGTTGTTTGATGATCAAGGCTTGGTTCAGTGTGATGATAATCACGAAGATCTCATCGACGTGTCTTTAGGCGGTAAAAATAATGATAACAACAGTCCGGATTTGTTCTAAGAACAAAAAACGTGGATCAACTCTATAGGTTCCTCTACCTATGATCTTTTATAAAAAAAAAGTCCTTTTCTCTATGATTTTTAGTTACATTTTATTTTAATGTGTGACCTTCTTGTTGTCAAGTCGATGAAGGTTAAACTGTGAATTCGGTATACTTTATATGTAAAGTTATATATAATGCAATAAACTAAGCTTATATATATATATATATTTGTTAAAAAATCAGTAATCCATCTTCCTTGGATGGAGTTTGAGACTTTTTAATTAATACAAATGTTTGACCAAAAAAAATCAGTATATTTTCATGATCGAAATTGTAATTTAGCAATCTGTACTAGTGATGACATGATGATATCGAAATGTGAGTGGTGTTATTTAGTGGGGAAAAAAAGAATGGAGTTATTTCAGTCTTCATGATAATTCTTTTAAGACTACGTACATTAATGACTATTAGGTTGGGGAGATTAGTCATAGATTATATGCCTTTTATTAAAAGGTCGCATTACCTACAAATTGACCAATCACATCACTCGCATATATAATCGTGAAAAGAAAATTTAGTTACGATCTAACTCTAAACATGTTAGTTACGATCCAATACATAACAACGGTAACGTCATTAGATTAGTGGCGGAAAAGAGCCTAGGTTCTAAAGCCCATTTAAACTAATGGGCCTCTCGATTATCCAATAATATAAGCCTTGTTGACTTCTTTATTCGTAAGTTTTCTTTTCTTTTTGGGGTCTGCTCCACCTCCACCTCATGCGTAGTTCCATTTAAATAAACAAATGAACATTTGTGAGATTATTGTTAGTGAGGATTCAATGTATAAGAAATTGCACTTTTTCATTCAGAATTAGAAGCATTTTTAGATATTATTTGGAGTATTTTAAATTTTATTATTATAAGGATTTACATTATGGAGTTTAAGATAGATTGTTTTCGGATAGTTACTAACTTACTATATGTTTTGAAAAACATATTGCTCTGAGATGATCGATATGTCATACGTTCTGAAGATTGGCATGTCTTCTTCAACTTTTTAGATGAGTTAAGATATAAATTTTTATTTTGCTTTATTTTTTATTTATCGTTCGGGTGAATTATATAGAACTGATTGTTTATTTCGGCTTCGGCAAGACCATGTTTGTTATTTCCTTTTTATAAAGTATTTATCTCCGGTTTGTTTTTTGTAATTTAAAAGTGTGGTTTAAAAAATGTGGTTCTTAAAATAACAAGTGTTTGCACTTTTAGGTCAAAGAAAATTAAATAATTTGTTTTAAAAAATAAAAAATAATAATTTGTTTATTTTAAATTGAAAAGATTAATTAAAACAAAGATAGTATCAATTTGTTCGCAACCAAATAGTTGTGACTTGAAGACTCATCCTCAAACTATACAAAACATGAATTAGAAAATTAGTTGAATAATTTCAGCAATTATCATCAATTGAATGTTTGTGTAAACGACTGAAACTAAGGTAAGAGTAAACTGAATAACCAAATATTGCATTGAATAAGATATAAATATGGGTGTAGCGCAGATATAAATACATCCCACTGCATGCTTTGAGCATCTTTCTACAAACTGAATAGTTTGTCGAAAGGAAAAAAAGAATGTGAATGGAGGATCAAAAGGACAGAAGCATGTGAGGTTTGAGGGCGGGCCTTTGGATATCACATCGATCCCATGTATCAAAGGAACTCATCTTCACTTTCAATCATTTTCTCAAACCCATCTCTCCATTGTTAGATAAGCCAAAGCTTTCTTTTCGCTGTCTTGGTCCACGTGTTTTGTTCATTTTTGGTCCCTTTTTTTATTCTTCAACAGGAATTGTTTGTTATAAAATTATTGCCTTGTCATTCCACCATATAGGCATATATCATGACCCCCTAGTAATATATAATCCTCTTATGTTTCATTTATACAGTATATAGTTAGTTCTCCTCTTAGTTTTAGTCACACAACAAAATTTGTGCCACTGAAGTTGAACTACATTAGAACTCAAAAACGCCTTGATTTGAGTGACTATTTTAATGAAAATTAAATAAATAAAAGTCACATACCATGAGCCTTTTATAATTTTTATTAAGCTTTTAAATGGGCCCTAGGGCTCTCGCTCTCCACATTGGTCCATTAGTAACGAAGAACAAAAACAAAAGAAAAATAAAGTCATTGTAACAATCATACTAATTAGTGGGTGGGTCTTCTAAACATCGCACATTTACGAAAGAGCCAATAGTCATCAACAAAAAATGCCGATTGTTCACCTAAATAAAACCAATTTGACTTGTATAAAAGTTATATTATCATTGGTTTTAATTCGAATGTGGATTGATTTGCCAACAATGGGCCTTCACCGATTTCAACTTCAAGCTCTCCATGATAATTACATGTCACCTAATTGAAAAGATGGTCCGATTTTTAGTTTGTACACTTTCAAAATCATGAGTTTATAATGTTAATTCTAAGATCTCCTCCGGTCGAGATCAGTACAAGACGATTCCTAATTTATAGTAAATGATACTGTTTTTAATTGTCTGGCAGGTATAACCTAGCTAAAATGCAATGATAATAAATTTCTAGGTTAATTTTCGAGGATAAGAATAGTTCAACCCATTTTGCTCAAAAAAATAAAAAAAAAAATAATAATAATAATTTAACACAGCCTTTTAATATGACATCATTCTAATCATATTTTTGACAATCTTACTATCTACTCTCTCTTTTTTTTTTTGTTAAAAGTTTATTATCTACTTTACATTGCAAATAACAATTCAGGGCCAAATCTACAGCTCCTATTTCAATAAAAGGGAGAAAATGTTAAGAAAATATTGATTTTGATTGGAAATTTCGTGGACCGAACATGATTTGGCAATTTCGCATGTTTAAATTGATCATAACTTTTTTGAGAAATGTGAATTTTGCTCGAGACTTTTCACAAAAGAATTTAGTTTTCTTTGTTTACTTGTTCAATGATTCCGCCTTTCATTCGTTTCCATGATATTGTTACCTAGCTGAGTCATTTATTAATTTATATAGAGAGATTCACAATACATAAATATGTTGTGTTTAAACACGTAACATGAAAAATGCATTTACTCATGTGATTAACGATCCATTTGTATGATTTTTTTAAAAATCGATTTTAATAAATCGCATTACCCCGTGTATCAGGAATTAGACTATGGATCACGTGTGCCAATACATTTTAAGTATACAGTTCAGCAGTTCTGGAGATTCACAATAAGCTCTAGTTTAAAAAGTTGGAATAGAAAAATATAAAGCTCTTTTCGTTTCGGACAACAATAATAATTAAAACTACAGACTACTACAGTGGTCTTTTCCAACAAATTCGAGTGGCCACTTAGACGATGGCAAAAGCAGCCAATACATCATTTTTTTAATCACTAAACCCAAATCTTTTTTCCATGGCCATAGATTTACATTTATTTAATTGTAGTTGCTTCCGCCTCTTCTTTTGATTCTATAGATTTTAGAAATAAGTAAACAAAAACCATTAACCTAGACGATAAGAAAACATGATTCGTTATGTGGGCCGTTTTTTATACAAAAGAAATTGAGTACATGATTATACAGAGAGATTTCATGCCACATGTAATATTATTATTTTATCATAAATGGAATTAGATTCATCAAGAAGCCAAAAAAAATGGAATTAGATTCAAGCTCGACTATCTCCAAGTTAAATATCTGACCCATCCGGTTACTATATATCAATATCTTCATATTTCCAACTGAATTAGTATCTTATTATTGGTCGTCGTGATTGGAGGTACAGTATGATTCTATAAATTATGTTAAAAATTACATTTTAGACGATTTTCACAAGGTTTACCGTCATTTCCTCAAACTTATAATTAAATGTAAAAATATTATGTTCTACAATCTTTGTAATCGCACATTTAAGCTTCGATCAGAGGTTTACTACAATCACACTTTTAAGCTTCGATCAGAAAACCAAATCTTTTTTTTTTTCCATGGCCATAGATTTACATTTTTAATTGTAGTTGCTTCCTACTCTTCTTTTAATCACACATGTATTGGAACTTGTATTTGATTTCTAGACTGATAAAAAGTTGCATACTTTTAACAAAGAGGCCTCGTTTACAAATGATCTCATGTACAAGATCGAAGAATGGTCAATATATATATAAAAAAGTACATATATATATATGTATAGTGTTATATATATGCTTGATCATATGCTTCTTTCCTTTGCATTGTGATCCTAATTAAATACAATATCATTCTCCAAATTAAATACAAATCTAGTTTCGATCCTATAATTTAAAATCAGCATAAGAGTTATAAATACATTTCATTTATGAACCATTTCGAAATCCAACAGCTATATATTTACAAAATAAACTATATATTGTTTACATCACAAACAGAACTATATAATATGTCAAACAAACAAAACAAGCCATTTTAATTATAGATATACATATAGATCGGTCGGTATGTGAACTGTTGATATACACATCAATAATCATATACAAATTTCCTCTAATAAACTCATCTTTAAAAATCAATCGATAAATCCAAATCATATGAAGAAGAAAAGAAAAAGGTAAATTCTTGGAAAAATCAAGCGTTAGGTGGAGAATACTCACAAACAACCTCCGTATCTACTTCCTTCCGGTGAAAATTCCGGTGACAACCACAAGCAGCGCATCTCAAAGCATCGACGGTTCCTTCATCGCCGGCGGCCATAAACTCACGGCAACCGTCGACGGCGTAACCTCCGATGTTAGCAGCGTGATTCTTCTGGCACTCCACGTATCGAATGTTACTGATCGCGGAGGAAGAAGAAGACGAAGTAGTAGTCCAAGAAGACGATGTGTTGGAGTTTCTTGATCTCTGCTTGATTACCATCTGTCTCTTCTTCATCATGAACTGTGAAACCCTAGCTGGCTAGTTTTATCGATTTATTATTATCCGTGGAATTGAAAATGGCTCTTTGGTCATACGAAAGACTCTTTATGAAAACGAAGTGAAGACTAGATGGTCTGTCCTTATAAATCCCATTTGTGCCCCTTTTATAAGTAACTTATTAGGCCTTTTAATAATCTCACACTTGATGGAATTTCACCTATGGTATCGACATAGTGGCTTAAAATATGGGCCTACTTCACTACTTTGTACAACAACATAATTGATCTTTTTTCCGTCTTCCTATAAATAGTGTTTTTTTTTAATTATATTGTGTAAACGACTAGTTTATATATATATATATATACGGTAATATATGTATATACATTCACATTAATTTAATAATTATATTGTCGAGTTGAAATCGTTGTTTTAATGTTTGCTTATGAAATTCTGTTTTGGAAAATGCAGACTTTGAAGAAGAAATAATTAAGGAGGCACGAGACTACGAGTTCAGTTAACTATAATGTATAGCTTATATATCTCGCCGTAAATCATTTTGTAAACCATTAGATCTTGAAATCAACAAGTAATGAACTTGAGAAATTATAAAAAATCTTTAACCCTAGATACATGTCCCTTTTACACAAAAATAAAACATACATATTAGGTTAAGCTTGTTCTTCAAGAACGCCGCCCTTTTACTTAAGATTATATATGAACCAATGACATTTCACAATTTTGTTCATCGTTGTTCACGTAAAACTGTAATTTCCTTTTTAAATTGGAGTCCCTCTCAAGCCTATAGGATAGTATCTTTAAAAGCTAATTTTGTGATTAGTGTCTCTCAAATCTTCTTCTCATATTAGGTTTTTTTCAAACCCTCTAGTTGATCTTTCGGAGGTTCTTTTGAATTCGAGCCACGCAAAAAAAGTCATGTGTGAATAAATATCTATATACATTAGACAATCAAACCAGTTGAAATAGTTGATTACTATACACTATTGTATATTTTAGTGAAGATATATTTTAATATGAAATAAATGAACATGTATATGGTGAAATCTACAGTATAATTATTTTAAAAATGGATGATTTTGTCTCTCTGTCGATCAAACGATATTCAGTCTCTTCCAATTATTTCACGTATTGTCATGTTCAAGCGCGACATAAGGGTATAGAAATTTATTATGGTCTTCGTTGTCCCTGACTCCCAGTAATAGAATACGGATGACATAGTGAAATAACAAACTCGTGTTTAAAGTCCAATCATCATAGTAGAATCTCTATAACTTTGAGACCAAAGATAAAAAAAAAAAAAAAAAAAAAAAAATCTATGGAGTTCATCTAAACGCCACACAATAAAAGACGAGTTGGAAATAAAAACAAAGAAATGGAGAAGATCAGTAGCCAGCCTTATTTTACCGTCGAGATCATGTGCATTGCATTATACAGATAATTAATTTGCATAGAATAGAATAATAAATTATTTGAGTGAATAAATTAAATGCGAATCCGACTCAGTCCAACGGACCTGCTAGCTCCCACAAGCAAGAGACAATGACAGGTTTATATTGGAATGCAATCGCATTTCTAATCACTTTTTTATTATTCCAAACTTCCTATATACATTTATATATTTTTTTTGATAAAGAACATTTATATTATTTATAGTTGTAATTAAAAAAAAAAATTCTACTAAATTTGTGTCATACACGATAATTTGATTATTTATGGAGTATGTTTCTTTCACTTTGATATCTCTTAATTATCACTCGTACGTATGCCAGATTGAATTTTGCAAGAAAATATAGAAAATGACTATTTAATCCAAAATTAACTAAACAAGGAGCTTCGATTTTGCAAGACAAATAAATGAAAAAGAAAAAAAAATTAAAGAAGAGATTTGGTGTTGAGGACATTTTTCAAAAGACAAAAAAAGTAAAACAAATGAATTGACAGGATTAGTAAAGTTTTCTAATTGTATTTTAATACTGACTAATTAGGAGTTTCGACTAATTAGTGAAATTGATTTCTTTAGTTCTTTTACACGTGAACCAACAATGCATGGTCCCACTTGATACACAAAAGTCCATGTGACTTTTATTCTTCTCGCTCGTACTAATAAGAAATAAGTTTCAATCAGTATGTAACCAAAAAAAAAAATTCTAATAGCATGTATAAATCTCTCACACACACACATGTATATACCAAGAGGTCCAAGATATATTGTTTAGTAGTCTGTATTAATGTTATTTTTATCTTATCACTCGATTTAAAATTTACATATATAGTAAATAATGTTGGTATATATATATATATATACGGTTTCAAATAAATAGAGTTGGAGTATGTAATTCTCTATTTAGGTCGTCAATATATGTACACTATCTAAAAAAATTGAAAGCTTCTTATTTTATAACAAAAATAGCTCAATGCATGACTACAAAACTTTTTTGACGACGATAAGTTTTATAATGCGGAAAAAAAATATTGGATTTCTTACTGTAACTGATGATCGAAAATATAGATTCGAATAGTTATACTAAAGAATGTGTAATGTGTTTTCTGCTATATAAATAACAGAATAAAATAATAATTAATGACGAATTAGAATGGTACCGTAGTTTAAGTAAACTACACATGATATTACAGAAAATGTATTTAATTTACACATATTTAAAAGTTTATATTATTAATGAAAGCTGGTTTGGTTATGTTGATAGTACAACAAGGGATCCCCCTCGGTAACATCGATTTGAACTTATCAATATTTTGATGCTATATTGATGGGTCATGGAAAAGCTGATAATACCACAAGCATTGTGGATTGGATGCAGACAATGAAACTTATTTACTTAGTCTTCCAGGTATTTTTTGAAAGATTCCAGTCATCCATCTAGCTAGAGGTATATGTTAGTTTGATTTGGACACTGAGTACTATAGAAAGACACTGTGGATTCTATTTCCAGCTATCACAAATTTCGTGGATCTGGATGATATTGTCTCAAAATCTATGGAATGACTAGCTTTTCATGAAAACGAATTCTGTGAATTTCAAAATATTACATGACTCTTTTTAAAATTCACAAAATATTACATGACTATGGAATGCATTCAGTAGTACGAATTCACAAAAGATAAATTTTATAGGAAAAACACGAATTCTGGTATGGATCAGCTTGTTGCAAAAAAAATCTGTTTTGTACATTATTGGTCATTTAGTTGCGGGTTCAAAAGCCACTTTAACATTTTATGAGAAGTTTTTTTTGATAATTGGTTTAACATTTTATGAGAAGTTACATAAGTCTTCAAGCTTGCTGAGCTCTACTGCAAAAGTTAAGCCATTTTTCGGTTTTGACACTATTTGTACTAAATCCTAAGAATCAGTAACAAAATAGATGTAGAAACACTGAAACAGTAGTTAGCAAATAAATACACTGAAACAGTAATGTTTTAAAAACATTTCAAGGTCATCTCCAGGCAAAAATACAAATACTATATTTAGAAAAAGTGTCATAATTGCAGATTATGTTATAGTAAAACATAGATAAGGTATCAAAAGCCGAAAATCACGCAAGAATGTCACGAAGTTGATTTGCCAAATGAATTAAAAAAAAAAAGTAAGTGAGTTCTTAATAGATCTTTGACGACGACTTTGGTTTTATTTCTTCGCTTCTCGGTTACTAGTCAGGATCATCATACTGTAGAGTTAATTTCATTATTATATAATTGGAATTAAGTCTGCTTTTATATTTTAAAAAGAACGGAGTAACATATATGATATTAAGAATAAAGAGAGAGAAAAAGATTGGAGATTATGTTGAAAAGACTCTTTGTTTCTCACCAACCGTGCCCTGCACGTGAAGTTCATTATCAAACAAACCCCTAAAAATCGACTAATTTTATGATTTATATATATTAGTCAAAAATATGTTGTCTTTTCCTCATAAGTTTTTGATTAACATCAGACTGAGAATTATAATTTATTTATATTCTCATTCTAAATATTATGATGCTATCTATTTATTTATTTATTTAAAACTACCTGCATCAATGAAAAATCAGGAAACTACAGACGACCTACGAGAAAGGGCACACAATGACTATTAAACAATTATCCACGCTTACTTAATAAACTGATTAATACTCCTTCTGTTTCTAATTAATCCAAGTTTCAGAAAACAAATTATTTCAAAAAGTTGTATTTTTCTATTTTTAATACATAATTAGCTTATTTCTTGTTATGTCCTTATTTACTATCACAATTATTCTTTTTCTTTCATCACAATTAACTAATGAAACAAAGCTAACATAGTCATTTCAAAAAAATTCTTAATATTTGTCAAAGATATAAAAATTGGATTAATTAGAAACAGATGGAGTATTTGCTAGTATTTGGGAAAAAATTCTACTTTTTCCAGCGTCGACTAGTTTGTCTATCACTTGCTTCGGTACCTTTTGGTTTATCAAAAATAAATTAATTAGTTCGGAAAAAGTTATCTTAATGTGAATAAAACATGACAAATCGCAAACGCCAAAACTAACCAAAACGATAAGTTTTGTTTTTGTTTTCCATGTCTTTGGGCCTTGGCTTTCACTGTTTGGCCATACGGACATCTTAAAAGCGGGTTTTGGGCTTAATGTTCTCTCTTTTGAATTCTTTCAGCCTTCTTCATAATTGTATCTATAAAGTTATTCGGATCACTTAGGCTTGGGCCTTGTCCATTCATTACATCTTAACAAGTGAGAACTTTTTGGTAATAAATCAAGTAAGATTTTTAAAATCTTTCAATTTTTAAACAAACATAGCCTACAAATAGTAAACAAAGAAAGGACATTAAAAATCGTACTAAAAAAAACAAATTTATTTAATCCATTTAAATTTTCGTGATATTAAGGAATCAATCAAAAAAAAAATTACTAGTAGTAGGACATGCACAAATGAAAGATTAAATGTTGTGAATGTTTGTGGTGAAATAAATAATATGCTAAATGTAGGAAATAAACATGTTTAGTACAAAACTAATATTGGAATAATAAATAAAACTAATAAATTTACCGAAAAT
Source organism: Cardamine occulta (assembly GCA_028015245.1). NCBI lineage: Eukaryota > Viridiplantae > Streptophyta > Magnoliopsida > Brassicales > Brassicaceae > Cardamine > Cardamine occulta. The sequence continues at coordinate 18,276,253 of CM051369.1, forward strand.
AAATAAAAGTAATAGAATTTTCATTTTAAAAAATATTTTGAATGAATGTAATAGGTATTTTCAAGAGCTAGATCGACAAAATTAATAATATATTACGTCTCCAAACCAAATTGCTCACTATATAAAAAAAATGCAAATATGGAAAAAGTCGTTGTGTTCATTGAAAGTATCTATTCTCCTCTCCCATGTGAGTGCACATGGAATCATGCATGCAAGAAAACTGCCTCTACCCTTTTGTCTTTCTCTCAATTCTCCAATAAATTTCCACCTTAAAATTGCATGATTTCTATATCCAACTCCGAGATCTAGACACGAGGCTCATGGTCTACATCAAACGGCTCTCCTTGATCACCTTGCTAATAGATAAGAGGAAAAGTGGCATGAATCCACGCCGAGATTCCTCTTATCGGTCCCTTGTTGGTTGGTCCCAATCACTTGCAATGGATATGTAACTGTTCCTCCATGTTACTCCCTCTCTCGCTTACCATTATACCTTTCATTTTCTTCAATTTGGGATGTCCACGAATGCGACTCCTTTGGCCTAATTGCATCAGTTTTTTTTTGTTAAACAATAATTGTATCAACTTGTTCACTTTCTTTCTTGTTCTCTTCACTGTTACGAATAAGATCATGAAATTATTGGCCCGATCATTAATTTTTATAACCAAAGAGATATAATTTTTATGGCTCATACATTTTTTTTAACTAAAAACAAAACCTTACAAATAAGTTTTGCCACTAACTTTTCTTTTTCACTGTCGTAATTCAAACTTATATATTTTTTTACATCATTTGATCGACAATATATGATCTATAGCCTAATTTATACTACACAAAAGATAAAACATGATTTACTACAATCGAATTCCAGTGGAAGTATTGCAAATGCGAACCGTTAATTATTTGACTAAAGGTATGTCCTATGTTAGATATATTGTTTTGCAACAAAGCTTCAAATTTACCCATAATATATATAATAGATAAGTACCAGTATAAAGTTGAAAAATTGAAACTACTTTTTCGCATGTAGACAAGGTTCAATCGTATACTTAACGAGCGAAAAAGTAGCTGATATATAGTTTGAAAAAAGAATAACTACTTTTTCGCTCGCGATTGTGTTTTGCGTTTGCTTGTACATTTTCTATAAATAATATACTTTTAACTGATAGACGAACTATGGTTTTTTTTTTCTCTCGAAAACGAATTATGATTTAAACATTACTAAAGTGGTAGGATATTATATAAAGGAATACATGGACCGTTATTAACTTACTATACATGGAGTAAGAAAGCTTACACACGCACCTTCTATAAATAGCTGACACAAGTGGTTGTCACACACTCATTAAATTCTCAAACTAAGAACTAAGAGCTTCACTACACATCCTTTCTAACTCCCAAGAATCAGCCATGGCCAAACTCATAACTTCTCTTCTCTTTCTCACCATTTTCTTCTCTTTCATCTTTCTCACTATGTCAGAAGAAGCAGAATATCATCCAGAACGTGTAAGTTTGATAATCTTTATTTGAATTTTGTTTCCCTTTCCCTTTCGAATACTACGAAAAAACCCCTTAAATCCTCGTTTCGTTTTGTTTTGAAAACAGTATGGACCCAGAAGTCTGAAACCATACCGTAAGTATAACATTTTCTTCTTCTTTTTTAGAATCTCATTTTAATTATTTATAAAAAGGGGCAAATTAAAACTTGAATTTAACGATTACAGAATGTGGAGGGGAATGCACGAGAAGGTGCAGCAATACGAAGTATCATAAGCCCTGCATGTTCTTCTGCCAAAAGTGTTGTGCTACATGTCTTTGTGTCCCTCCAGGCACTTACGGCAACAAACAAGTGTGCCCTTGTTACAACAATTGGAAGACTCAACAAGGTGGACCAAAATGTCCATAAGGAAAAACAAAAAGAGAGAACCACATTTATAAGTATTTTCTTAAACTAATTCTAGTATGTTTTTGTTATAAACTTATAATGATGATTAATATTTTAGTGTTATTGGCTTGTAATATTTATCTTCAGTGTTCAGTATCATACTTTCCTATTATATATTCTATGTTTCTTTCATGTTTTGTTGTTGTAATCAATACACTAAATGTGTATGCATGGGACCTTCTAGTACTTAATTTTATAGTATTGATTTTGCTGTGAATAATAAAAATTCCAAGGATTCACAGTTGGGATTCTTGTGGGACAATCTATTTTATATTTTATTTTCTAAAAATTATCATCAAAATTCTAAAACTATAAAAGTGCCACAAAGCATAAGTTTATGAAAGATTCCTAATTATGTATAAAATTTTAAAAGGACTCCTTAATGACTTAATAAATTAGTAATTCTTACAAAAAATGAGGAATTACCCTTCATAAACCTGTGTGTGGTATTTTGGAACATTTCCAAAGTGGTGTATAAAACAGTTTTATAGAGAGAGTTTTAGAAATATCTGATAAAATTACATTAAAGTTTTAAGAACAAAAGTCAATAGAAACAAAGTAGAATCTAAATCTTACATTAAAGTAAATATAATCCACAGGATTTGACGATAAAAATCTACAAGATTATATAGTTTCACAATTAATAAAAAAATGATTTTCACAATTGTCGGCCGGGAAAAAAAGTCTTTACCAATTATCATGGTTCAGATGAAAGGGTCTGGATACTCAACAAAAAAGAAAAAATAATCATTCACTTCAACACTTCTTCATTGCCAGACTTGGGAAATCTGAAGATCAAAGACCAAATCTTGTTACTCGAAGTTCTCTGATTCCAAGAGTTGTCTGATAGTATCAGCCAAGAAGAGTAAGACATGCATCAAACTCTCTGTTCTCCTGCCATGGCTTAAAACCTCAGAACCCTATAAATTCCTCAGGTACTAACTCTTTGTTCCAATGGTTCTTCATCGATGATGGTCAAAAGCTGAAAACTTTGTCTGCAAATCGATTTACCGACAAGAAATTAAAACCCCACTTACCCTTTTTTGGTTTTGTTTGGATGATTGAGGTTTGAAAACAATGTCGGAAAAGAGCTTGCTTTCTTCAAGATTCCTCTTTTACACGATAACTTTTTTCAACACTACTATTCATTTGCTCTTCTCTCTTCTTCCTCCAACGCAATGAATCTTCTTTCACTTCAAGTTTAGTTCGCAAGCTGATTCTTCCAAGAACAGACATCAAGAACAAGGATTTCAGGCAAATCAATACTAAATATGGTCGAAACCGAAATATGTTAAAGGTGTTTATGTACGATTTGCCCTCTGAGTTTCACTTTGGGATATTGAATTGGCACAGCAAAGGACCTGAGATTTGGCCAAATGTCAACAACATTAGTAAAATCCCATCTTATCCTGGTGGGTTAAATAGGCAACACAGTGTAGAGTATTGGCTTACACTAGACCTATTAGCTTCAGAGATACCTGAAATCAAGAGACCATGCAATGCAATTAGAGTGAAGAACTCGCTTGAAGCTGACATAGTTTTTGTGCCCTTCTTTGCTTCGTTGAGTTACAACCGGAAATCTAAGATCCGTGGAAACGAAACCATCAGTGTTGATAGATTGTTGCAGGAAAGATTAGTTGAGTTCTTGAAAAGTCAAGAAGAGTGGAAAAGATTTGATGGGAAAGATCATCTGATAATAGCTCATCATCCAAACAGTTTGCTCTATGCCAGAAACTCACTTGGATCCGCAATGTTCGTTCTTTCAGATTTCGGAAGATACTCATCCGCGATTGCCAATCTTGAGAAAGACATCATTGCGCCTTACGTGCACGTTGTTAAGACTATCTCTAACAATGAGTCAGCTCCTTTTAAGAAGCGTCCTGTATTGGCATATTTCCAAGGAGCAATCTACAGAAAAGATGTAAGTGTTTTTTTTGAGTTTTTCCTTCTAATGTTATCAATCTTTTTACTGGTTTTTAACCTCAACCATCAAATCTTTTCTGTGTTAGGGTGGAAATATTCGCCAAGAACTTTATAACCTTCTTAAAGATGAGAAAGACGTTCACTTTGCATTTGGAACTGTAAAAGGAATGGGACTAAACAAACTGGTAAAGGAATGGCTTCCTCGAGGTTTTGTCTCAATATCGTGGGTGACACTCCTTCCTCTAACTGTCTTTTTCGATGCCATCGTGAGCCATTGTGTTCCGGTTATAATCAGTGATCAGATTGAGCTTCCATTTGAAGATACTCTAGACTATTCAGGTTTCTCTGTGTTTGTGCACTCCTCTGAAGCTGTAAAGAAAGGAGTTTTGGTGAATCTTCTGAGAAGGATAACAGAGGATCAGTGGAAGAAGAAGTGGGAGAGATTGAAAGAGCTTGTTGAGTGTTTCGAGTATCGGTTTCCTTCGCAGCCTGGAGATTCTGTGGATATGATTTGGTCTGCGGTTTCGCATAAGCTTTCTTCACTGCAGTTTAATGTTCATAGAAAGAATCGGTACCTTAGAACTGAAATCTTTGATAGAAACAGATCCAATTAAGATCATATATGTGAAAGATATTTATTACTTCACTCTCTAGTTTTGTCTGTGGCATCCTTGGAACTTGACCTTGGAAGGCGTAAGAAGAACGAACATAGAAAGTTCAAATTTTAACCTTTTTCTTCTCCTCAATACTTCATCCAAAGTTTGTATTGTAGATGATGAAGGAGACCATTCTAAAATAATCATAGATTTATATAAACAGAAAAAGTTTAAATCTTCAAAAGTAATCAAAGTAATGTAACAATAAAACCGCAATAAGAAGAAGATCCAAAAACCTTGTGACGTAACATTATCTACTCAGCACACACTCAATTGTAGAAACTTAGCGACCAACGATAACACTTGGCCAACATAAACACACACAATCACAGACTCATAATCTTGCTTTTAAATAGATAGATGGTCGCAATCCTCATGTTGAGTAAAGTCGCTACTATAGAATCAAGAACGATAATGGCTTCAACTTCCTGCAGTAATCAATCATGTCTTCCGCTCTACCGGAGTTGTCTTGGCTGCAAAGCCAAGAACACAGACGAGAGAAGTTAGATGCAAGAGAATGTGCAATTTCTGTAGTGATTTTCAGTAAGATCATCAAAGAAGCACTCAGGGAGATTTGGAGAATTTAGTTTGATCTTATTAAGCATGTATTGGTTTTTGGAACTAACCATTTCCTTCTCGGGACGACAGAAGTGGTTTCTCCTTCTTATTACCGGTTTTGTCACCTGAGTTTGCTAGTCTTGTTGTTCTTGGAGAATTTGAGGTGATCCTGCCGTTACCTGGAGATGGTAGAGAGTGACGTCTGGGAACATTGCCTTTCTCAGTCCCATCCTGCTCAGCAGACTTTGGTGAGCCTTGCAGCCTCAGCTTTGCTTTTGCCGATTTAGTAGCTTGCATATAGCTTGGAATTGATGGGCTAGTCTGATGATGCCCATTACTCTCTTCACGCTCAGTCTTGCTAGTAGCCGAACTCTTTTTCCTGGATTTCTGGTTCTCCTTCCCAGCTGAGTTCTCTTTATTGTTTGGTTTGGGAGTCCTTTCTTCTTTGGTATCCTTTTCCATTGAGGGTTTTTCCTCAACCATGGACTTTTCATTGCTGTCAATTTGGTTGACCAGTGAGGAATCAAGTGCGTCATTGGTTTCCAATGGTCCAGGAGTATGTACTTCCACCCCAGGAACATGTACCTCCTCCTTAGACTGTTTGGACATTTCTCCTTTTTTTCCTTTCGTCACACACATTCACAGGTTCTTCTACAGTTTCAGGAACCAGCAGATATGATGTTTCAGTTGTCTTCTTAAGCCAAGCTTTGGCTTTTCAACTTCCTTATGAGGGGAACGTTGAGTTTGGATAGAGCTCTCAACTACAGGGTTATGTACCTTCCTCAAGCTACGTTTAACTTTTTCAAGTTCAATTTGAGGATCTTCGACAGGAAGTGGCTCTATAGACTGGCTTGAAACTTTCCGAAACTGCGCTTTGGGTTTTTCAAACTCAAAAGATGTCTGTACTGAGGAACTTTCAAAATTTGCAGCAGGGACTTTACGGACACTATTCTTGGCTTTAGAAGATTCAACTTCAGCTAAAATCTTGTTCTGAGGGTTTCTGCCCATTGTTTTCTTCAGTTGAGGAATTGGTTTCCAGAAGCATGAAGCTGACCAGTTCTCTAACCAGATCAAGTTTGAGTTTGTAATGGATGAATCATAGGCGTGTACAGGGATCACTTTTTGGCGATGAAGCGAAAGCTGTTAACAAAAAACATCCATCAAGATCTTTTAATTGAGATTTAAAACTCCATGATATAAAGGGCACATTGCATACGGTGAAATTTGGCCCCATACCTTCAGAGCAAAAGCGTCGGCTGTTACTTTCTTAATTCCAAGGTAAGTGTCTGTAGAGTTTGCAAGCTTGTTCTCCTGATAAAAAAAAAAAAAAAAAGCCAATTCTAATTACACGAGAGAATAAACAATTATTTCTCCACCAATTCCAACTAGTTTCTCTTCCTGGACTAAGCTTATAAATAAATGCAACCGGTCAAATTTGGAACTTGAACTTACAAAGAAGCGAAAGAATCATTACCTGAAGCAGCTGCAATCTGCATTTCCTATGAACTTGAACTCCAATGTCAGAATTCCTGATCTCTCTTCCTCGAGCAAATGCTTGCAACCTGACAATTCCCATGACACAGCAAAGAGTTGAAACAGCTTGTCTCCTAACCAGGTGACCACGAATAAGAGCTTGTAGCCTTATTATGCCTTTGAGTGCCCAAAAAGCACGCCGAGCCTTCACACAATGAGCTCAGATCAAGATATACCCCAAAAAAATATATCAATAGTTACAATAAGAGAGCCAAGCCTACAATCCAAACAACTGAAAACATTACCAAGTAACCTCTAAACGCAGCCTGCACAGATGTTGCTGCAATCTCTTGTTGGGTTCTCTCTGCATCAGATAGTGTATTATCTTGAACAGGTGCAACATTTTGCAAATCTGTTGGTTTCCCTCAAGAAGCTCTATTTCAGGTTCTACATTTTGTGTCTCTAACATACCACTGCTACCTCTATCAACGGTACTGGTTGCTGCAATTCCAAAAGATGGAAGATCTGATACCACATCGGATTCTTCTACCTTTGCAGTAACCAGTACCTCTTTCCACTCACAACTCTCTGCACGTGATATAAATAGTTAAAACAAAAACCAAAAATTGTATTAAGTAAATTAGTAGGCCTAAACCATATTTAGACTAGCAATGATCACATATTATTACTACCTCTTTTCCTTTGGAGCCACTAGATTTAGATGTTTTTTGCCAAGCAATACATTCTTTAACCACTTAGTAGACTTGCCCATGATGTATGAAACTAAAACACACCTGCATTGTCAAAGAAACAGTACAAGCTTATACATTACTAAAGATATAATCATCTCTCTATCAAGACTACGCAAACATAGTTACTACTACCAATAGTCAAAATGAAGAATATCAAAATAAATCACTCGTCCACTAAATTATAGCAGAAAAGGATAACATCATTTTGTTATAATCAACTCTAATAATAAGCTTTGAAAAGATAAACCTTAATCATTAACAAAATGAAAGAATCAAGAAAAAAAAAAGAGGAAAACAATGATTACCCTCTAAATAAACAAAGTTAGGAATTTAAATAAAAACACAGGAAGTGGAATCATCGATTATACAAAACCAGATCTGGTACTCACACGGCAAACAGAAGAACAAAAATTCAAAAATCCACAACACTTGTGCTCCAAATGAAAACACCAACAGAATCATACAAAAAGCACCGATATAGATAGATCCTCTCTAAAATCCACAATATTCGAACAATGTCTTAAAAATGTCGGTTTCAAGTTCGAGTAACCGTCGGATCTCCGTTCTAAATCCGAGTCTGATTCAGAGCAGAGAAAAAATAACAAAACAAAGAGGAAGACAATATATACCGTAAATGAGAAACTGAGAAATGTTTAATCAAATGCTTTCATTAGTCTCTTCCTCTTCCCGGAGCTTGAGCCTCTAAGAACTGTTCCTCTTTGGTGCTAGTCTCAGTGACCAGAAGGAAAGAGGAAAAAATATATATATATATATATATATTTTTGTTTTCCAACATATATTTCTAATTTTAAGTAAGCGCATCTGAGCATCTCCATAACTCCAATCTTACGCCGTTGATTTCTAACCGTTGGATCATCTCCGAAATTTAGTTAACTAAATTTACTTTTTACACTTGAAAGAGGAAAAAAGGGAGAGCAAATCTTTAAGGAAAAAGAGGAAAAACATAGAATGCAATAATTGGAAAAAGAAAAACAAAAAATATTAATATAATCTTCTACAGTTGGACACTTTTAAATAGTAGAAATTTTAGAAAGTAAAACAATTCAGATATTTTAATTGAAATTTGCCCAAATTGTGTATAATCGTCGATATTACTTCGAGAACAAGTGTAAGAATGCCGCTACGTTCATATGAAGCATTCTTGTAAATTTACATCCATACCCTTCTTTTGTCGTTGAATAACGAAGATTAACTAAACCAGTAACTTTGCGCGAGTGAGGCACGTGGAAATGAATTACTAATTAGTTGTGACGGTAAAAGTTATGGGCCTAAGCCCATTAAAGAAAAAGAAAAAAACTAATTTGATTGGAAGCAAAGCTTGTGAGACATTTCGTCGAACACCTTGAGCTCAATCAAACTCTTGAGAAGAGGTTAAAAAAATTCACGAAACTCAAAGGTAGTACAGTGAGATGGAGAAGAAGAAAGCAATGGAAATCGAAGGTTACCCGATCGAAGGATTGTCGATTGGTGGGCACGAGACGTGTATCATATTTCCATCTCTTCGGTTAGCTTTCGATATTGGTCGTTGCCCACATCGAGCAATTTCTCAGGACTTCCTTTTCATCTCTCACTCTCACATGGATCATATCGTAAGAACTAACTCTCTTTCTTCCCGTCGTCTGTTTGTGTGTGTTGTAGAAATGTAGAAGTTGAAGATTCCTCACAGCCTAATTTGCTTGAATTTATTGGAAAAAAAAGAAAAAAATACTTGAACTTTCCGATTAGATTTTGCTAAGATCGTTCCTTTTGATAGTCCCCTGTTTTAAGAACTAGATTCTGCAAAGATCGTTCCTTTTTGATAGTCCCCTGTTTTAAGAACTATGTGTTTTATCATTAGCCTATTGCTTTATTACTGTTTTGGTGTCACATTCTCAAATTGTAAACTAAATGGTTCATATTTTTATGTTAGGGTGGATTGCCAATGTATGTTGCGACTAGAGGATTGTGCAATATGAAGCCTCCAACGATTATAGTGCCCAAATCCATTAAAGACACTGTCGAGAGTTTGTTCGAGGTTCATAGAAAATTAGATTCTTCAGAGCTGAAGCACAATCTTGTTGGCTTGGACATAGGTAATTCAACTTTTAACATTCATTGCAGCCGAAGATTTTAGGTTTTGTTTTTAACCTTGGGCACTTCTTTGGTGTAGGTGAGGAGTTTATGATAAGGAAAGATCTTAAAGTCAAAGCCTTTAAGACATACCATGTCATCCAAAGCCAGGTTTCTTTCATTAAACTCACATGAGCTTTTCGGATATCTTCCTACTGTTTTTGTGTCTTTGTTGAATTCACATGCTTTTGTGTGATATTGCAGGGTTATGTAGTGTATTCAACTAAACAGAAACTCAAGGAAGAGTATATTGGTCTATCTGGAAATGAAATTAAGAACTTGAAGGCTTCAGGTGTTGAGGTTTGTCTCTGATTTTCCTTCAATTGGTTGTCGAAGTTTTCTTATGTCACTCTATTTCAAAGTCAATAGTTTTGCAATAGTCTGTCCAATATAGAAGCGTGTTTAACTAGCTGGGATTTTGGATTGTAGATTACAAACAGCATAACAACTCCTGAAGTTGCTTTTACGGAGACACGACGACGGATTTTGTAGTTGATGAAGCTAATGATGATGCTCTCAAGGCAAGGATTCTCGTCATGGAGGTGAATATTTGCTGTTGATATGAATTAGGGCAATGTGCGTGGTTCTTAATGATATCCTTTTCTCTGGTCCAAGAAACTCTGTTGTCTCTATTTCCACTTGTGCAGAGTACATTTCTTGATGATTCGGTATCCATAGAGCATGCAAGAGATTATGGACATATCCATTTATCTGAGGTAAGGCTCCTCGTGTCTTTGAATACGACGAGTTGATATATATAAGACTTGAATCTTTGCCATGTCATTAGTCTCCGTCTCGTGATGCTCATAAATGTTTTCTATTTTCTTTCATTGCATCTTACTGTAAAACTGCAGATTGTTAAGCATGCTGAAAAGTTTGAAAACAAAGCAATCCTGCTGATTCACTTTTCGGCTCGGTATACAGTGAAGGTGTGTTTTCTTTATCCAGTATGGCTATGAAGCAGTAGAAAATTCAGTTACTTTCTTCTTTGTAGTGATAAGTAATCGTTGCGAGTTTTCACAGGAAATTGAAGATGCGGTTTCTGCATTGCCTCCACCTTTAGAGGGACGTGTGTTTGCATTAACACATGGATTCTAAGTAGTAAACACTCTTGTAGGTTTTATACACTTTTTGTTTTTTGTTGGTTAAGTTTTGTATTGCACAGATAAACATTGTATTCTCTTGTTGTTGAATTTAATTAAGATTTCTATCTCGAGCAATCAAGGGAAAAATGAATGGAAGTAGAAAAAACAGAGTGCATCCGAGGACAATAATATCAGATGAATTCAGAGAAAATCTTATTGTTTCTTTGCTACAAAATTGTTAAGTAAATCCAATTATGATCAACTATGTCAAAATTGAGCAAAATTAGTTAGTTGAACCGAATCCGTTTTGCCATTAATTGTGGTATTGGCATGTTTTTCCCGCAGGTGGACTATTGTTTTTGCTAGAAAGAAACATTTTTATTGAAAAAACAATTATATAAATAACGTGTGGTGATTTAAAGGTTTTTCATTAATGAAATTATAACATTTCTAAATATAAGAATAGAGAAATTATTTCTGTGAAAAAGTTGTTAATTTTATTTTTACATCGTATCTTACCATGTCTAGGTTCAACACTTGTATCTCCTTGTGATGGAAGCTAATTAGGCTTATGTCACAAGTTGTCAAAAATGTATATAGTAGTCAATTGGTAGTGGCTTGTTTATATAAGAATTTTAAAAGTTCAGTTTTTTTATTAGAGTGTGTACATTTGAATTTTAGGTCTACTCTTATAGTTAATTATATTAGCTTTGCTCTTGACTTATGTGTTTTTTTCTGTTAACTCTTTCTTGATCTTATGAGTTTACAATATTATAGTTTTTGTTTTCCTTTTGGTTTTATGTTTCTATATCTTTTGTTATGCACTGTTTATCTAAACGTAATGCAGCTAAACAACACATATTTTTTTTTGTAATCATAGAGTTTTGGAGTTTCGATTTGTAGTTTTTTTCCGAATCAAAGATTAGAACATGTGACTGATTTCTGCTGAGTGTGTTCCTGTTTTCAGTAAGAACTCAAACTCCAGATCACTGACCCCTTCTTCCACAAGGTTAAATACACATCGCAGTAAATTGTTCATGCTGGAAATCAGTTTTTTTTTTTAAAGTACTACTATCATTCATAATTAAGAAAATTGTTATAGACTGTAATACAATAATCAAACTATTAAATTGTGATCAGAATTGTACGTTAGGTTATCTAAATTCAACTATTATTATTATTTTTCTAGCTATTGATCGATAAACCAAATCCAACTTTTCATTAAAAGTGTTTTCGTACAGTCGTAATTTACATATACAATTCAAAATTTCGGACTAAAGTATACGACACTAAACTTAAGTCCGAAAGGTGGCGGAAATGAGAATAAACTATAAAATTTTGACAAAATGCAAATATATTCGTAGTATCCACACAACACATATTCAAAGTCTTGAATAACAATAAAATTATGTTCGTAATGTGACCGCGTCCAACATTTCAAAAACATTAAGTCATACTATATAGTTTGTATAACCGTGTGTTAGTTACAGTTTATTCAGTTTTACATCAGACAATGCTTGTTGAATTATGGTTCCATTCTATTGGACTATTAGAAAGACTTCCTAATATTAATAGCTCCTGGTGATAAATAACAGTTTGACTTCTAAAGTCAAGTCTTATAATATTCGCTTTGACCACGTTGATTTTAATCAGACCAAAAACACAAACTAATTGTTTTCTCGAATAGCTGGTGAGCCGTCGTAATCATCATATGGACATGGAATAAAATGTGTATTTTTGGTTATTTCAGGGAAATTTTGGGGGAAATTGCTGCAACTCTTTACTATCCCACTCTCGTTTCATTGTGATTGACTCGAAATGGAAAAAAAAAACATCAAATTTAGACAAATATTTTATTTGACCAAAAGAAAAATGACAAATATTTATATCTAAATTATGTTCCTTTTCCATTTTTATAAAAAAACTCGGTCCCCGTGAATCACGATTATTCTCAAAAGAGCCAAACTGGGTTTCCAAGCAAAAGATGATTTGAAGGAATTGACTCCTCAAATAATGTAAAGAGCTGAAGAATTTTTAAAGTACAATTGGTTTTTCCAAAATTAATTTTGGTTAGATGTGAATTAAAGCGGTGAGATAACGACAACGTTAACACTAAGTACCAATCACTAAATTGAAGTAGTTTTTGCAATAATACAATTTAAATATATTTCTATTTGAAGTAAAATTATCTATAATGTACACTTCAACCGTACTTAAGACTTTGCAGTTGAAGTAAATGAACGATGTATTTTATCCCAAAAAAAAGCAATGAACGTCGAACGATGTAATATCGCAATCTTTTGTATAAATCCAAATGATTATGTAACATTCAAAATTTAAACTAAAAATTTCTTTAATTTTATTCTAATACAGTGAACTATACATCAACTGCAATGAATTACAACTAATATCTTAAATTCTATGGGTTTATAACTCAAAAATGAATTGCTTCATATTACTTATATATTAGAGTTAGTCCTTTTTACATCCGATGTGAGATTCTAACATATCTTCTTGAAATGATGGGGCTATTATTATCTCGGACTAAATCTCATTTTAGGACATGTATTAAGCCCTTCTATGAACTGCCTTACTTGGATCAACAAAGAGGATCTGGTACTATATTAAGTTCTATACACTTCCAACTCAAACCAATTAATGAAGAGATTGACTCATATCATTTATATACTAAGTGTTAATCCCTTTACATATATGATGTGAGATTCTAACATAATACAATCATCACATGTGGTCAATAGTACATACTTTTCTCTTGAACTTATGCTCATCATATATTAGTATTCTAAATTTATTAGTTTCATTTTTAAAGAATTAACTGATAAAACTAGAGTATCTGGTACAATTGTTTATATTAATATTGTTATAATCTCATAATCCAAATTCAAATCTAGTAAACTTTCAAAAACTCATCAGCTTTTTAGAATCTTAGAGCATTTTTATTGGTGAGAGACGATATAAAATTTGAAAAATTAAAATAATAATATTTAATTTTTCAAAATTAACCACTAGGAAAGAGACAATGAAGAAGAAGTCTCTCATATGGTTGCTAGAGTCTCTCAAACAAAAAAACACCTCTTAGAGCATCATTATTGCAATTTCTAGTGGGGTTCTTAACCCAAAAAATAAATAAAATAAATAAAATAATTATGAACAGTAAGAACCGTTTCTTAAATAAAAACTTTAAGAACCAGTTCTTAAGGAGGTTCTTACACTGTTTTAGTCACGTGTCAACCTGTAATTCGCCCGATTTTTTTTTGCTAGATTTTTTTTTACCGATTTTTTTTTTACTTTTTCTTAACTTTAACTTTAAAAAAAGTTAAATTTTTTTTTTAACTTTTTCTTAACTTCAACTTTAAATTTCTAAACTTTTTTTACATGTTAATAAATTGAATCGCTTGGTGGGTGAATAGAAAGGATTCATAGACAAGATCAAGAAAAACCCGAATTGAGCATTCTTTTGTATTTTTTTTCAAAATCTATGTTTAAAATATTATGTTTTATGTCAATTATGTTTAATTAAAAAATAAACTCTATTTAAAATAAAATAAAAAAGTTAAATATTTTTTTTAAGAACCCCTAATGGGTTTCTACCAATAAAGACTAAAATAGAAGTTTCACATGAGTTTCTTAACTTCAAAATATTAATTAAATATTACTTAAGAAACCCAAATGAGTTTCTCCAATAATGATGCTCTTATTCTCTCCGTGTTTATTTTTTATTTTTTATTTTTAGAGACTTGCGTTGGAAATGTTTTTATTATATCTCTTTTTTAAAACGTCAGAACCTTACTATATATATATATATATCAAAATGGAGCATTTTACAAGTTTTTATATATATTTGTGATGTTATTTTTTTTTTTTTGAATAAGAATACTCTCTCGTTTGATATTAAATATTGTTCTAAGACTAAAAATTGTTTCATAATGTGTTGTTTTATATTTTCAAAATAAATGTTTGGTAACAGTTTCATAATAAAAGTATTGTAAAATCCTTTCTTGGTACCCTAATTTGTACTCCTATTATGCCTTTTAACATTAACATCTAAAGTACTTATATTCCCTTGATACTATATGTTAGAACAACCAATCTAGACACTTATAAATGTATCTGAATTTGAATCTACACACTTAAAAAGGTGTCTGAATGTGAATCTAGACACTTAAAAATGTGTCTGAATTTGAATGAGCATGCGTGTCTTGCATGTTTGGTGGACAAATGAAATGATGCCTTGTGTATGAGAACATGTTCTGAGTGTGGAATTTGTTATGATATATATGTAGTTAATGTCTTTGCGATAGTTCAAGCTGGTAACCGCTTCCGCATCAAACGAAATGAAGTGTCATAAGATGACATCGAGGATGTAAGAAATATCCAATTGAGAATGTTGTTTATACGTCATTAGCTAAGTCAAATGAATTTACCCTCCCAACACTAACCATTACTCCACCTTTCGTTATTTTTAAGTCTTTTTGGTCAATATTATGCTCAGAGCCGTGTTAAGGGTTTTAAAACATAGAAAAAAAATATATTTTATATAATTTTTTGGTGATGAAACATATATTATAACTAAAATTTAACATATTTTTTAAAAAGATTAGAGATAATAAACACTATTTTTATTTATGAAGATAAATTTTATACTATTTTTAAACTATAAAAACATTTCTTAAGCTATAAAATATAATTTCTACTATTTTTAATTAACACTATTTCAAATCTATTAAAAATACTAAAATTTAAGATAAATTTTAGAAATATTAAAAATAATTAAAATTATTTTTAGTATATGAAAAAAATATTAACTCAAGAAAAATCACACTAAAATACATATTTCATCAATATACCTAATTTTGTTTTAAATTGGGGTCCAAAAATTTTGCTTAATACTTTTTTACCTACATAGGCATACCTCTAACTATGTTGTATTATTTTTAAATTTAAACATTATTTAATATTTAGCTAAAACAAGTAAACAGATTAAAAAAATAGTGCAAAATACTAGTAATAGTCATAAAATATTAACTAATTATAAATTTTGCATTGAAAATGAAGAAAATGAAAAAAAATTGAAAAAGAACTGAGGGAGTATTAATTTTGTATAATTTTGTTAAAGATAATATGATGTTGTCAAAAGTTTACATGCATTAAAACAAATGATTATATGCATTTAATAAATTTTATTTATAATTTTATACTATTTGACACCCACTATTTATGTAATAATACGTATTTTTTTAGTTTCCACTTGAATATAATTTTATACTATTTTACACCTGACTATAATTCATCTATTTAGTTTCGATTATGTTTAATTTAACTAACAGACAAATCAACTGATGTGATTTTTTTTTTCTTAGACCATTTTTGAAATAAATTGATAGACTAACTATAGAAAAATCAAAATTGTTCTTTGTATAAATAAAGATAGAAGTAAATAAAATAAAATAAAAAAGTAAAATTGGGGGGAAAACGAACATTTCTGAGTAGTTTACTTAACAAAACAAGAAGTTCTCAGAAATTAGTGTGAAAGTGAGATGAAAACTTCATTAAAGCGGCCCCAAAGGGATCTATTTATACAGAAGCACTATGGTCCATTTCTACAAATTAAAAAATCAAAACAAGTATCGAAGAAGAACTTACTCACGAATCACCAACCCTTTCTTTTTTGTTAAAGACACTCACAAATCACACAATCTCTCAAGAATTTTTCAATGGCTTCGCTTCAATTATCTTCTCGTTTTTTGGCTCTAACACTAAAAAACACAGCTTCATTTCCATCTCTCACAATTACTCTGCAACCCCATTCACTAGATTCTCCCGCAAGGTTTTTATTTATCTTATTCAGTTACATTCTTATCTTCCTTCCAAGAACATAATAATTAACTTAATTGTTGGATAATTTCAGAAGTATGTGTCATGTTCGATGTCTATGAATGGTTGCGAGGCGGATTTCAAGACGCCACTTGGTACAGTTGAGACAAGAACTATGGCGGCTGTTTTGTTTTATCTACTGCTGCTGATAAGCTTTATCTCCGCCGTGTCTGAACTCAAAGCTCAACCTCCGCCGTTTTCCTCCGGCGTCGTCCGGTTACAGGTACATACATGATTAGATACATCCTCTGTTTAAAAAAAAAAGAGAAGATCCGATTTTCTAAGGTTAAAGAATGAGATCACGCCACGTGGTGATTTTTCATTGGCCTCTGATGATATCGTTCTATAGCTCGTTCCTTCGCTGTATCATTCCTAATTATTTAAGCTTTTTTTGGGTTCTTAATAAGAGCCTTATCATCTAGTTAGTAGTAGTTGATTAGAAAAATATATAGAACAGCACACAATAGCATTAAAATAAATACTAGTAGTGCTTTTTATTTGTTGTACGCACATGAACTGTTTTTAAAATCGAGATTCCAAGACCTACGGATTTTATTTTAAAAAAATCTTAATCGATATTTGTTAGCAGGATAATGAATAAACTTTTCTTAAGCATTCAACGAATGAATTAAACTATTTTATGGTCTAGGATGAGTTACAAATAATGTTAATTTCTACTTGTAATTAAAAAAAAAGAAAGAATAGATGTGATAATTATTCGTATATTCGTGAAATCTCCAAGTGGTTCTTTCAGAGTGTCAAATACTAGAATTCTAGTAATTTATTTAGAATAGAAGATTTAATTTTCTTTAAAAAGATAGTTGGGTGATTTGGCTCGATGACAAAAGCTCATAATTATTAGCTTTTGGTTATTAATAATAAACTATTAGTAGAAGATATGGCTAATAATTTACCACGAGAGAAGTAGATACGGTTTATTATAAGATAATAAAAATATAAAATACACAATCAAATGGGGTCGTACCAGATTCCGCTAGTCGATCTAACTATCAAAATATTTTTGGATTCTTAAAATAAATCATTTCCATTAGTCAACGTAGATTTCATTTTAACACTGTAATTAACACGCATTGTATATATTTTGTAACTTACGCAAAAAAAAAAACCAAACCGGAGTCGAATATTTCAATTGGGTTACTTTACGAACTAACGTAGGAGTTCAAATTCGGGATCGAATAAACATCCTCAATTGGTCGCTTTACGAACGTTTGATTTTTTCTAAATTTTTTTGGAAGATATCGAACAAGCAAATCCTTTATTTAAAAAACGATATCGAACAAGTAATAAATCAATTTATTGATCAATTTATATCTCTATTATTTTCATGTATATATGATACATTTTTTAATATTTTGTTATTAAATCCCCGAACAGTAGTACAATATACAGTAGAATTTTTATTTGTTTTTTTCTCACCCATAAAGAAAACTTTACCATTTAAAGTTCATATTTCAATGCAGCTGAATTTGATGAGCACTAGTTTTCTTTTTCTCTTCATGTTGTTTTTTCAATTCTACTCATTTAGAACATGAAAAAATGTAATAATTATTATTAGCTCTACATGCTTATAGTTTATACTTAAAAAAATTGGTTATGTGGCTATTTAGGTACCAATTGAGCAGCAAATCGGTCAATTGATTGGCTTCACGCCCAGAATGAGATTCAGCCTCGGTGTTTCTTCTCTCCGTCGCAGTGACGTTGGTCGTCCTGATCTTCTTCTCGACAACGGAAATGGACGCGTGTCATCATCAGATCGTAATCTGGTTAGCGCAGCTGGTATCGGTTCTGCAGTGCTCTTCCGTGACCTTGATCCCTTCTCTCATGATGACTGGAGATCCATCCGAAGGTAAGCTAACAAATTCATCAAATATCGATTGCTTATTTAGGATTTTTGCTTAATTTTTTCTTTGAAGGTTTCTGTCTTCCAAAGTCTCCTTTGATTCGTGCTTATGGTGTATGCGATTTGATCCTAAAGGCAAGATCGCTTGTAGAATGGGAACCTTTTGGTGCATTTTACTTTTCAGTCCCTCAGGTATTTTCCAATTTTTGATTCTTTCTTTTAGAGAGTTTTGGACAAGACTTGTTTACCTGATACGCGCACGCACAGGTTGAGCTTAATGAGTTTGGTGGAAGTCTAATGTTGACTGCAACTGTTGCTTGGGATGATGAACTCTCTTGGACGTTGGAAAATGCTATTGAATCACTTCAGGAGACTATGCTTCAGGTAAGACTTAATTGAAATCTAATCCTCTTTACATTCTGTTTTTCTTGTTTTTGCCAAAATCTGCTCGAGGTTATTGAATGGTTATTGCAAATTTTAGTTGTGTCAGGTTTCTTCTGTTGTAATGAAGTTAGAAACAAACCTCTAGGAGTATCTGTTTTAAGCAAGAATCATGTTCCTACCAAAGGAGCCTATTTCCTGCTGTAGAGAAGTGAGATGATCAAGCTAAAAGTTCATCCCTTAACAAGGTAGTTAAGAGACCATGCCTGCATCTGTTCTTAAACAATTGCAAGTGTTGCTCAACTCATGTTTTTCGGGTTCGCGAATTCAGGTTGTGCTTGCTCGCAACAGCAGGATTATTACGGATACCGATATTGATCCCATTGCTTGGCTAGCACAGCTACAGGTGTGTTTTGGTCTCTGGATATTATTTAGTCCATTTTAGATTAAGCCATAGTTGAGACTTAAATCTCACTCAAATTATATATTGTGTGACAGCGTGAAGGACAAGATGCACATTAGTTCTGTCTTCAACCACCCAGTGCACCAGCTTTATCGGAAACACGGTAGGTCAAGTTACAACTAGTCGTCTGTTGATACATTTTATTTGATTATATCTTCTTATTATCCTTTTAAAAGATGGGTGTGTGACATACATCTTTGTGAAACAGCCTGAGAGACTTTTCCAAAGGAATCAATTAGGTGTATGCAGTGAAGCTTTGGCTGCAACTAGGCCTAGAGGTGCTTCAGGCGTTGTGATATGGAGATAGAGCAAGACTTACCTAAGCCAAGTCAGTTTAACTTTTAATGCTTTGAACAATTATAGAATCCATTCCATTTTCGGACATGAATACTGATGTGATTTTACAACTGTTGCAGTCCCAAAGAATGACCTTGAGTTCTCTATTGTACGAGAGAATATAAGAGAAAAGTTAAATGTAAGTTAAATCCGATGTTCTGCAGCTTCAGCACTGTCTTTATTGGATAACCTTTGATATAGTTTCTTATTATCATTTCTTTTGCTTTGCAGGGTATATGTGACAAGGTCGTTGTTAAGCCCCCAAAAATCAGAGAAAGCTTGCAAGAGTGCAGCACCTATATTCTCAATTGGCAGGGAAACTCAAGAGGGAAGATGATGAGGTCGATTCAAATACTTTTACATATCCGCATCTTCTTTCTAATAAGGTTTTAACCCTTTGTCTTATATCCTTATTCCATAGTTTGACATCTGGGCTGCTCTGCATCCAACTCCAGCTGTTTGTGGGCTTCCAGCAGAAGACGCCAGGCTTTTGATTAAGGACATAGGTAAAACATATCTACATTTTCTTTTCTTGGTTCAACTAGCTCCTAGTAACTATAGATGCCTATGCTCTTTTAGAGATTATAACAATTATGCTTATTCAAACATTACTCTGTCTTCCAGAATCTTTTGATAGAGGAATGTATGCTGGACCTATTGGCTTTTTTTGGGTGGGGATGAAAGGAATTTGCAGTCGGGATCAGATCAGCTCTAGTTGAAAAGGTGAGCTTTAAAAAGAAAACACTTACACTAAGTTTCCCAAAATGCTGAATTGGTTTTTCTGACAACTGTAAAAATGCTGAATTGGTTTATCTTTTGTTTACAGGGTCTTGGGGCATTGATCTATGCGGGACAGGGATAGTAGCAGGAAGCAACCCATCTTCAGAGTGGAATGAGCTTGATCTTAAGATATCTCAGGTGCTGACTTTTTTATAAAGAAAATGTAAACCTAACATGGTGCTTTTTTTTTGTTTCCAAAACCTTAGTTTTCATTCACTAAGTCATTGGGGCATTGTTGTTTTGCAGTCTACCAAGTCACTGAATACGAGGAACAACAGCTCTTCAGGCGATTAATTGAATATGAGGAGGCAACAACAACATCACTAAAACATTTGTATTTGATTGTATTTTGTGGGATGAAGCAGTAGAAAGCACTGTTTGTCTCTAATAGATAAGATAGAAGGAATAATTACTGCAAAATATAGGTTTTCTTTTTTTTTTACTGATTGTTAATTGGCTGAGCCTTTTAAGCACTTTTATGAATGTTAAACTGCTTCAGCTTTTATTATTGTGACAAGTCTCCTGGGAGTTTTCCTCAGAAGCAGATGTTCATAACAATAATAAAAAGCTGGCATGATAACCAAATCAAATTTAAAATCCAAAAAACTGAAAGTAAATCAAGGTTATGTAAAAGAATTTTAAAGCTTAAGGAAAAAATATAAGTTTAATTCATAGAGGATTGGGATAATCATTTCCACATCTACACGCCTCTTTGAAGGGAGGGCTTGATTGATAAAGAGAAAAGAAGATGTGAAAAAAAAACGATGATGATTTTTCAATTTTATGAAAACGAGGAATATGGAAGGAACATGTGCTATAGTAATTGGAGAGGAGTACATATATCCATTCCTTTTCATAGTCCCATTTGACTTATTTGTAACTTTACTGTTGCTCTAAGAGAACAAGGTCGCTACATTTAACAAACCGGTTATTACTGATTCTAGTCTTATGATTATAAGAACACCTTTAATGGAGGATTCTAAAATGGAATTCTTACACTATTTTAAAATTAAAATATTAATAAATTAATATAAAGTTCTTACACTATTTATTAAATTATGTTTTAAAATTTTTACTTAAAATTTTTTTGTGAGGGTGTTAAAAAAAGTTTCTTGTACTATTCAATTGTTTTACTAATATTTTAATATATTTTATTTTTTAGAACCCATCTTAGAATTCTCCATTGATGGTGCTCTAAGTATTTGGTTTGATAAGTTAAGGAAAAATAGGGTAGAGTTAAGAGAGCACGAAGGCTAATTTTGATCGTGTAGTGTGTGGGTGGGATACAAAATCAAGGAACATAATGGCCCTACGTAGACCACTTCTCATTAAATGTTAATATTTATAAGAAATCATATTGCAAAAGCAAGATTTCCTTTTGTTTTGGTCCTTTTGATAAGAAATAAACCACTGTATGCATAGTAGTAATTGTGTTCTACTGATGTGAAAGTCCCATAACATTTAGTGATCCTCACATGTCACAGCCAATCATTTGACCAATTTCTTAGACCTGAATATATTAAAAAATAAGGCCTAATTTGCAGAAGTAGCCTAAATCTAAATTTACTTTAGAAAAATAATTATGTGACAGAAAATTGGATAACTAACAATTTTATAGGGTTAGAAAATTCAAATATACCCCTCGGTAATTGTGTAGAGAAATAAATAGATCAAGTGATAAAAACAAATAGCACGTCATATGCTAACATAACACGATATTTAGATAAATTAGTGTTTTACATAAAGAAAAAAATAGTATTGTTATGCGACATTAAGGAAAGGAATGTCTACTTGGTTTTACATAAAAGAGATGTGTCATAGGAAAAAATGACAAGACATTACAAACAAAAGCATGAAATTTGAAAATAGAAGATCACTTCCAGTTAGAGGATTCATCTACGGCCATTAAATTGACAGTGTGAGACATCTACTGAGAAAATAAATTGGAAATTAGAAACTGCAAAGAGTATTAATGATTTTGGTAGGAAAAATTGAGGAAAGAGGAGAGAACGGCGGACGATGATGACGGTGATGTTATGTAAAGAAAGATTGTTGAATAAGGGGTTGATGCTAACGATGAAGTTTGAGAATTGATGATAGAAAGAGAAAAAGAAGAAAAGAGTATAGTTAATGGTGAAAAGAGAGGAAAAAAAAAAGTTAGTAAAAGCATTTTTATAGTCTATATGACAACCGATTATCCTAAAAAATAATCGTTAATTACTTATTTTTTTTGAAAATTGTATTTTTAGAATTTTAATGTAATTTGAGTTAATAATTAAACATACTTATCAAAGTATTTTTAGGAACTCAATATTGAAATTAGTACTCATATGTTTTTTAGTTTGCGTAAAAAATACTAAAACGGATGAATTAAATTACAAGAAAAGCAAAAATCCACGGATGATTTAGGCCTTGAACGATGGTGTGGGTTTGGGCAATCATCGTTTTAGAAACTGAAATGGAAAATATTAGGAAAATATTACTAGTTAGCATAAGGATAATTTTTTTTCTAGATTAAAAACTAGTACTTTTATTATATAAATATAAATTCCATCCAACAACCTTGTTCCTATAATCTTTTCCATAGGAACATTGAAAAATATTCTATTATAATAAAAAAAGAAATGAAGAATCAACGAAAACAAATAAAATGAGATCGTACAATAAAAAAATGGGAGAGGACGTAAAGCGAGAATAAAACGAAGGCTTGGTGATAGAGAGTGGAATCGGATTCCCATTATCTCCACTCTCTACGCCAAAGATTCTCCCCTTTATGCCCTTCTCCAAAATTAGGTTTATATATTATATATCTAACTTCCTCTAGTTAATTAACCAACCCATTCATCTCGTTCTTATTTCATATTTTACTAATCACGAGTGCTTTGGCCTTTTACTGTCACCTAGATTTTAGAATTATTTCATTATTTGAGTTAAAAAAACATTGGCAGTAATTTATTTCTAAGTAATAAAACACATCAACTTAACTTCTATAAACAAAGATATACGTCTATAAAAAACATTTTGTTGTCAGTCATTAGTAAACTAAAATTTGATTAGTACTAAAAACATGCAAATGAAAATGCTTTAAAGAGGAATAGATTCAAATAAATGAAGCAAGACTAGAAAAGAAAATACTTTCTTTACCTACGTGATTACCGTAATCCCTGTTAAAAACAACTAAACTCTTTTCTATCCTCTAAGAGAAGAAGGTATTCTCGAAAAATACGAATACGACTACTATGAATACGACGTTGTTTCACTTCGGATCCTCCTCTGCCGCTGTCGAGGATCCAGCGAAAGCCCATCGTCGAGGTTAGAGGCTTGTAATATTCTCCTGAAGATGGGTCAAGGAAGCTCAGGCGTTTATAGCTCATTGTCGATTTCGATGCTTGGAAGAAATGAACATCAACTAAGTTCCGGGACCTAAACTGCTATTTGGAACGAGATGCTCGATTCCTGGCCGGTTCTGATCCCTAAAAAAACGGACTACGACGAGCCCAATGTTGAAGTTGACAACGATAAGAGGTCAGGTAATAGGTAAATGGAAAATTGCATTTTCGGTAGATGGAGATCTATGGAAGCCAGTCTTTAGAAGAGGTGAAGAAGGTATTATGTATTTCTTGGAGAAGGTGAGTATATTCAGTTGAATTCGCGGTGAGATTGGCTTTTTGATTTACTAATAAGATGCAATCGCCAAAGAAGGAGTCCATAACATCTGCTGCCGCAAGAGGCGAAGATTAATAACAAAAGAATAACGTCAACACCTTCTCCGTGGCAGCAGATGCGAATTTACCGCTGGAGAAATTCATGAATGTAGTGAGTGAGGGCAGAAGGGCTGACGGAACCAGCCCAGAGGACATGAGGATATGTGCCAGAAGCTATCCAGAGACTTCGACAGCAACCAATGTGGTTGGTAGTCGAGGAGTCACCATAGCAACTTAATGAAGGTCCAAATGATAACCATCTTCCGACGGCTACCGCCTTCGCTGTCACCTATTGCATCAACGGTGGGAGTACATTATTATCTACTGGAAGTGAGGAAGATGCAGGTAGGGAGACTTCTAACGGAGACAGAATTAGGTTGACGAAGAGAAAATGGGATTATTCGTCGAGGGCTATTGTTAGCAAAATTGGAGGAGGAGAGATGATGGTAGAGAAGAAGACTCATCATCCTGACTAACTTGTTGAGCCAATGCAGCCCTTCTTCGTTCGGATTGTGAAGGCGCGTGGACTAGCGTCCAACGAGAGCGCATGTTAGGTACGGACGCTCCAACCATTTTGCTTAGTCTGAAACCGGTTGTTAACCGGCCCGGTGAATCGGTTGATTCTCCGGAATGGAACTGTGTTTTCGCTCTTAGTCAAAAACGGTCTGATTCCATTGCAACCACCTTCGACTTTGAGATCTCTGCTTGGGATGCTTGGTCGGAGAGTTTCGAAGGAGCTCGTTTCGACCTTCTGAGGTTCCGGTCGTGATCCCGTCGGATAGTCCGCTCGCCCTCACCGGTGGAGGCCTGAAGGCTCCGGCGTCGATCAAACCTGTGGAGAGCCCCTGGTGATATTCAAGCCTCTGTTTGGATTAATACGCAGGTAGATGAAGCTTTCCCGGAGGTGGTCCTGACGCTCCCTCGAGTGGCCCATACGCGCCCTAATATACAACCGCCAAAGCCTCACCAGAGTGACGGTTCGGAGGCATAAGATCTCCACATTGCTCCAAGACGTTCCACCATTGACGGCGCGCCTGAAGTCCGTGAAAGCTCAATTAGATTTCAGTCAGCGCGCTATAAGACGATGCTTCCACACGACTAACTACAGCGGTTTGCTTCATTTACGAGGATATGATCTTTACGCCGCGAGAGCCGTTGCAAGACCGTTTGGTTCTGATGATAAAGATCGGACGATTTGGAAGCAATGCTAAATAACACGACCATGATCCCGGTGAGCCCCATTGAGCAGCGAATCGATGAACGCTTGTGCTGCCGAAATGGCATACTTTGGAAGGAGAAGGTAGAGGTAGAGGAGGTAGAGGTGGACCTTGTTGCGGAGATTGAAATTCAGATTCCGTCTTGAAGGTGGTTATCACAAGCTTGAAGAGGCGCGGCACGTCTCCAAAATGTCCGGTCGACGGCTAAGTAGTTCGAAAACCTCAATCGAAGAATCGAGTTGGGGATTTCGGAGCTCGAAGGTTGTTGCTATCGAAGACAAGAATTGAGGTAAAGGTTCCACTGATGTTTACTTCTGTAGCTTACGCCAAGAAATGGGCCCGGAATCACATTATAACAGACGTTTTGATCCGAGATGGCATGAATAGTATACGTGGTAGGTTTCAGATCCAACGTAGAAATTGTTAGAGCCTTGACATTGGAGATGGTCTTCGGCGCCCACGATGGACAGACCTGAGCACTTGGATAGGGAAGATACGATTCGGGTCTCAACGCTAGAGAGTAACAAAGTACACTAATTCCGTCTCTCTATTGGCTTGGGAACGACCGGTAATCAAAAAATAATTGAAGTGGTAGTCCGGGTTCGCATGCCCATCGATGCTCTTGAGTGTTTGTATAGCTTATGATTAACCGCTTCTACCCTGGATGCACTATTTAAGGCTACCTAGGCGCAGAACAACAGGAATAAAGATTGAGAGAGCCGCCACCAAAATGGTTGCAGCTTGGCTTTGAGCTGAATCCACCATTGGGACCTGAGGGTAGTTCGATATATGTTAGAGTGATTTGCACGTGGAGCATGAGAAAGAGCAAGCAACTTGGTATAGAATTGTTGGGGCTTTAGCTAAGTAGGTATAGCTAAGTGGTTAGATAATATCAATGGTGGAGGAATCAAATGACATTGGAGATAGTCCATATTCCAGTATCTGGTTCTTTGTTTGGTACTCTGATTTGGTAGCTCCCACCAGAGTTTTAATAGTGATGATTGGAGTTTGGTAATACCGGTTTAGACCAAGATACCAGCTGGGATGAGTATCCGCTTATCATAAGTCGGAAACTGTTTCAATCTTGATAGAGTTGGATGAAGAATTTGATACTATAATAAGCTCAAGGCGACCAGAAGTAATCCGAAATAAATGCGACCGTTAAGGATCTTAGCTGTTAGAGTTCAGACCATTCGAGAAGCGATTTGGCACAAGGTGCACGCATTCAGATGTTGGTTATGAGAGATCCGAGAGCCTAAAAGCTTTTCATAGTAATCTGTTCGGGGATCACAGGTTAGTTCCGGTATGCTTTCAAAAATGGTGCAGTGACCTAGGGTTTCATTGGCCTCGGCATCCGATGTTCCGATGCACAATGGCCTACGGGGTCTCAATTTTTTCGGTGGTTGCTAAGTTTGTCTGATCGTTCCATTTAAAAGTGTTTGAGCCAGAAGAGAGAGGGAAGAGAGAAAGTTACTAATCAGGTGTTTTTGAGTATCCGAACAGTTTCCTTATGATACTTGAGCTGAGGAGGAGAAGAATAAAAATTCATAATGGGTTTATGCTTTTAAGCTGGGATTTAAATCGTATTAATATGATATCGTTACTTTATTATTCGGATATAATCAGACGGCGAGAGTTTGAGACCCGACCTAATGTAGTATAAAGGAACAAACAGAGAGATTTCAGACTTGAGAAGTGCAAAAGGAGTCAAACTTGTGAGTAAAGTTGACTAGAGAGTTGCTTTTGGTATCTCTGAATTCACTCTCTAATCTGAATTGATTTCTTAGTTTCTATCTAATTACGCATTATTTATTCAAATAATAGGTGACAGTGTTATATGAAAAAAATATTATTATCGCTGAATACCGTTACCAGTGATAAATTATCAGAAAGGATTGGGCGTGTTTTTGTTTGATTTTAATTTGACAAATCCATGAACGATTGTCTGATTATTCAAGCAAGTGCGGAAAATGAAGATAAAGTGCTAATGAGTCAAGGATTAGTTGAAACTACAAAAGACATCATCTGACGTGGCAGTTTCTCGTCTCCAGAGTCCAGATAGTGAAGGCAAAACAAGATCATGAAAGAATCTCCAAGAATTTTTTTTTTGCTTCGATTTGATCTTCTTTCAGACGGCTGTCTATCGCCTGATATCTTCCTGGCAGCTCACCTGTAAACAACATTCTCTCCAATCCCATTCTCCTCGTTTCGTGTGGTCTTTCTCGCTGGAAAATAACTAGCAGCTTTCTCCGTCGTCTCTATGGCTCCTCAGAAAAAGGTAACTCTCTAATCATCTCTCTTTTCTATTTAGCCTATTTTTACGTCTGCGATCTTTTTGGCCCTTTCATGCATTACGTTAAATTGAAGTTTCATAAAGTGGGAATCTTTTCTGGTTCTAAAGAGAGAACTAGAGAGAATCTATATATATAGATATACACATTCTTAGAAACACGAATAAGCTTCTAGTTCTTCTTTGGTTTGAAGTAATAACAGTTTAATAGTTACATCCCAGATTTTTATATACTTCAAAGGAGTAAACTTGTTTTTATGTACCGATTCTTGTATATATAAGGGTCCAAAATCTGATTTTTCTGAACGGGTATAATTCATTAATGAAACGAAGACTTCATATTTTTTTGGATTTCTGTAGGGTAATCTTGCAGAGCTTAATATTGACCTGTGGGTAATCAGGTCCCTGAATTGGGTGAAAAGGGTGAACAAACAAGAGGTACCTGGAAGAAACAATGGTACGGAGCCGGATTGAATTCTTTTTCGAAGGTAGTGTGAGGAAGAATGTCGATTGCTTTCAAGAAGTTGAAGGGAAAGTTCCGAGCAACGTTGAGAAATCTGGTCTGCTCTCAAAAGCAGAGGGTCAGGACTCCACATCACATCTCTTTAAAGCCAAAGTCTTCCGTTATGAGAACCTGTTCTTACCTAGTCTCCTTGAAACTTTAGCCGGAACATCGCCTGCGGTCTTAGCCTTTCGGCTAGCCACTTCCGCTCTGACGGCTGCAATTGTAACCGTAGGGCGGATCCCGGATGACCTAACCACTTCCAGTTGTTCAGGCGGTTTTAAGGTGCTGTTCTCGGGAGCCGTTGTTTTATTGGTTGGTTCTACAGCCTTAGATGTTTGCTCGAGCTTAGACTGATTTTTTCGGTAAACCAAACACAAAACAATCTTATGGCCAGTTGATTTTTTTCAGTCGCCAAATGATAACTCGTAATGTTCGGACCAAAAAGCCACAAGCCACAGCTGATAATCAAAATCGAAAGTCAGGAAGAAGCTTTAGGACAATTAAACAAATATTACAGGCAAATACATTCATTCTCCTGTGGAAAAGCCTAACTACGCCCATAAATTACAAATTTCCAACTTCCCCAAACCAAAAAAAACAAAGAATCTCTAGGAAGCTAAGGGAAGTACGCCAAAATTACAAATGATAAAGCCCAGAAGAAAAGAAGAAGAAAAAAGTTTTAGATTGGTCGGTTTTGGTAAGGATAAACAATGTAAAGATCAAACTGCAATAATTTATCAGGAATGGTCGGGAAGATGCATTGACCTGTCTTTCATCAAGTTTAAGCTTGCTTTAAACCTCTGAGTATTGTCTTGATGCTTTTCTCCAGGCTTCAACCTAGCCATCACTAATAAATTCATCGTAGTCATTCAAGTTCATCCTACAAATCAAAACATTATGAATCCCTCAAGTATTTGATTAATTTTTCTTCTAAGATGAAAGTCTTTCTAGGGGGAAAGTGAAGACTATGTATAGAGATTAGAAAATCCTTATCAGTGTTGACTTCTACGCAGCAATATCGATTAGAACGGGCTGTTATCTGTTCATCGACATCATCGGAAGCAGCCTGTAGTTCGTCTGATTCATGTATCCATTTCGACCACAGAAGAAAGAACATAAATAGCCATCTCTGAAATGTCACCATTCCCTCATCTTCTGTAAGGTGAATTCATCATCATACAAACTCGTCTAGTCCAAGCATCCATTTCGATTAACATCCGCCTGCATCAAAACTTATAAATACTACTACCAGAAAGATGATCTTTGGATCTAAAAATCCGTGTAAGAAGGAACGGGGTAAAGATTTGCCTACCTATCAGTGCTTTAATTTGGCTCCGGTGAACTGACTTTCTTGAGTCCAGCTCCAGTTCTGGATATAAGAGTTTTACCGTCGTTGTCATCAACTATTAGTAAACATGTCTCTGATGACTTCAACTTCTT
>CM051369.1:18305746-18329277 GCA_028015245.1 Cardamine occulta
TGTTCTCGGAAATGCCTCTCAGAGATGATGTTTCTTGGAGCACTCCGATTGTTGGTTTGCTCATAATGGAAGTTTCAATGAGGCTTTCTCGTATTTCAGGAGTTGCAACGAGCAGGAATGAGACCAAACAGAAATAGAGAATCTGACCGATTCTCTCTGCCTGTTCACAATCCAGGGCATTTGAGTTTGGGAAGACATTACACGGGTTTCTATAGAAAGCAGGAGTATAATTTGATACTTTCGATGGAGCAATGAGCGAATGATATGTATTCTGGGTGTGGTAATATCCCAATGGCTCGGTTAGTATTGAATGTATGCCAGAGAAGAAGAGTATTGTATCTTGGACATCAATGATAGCGGAAGCCGAGCCGATGTATGGTCATGGGGAAAGAGAAGCTATTGGACTCTTCAAGGAAATGACTGAGTCTGGTGTTAAGCATGAACGGGATATCTGTCATTTTCGCTTTTGTATGCATGCAGTCATGCTGGACCGATCAAAGAATCTGAAGATTACTTCTCTAAGATGAAGAGAGTTTACCTGATAGAACCATCGATTGAACACTATGGTTGCATGGATTTGATTTATCAGGCCGATCTGGAAGGCTCCAAAGGCTTACAATTTCATATGCTGCAAATACCACGTTCCACCGGCTTCCATAGTGTGGCGGACTCTTCTCAGGGCTTTGAGTAAAATCATGGAATATCCAGAATTAGCCCAAGAACAAGTAAAACAAAAGGCTTAATGAGCATTAAATAACCCCCGGGATCACATTCTTCTGTCGAATGTTTATGCTACTGCAGGTAAATGGAAAGATATTTGCAGCTTCTATCAAGAAGTCCAGGATTGTCAGAGAATCAAAGAAGATAACTGCATGGAGCTTGGTTTGAAGTTAGCAAAACCATGCTGCAAGTTCCCTGCTGGTGAGAAAAGAAAGGAATCAATATAGAGGCTCACAAGCTAAGAAATAATCTTGAGGCTTAGAGATGAAGCAGGGTATACCCCGGAAGTTGCAGTACTTTGTATGATGTAGAAAGAGGAAGAAAGGAGGATCAAGTGAGTAAACACAGTGAAGAGCTTGCACAGCATTTGCTTTAGCTAGATTGCCCAACGGAGCAAGTATCCAGGATAGTTAAAAATCTGAGAATTTGCAGAGATTGTCACGCTGTTATTATGAAACCCTGACGTCGAGAGTTTATAGGGTAGAAATTGTGGTCAGAGACTGAAATCCCTTTTATTCATTCAAGGACAGTTCTTGTCATGCACCACCGTGATTACTAGTAGAAATTAAGACACAATTCTACACCAAAATATGTATCATTTTGTGGTCCGGAAATGCTTCCAGTAGCGACCTTATCAATGGAGACTTCACTCCACCACAAACTTTCAAAAGTTTCCCTGGCTTGAGTCTTCATTTGCGAGGTTTGTGGTATACGTTGCCTTGGGATTGGGGTTATTAGAGCCCTTTGCATTCCCCATGGCCTGGGGAGCATCAATATCTGAAATACTTCTGGACTGCTATTGAAAATTTCCGACAGATTTTACCAAACCTTTGATTAGATGCCCATCAGCACGTCTAATGGTTCCTGGTTCTAAAGATCTCTACCTTTGAATCGTCGTCTCCTAATTTCTTGCTAGTAGATCTTCGAAAAATTCTAACTTTTTGTATTATTTCGTTTTCACGACTGCTTCAGCTGCAGTCTCTTATATCATCTACACCCTTCATGCCCTTCCCCTGCCAATTTCGGAGACCATTTCTCTTACTTTACTCCAAAATTTCCCAAACCCGTTTTCGGTGAGAGCTTCGGCGCTTCGATCTCTGTCAATGATAAATCTTCCAGTCCAAACTAAGGTGGGTTTACAAATGTCTCGTTTGGTCTGATCATCTCGCTCTTATTGTTCCAATTTATGGCCATGATCTTTGAGCTTGGAGAAGGGATTAGAAAAATTGTCTTGTTTGTTAAAAGAGTGGGCTATCTATTGGGTTTTGATCCATAAACTATATTCGCTCTACAATTTGTTTTGTGTAAAATTGATGAAACTGAGATCAGATTAGGCTCTTGATGGGATAATCTTTTTGTTTATGGGTTTTTACTATATTCTATATTCATAGCCTGTATTCGCTCTATAATGATCTGTTCTGTTTTAGACAGAAACAATTGGCAGTGGAAGTTCAAGGAAACTCTATTGGTATATACTACGAAGAGCATGAGAGAGGAGAAGTGTGAATCGACTAAGAATATCCTAATGATACCAACAATATCAGATGTTAGCACCGTTGAGGAGTGGAGATCTGTTGCTAAAGACATTGTGCAGCGTGATGGGAAGTCAATTGGCAGAGCAACTATTGTAGATTGGCCTGGTCTTGGTTATTCGATAGAATGAAGATGGATTACAACACAGATGTCATGGAGAAGTTTGTGGTCGACTTCATGAACTCACCGAGGCCCAATGAGCCAGTCAGGTTAGTATGAACCGTTATATAAACTGCGTCTGTTTCTGGCTTTTGTTGGCAATATTATGGTTGCAAGAGTGAAAAGTTACACAATACTCTCCATGACTTTAGTTCCCCGGTTCCTGATAGTTCGATTGAAAACTTTGGTGAATGAATATCAGGAATATTTTTTGTATACATGAGCCTTTGCTGTGGTTAGAGGTGCCTTACGCTTAGCTAATTCTATAATTGTGTTCTCCTCTATAGGTCTGAATGCTTGAGTCAGGATTCATTGATCCACCTTATTTGCTTTCCTAACTAACAAAAGAGAACGAGCAATATCTTGACATAAGCCATGTTAAACCAAAACAGGTAATGATGATCTTGTAATCATTGGAGGAGGGCATGCAGCCACACTAGCAATCCGTGCTACTCAACGTGGGCTACTAAACCCATCAGCCATTGCTGCTGTTGCACCTACATGGGCTGGACCTCTCCCTATTGTCTTTGGCCGTGATTCTTCCATGGAGACAAGGTCTGTTGCTTTATTAAGCCTGGACATAAAGGAAATTTGATTTCCTCTCTTGATTGCCGGTTTTTGTCTCAACAGTGCGGTCTAAGCTAAGAGGAACACTAAGAGCACCTGGAGTGGGTTGGATGATGTACAACATGTTGGTGAGCAACGAGAAGTCAATCGAGTCTCAGTACAAATCCCATGTTTATGCAGACCAAACCAACGTGACTGATGCCATAATCCAAAGCAGATACGGAGGTTAACAAAGAGAAGGGATCACGCTACGTCCCTGCAGCTTTCTTGACTGGTTTACTCGGCCGGTTTCATCACGGAGCGAATTTCTCCACCTGTTTGCTGATTTGGAAGGAAATTACGGTTATAGTTATGTCGACGAAAGGAGCTCCAAAGAGTTCCAAAGCTGAAATGGAAGCATTAAGAGGAGCCAAAAGGAGTAAGCAAATTTGTTGAGGTAGAAGGTGCACTCTTGCCTCAAGAAGAGCATCCTTCTCTTGTTGCTCAAGAGCTTTACAACTTCTTGCAGGAGACTTTTGCTTCGACCAAGTAAAATGTTAGATAGATTAAGGTCACGTATACAGACAGGCCCATGAAATGTGGATCCAGGCCCATATAATGTTGATTCATTGTTTGCTGAAACTTAAAAGTCTTTACCATTTTGTTTTCTTGGCTCCCAAAAAATCGGATAAGCTGCAAGTATTCTCTATTACTGATTACCCTTAGTGTAGAAGACATGTTTTGTGTTTGATCGATGACAAAACAGTAAATTTTTTTCTAATCAGTACAGTATAGCAGTAAAGAGACAAATGATGATTCAAATTATAATTGTGAACATCCATAACAAATTTAAGTTCACAAATTAAAAGAGAAAAAAGACACTCTAGTTTCTTTTGTCATCCAATTCAATAAAAGAATTATGTTTTACTTTTGTCATAATTCAATACTCTAGACACTCTAGTTACTTTTGTCATAATTATAAATATTTCATGCAATAGTTCATATAGTATTTTCATTGTTCTATATTTCTTTGTTTCAACACATTTTACGTAAATGCGATTAAATTGTGCGACAGAAATAGTAGTGTCCATCTATTTATGCCTCCGGTATCAAATAAATAGAGAGTGATGACTGATGTTAACTGGAACACAACACTCATACCATAGACGAAAGTTCGGGTAAGTAACCATCTTGACGTGCCACGTAGATCCATCTCATGCCATTCATCTTCGACCTCATTCTATTATTTTAATGGGCCAATTTCTATTTTAATATATCCAAAACAAAAGTTTTTATTTTATTTATAATATTTAGAAATTCGAGAAACAAATACATATCCAATCTTTATAGAAAACAATAATTTATAGCACGAGAATTTGTTTTTATTGATTTATTTAAGTAATAGAATAAACAACCAAAAAATATGCAAACATATTATTAGATTTTTGGTAGTATTTTCTCTTCTAACCTTTTCTCAGCAGTATTATATATGAGTTTTTGAATGTTTTTACTTTTATCATGTGTGATTGTAATTGTGTTTTGAAATAAATTTCGGGCCCAATTTTATTACTTTAAAGGCCGAGTTTCGATTTAATGTATCCGCAACGACCAAAAATATTACTTTTCTTTTGTTTCCAAACTTCAAACCCAAAAATATCACTGCTGCAACTTTTGTTGGAAGTTTTCAACAAACCATATACTATTTTTGGTCAATATTCAGTGTGAGCTCATTGTCCTCAAGGACCTCAACTCCGAATGACAAGTGATTCATCTCCATTTTAGTTTTATGATTATACCAAAAAAAAGGAGGGTTTTTGAACTATTTCATACGTCTCATACAAAACAAAAAGTAACATAAAAACAAAATTTGCTTACCTATATTTTTTTTTTTGTTGGCCTACATAAATGCTATCAAAAGAAACTATTAATAGAATGGCCATTTCTTAAATGACCACATAAAAGCAAAAATCCACAGACCACATGTTCCATGAGGCATTTGCTTTTTACCATTTACACTTGTTTAAGACAGAGACTTGCCGCAAAATATACGTGGACATATTTTGACATTATTTCCTTTGTTTATCTCACATATGCATATTTGAAAGTTTTTATTTAGATTATTAATTAGTATACTATTCCAAACACTTTGTTTAAAGTTTGGTAGGCAGAAAGTTATGAGAATCAAATATTAGGTTAGACATGTTGGGTGTGATTAGATATCACCATATCTTAATAAAAGTAAAGTACATAATTTATTTACTTCCACTTTCACTAAAATACCTAATCAAGATAAAAAAAATATTTTATTTTTCTTTCTGTTCAGTTATGCTAAATATTAAAGTAAATTTATCTTCCATTTAACACTCGAGTAAAACTTTTCACTTATTAATCCACTTTTTCTCTCCTTTCTTTTTACTCTGATTACTCTTCATAATTCTTTCTACTTTTTTTTGATTATTTTCTTTTGACTACTTTTCTGCTCAATTATTCCAATATTCCCCAATCAGACACATTATGAGTACCAAATCTACATGTCAAATCTTTATTTAATTTGTTTTAATGAATATATATATATATATATATATGACAGATTCTAATAAATATTTTATTTAAATAGTAGCGCAATGATTGTAAAATTGTGTGGATATATAGATATAAAATAAAACATTTTTAAATGAGTTTTTATTTTATTTTTGAAATGAAGGTAATTAAATATTATTTTTATTTTATTTTTTAAAAATTAACGTAATATAAAATTATTTTTTTAAATATATTTCTATAATATTATGATTAGTAGGATATAATATATGGATATATGTACATTGACTACGTCTTCGTTCGCTACTTGCGTAAGTCCGTACGTCCGTATATGCCTGCGTTTTTCTAATCTAAGACGTAACTAAACTTTAATCAAATAGAGTAGGACAATACGTTTTCAAACCTTGGTCAATGTTGGTGATTACCAATTACCATGTTGGTTTTCGAAAATGGATCGGTGGTTTAAGATGCACTTGTTGATCACGATTCACGATTCACGATTCAAGATGCAAATATATGTAGTATAATTGTGGCTGAAGTTGTTGATCGCGAAAATGGAATACATCAATTCAAATATGTCTATTACATATCAATAAACCAAATAGTAATGTGGATACAAACTAGCCGACAAATGACCAAAGAAGCTAGTGTAACCATTAATAACCAGCTTTGGTAGTTAGCAACTTGGTTCTGTTAGAACATATTTAGTGGTAATCTCTCACCAAATCTGTTAAATAATATACTTTTTTCAAAAAGTACGAAAACCTTACATAAAAATCTCTCATTTGGTGAGAGACCACCAATAAAATAGCTCTTAGAACTTAAAATGGTGATTTCCGGCTAATGTTGTTATCAATGGTGTAAGTGGTTTATTAATTTGTTAATTAGAAAAATAATGCGTACAGTTAAAAATAACAATAAAAGCGATTCATTAGTGTGTAACCTAAAACTATAAAATGATGAAAACAAACGAAAAAAATAGATTTTTTTCCAATTCCACATTTCATAAAATGATATATCGTATTTTTGTGGGATGTTGTTCTCTTTTTCTGTAGTGGCTAGTAGCCTAGTACACCTGATCTATCTCATATTGCTTTGTTTACTAACAACTTTTGAAACAGTAGCAATTAAAAACAATGTGGATGTCGTTTATGTTTATATATTTTTTAATTTATAGACTTGGCTATTCTTGAACCCAAAAAAAAAAAAAAGACTTGGCTATTATGTCAATAGCCGACAATTGATGGAAGGGTGATTATGTAATTCAATAGAGTAGGGTAATTACAATCAAGGGCATAATCCATCGTTTTCACTTCATTAATCGCACGTTTAATCTAGACCTTCCACGTGTGGACAGCACATCTAATGCCATGATCACACATTAACTTGACTCCAAATTACTATTCCGAATCTGCTGCTAAAAAGTTTGAACATGTTTACTCGTAAATCTCTTTACTCTTAGACCATCCTCATGCATAGTTTATAAGAGGGTATCTAAACTTTTAAAATAATAAGAAAATAAAAAAATAGAGAAAAAAAAAGTAAATATGACTCATTTGAGATATTTGAAGAAACTCACTAAAAACCATGATAACACTTGTCAGTTTATTATTGCTCAATTTTTTAAAAAATATTAAAATGTAATTATAGAATTTAAATATATTAAAATTTAATAATATAATATTAATAAGAAACTATCTAGAGAGTTTCATCACTAGAATAGAAATAACAACTCAACTAAAATATATATACTCCATATAACAACTAAACCACAAACCATTACATAACTAGAATAGAATTTAGGAAAATAAATATAACCGTTCTTAAATGAAAAATTACAAACGTTAACATGATTAGAATAGAATTAGCAACTAAACCAGAAATTGATGTACCATTTAGTTTGATATGTGGACTAGACATCAACGATGCAGTGCTAAAATAACATTTCAAAACTACTAGACTTTCTTTTTTATAAGTAACTATCGTGGATGATTAGACCTTTCTCTTTAAATAGAAAGTAAACGTGGACGTTAGTAAACCAATCGTTAGACAAACACCCGTTAACAAAATTAAATTTTTAGCTTAACGTGAAAACCTATGTGAAATGCGATAGTGTTTCTTCGTAAAAGCTATTTGGGATCATTATTTGTTTCAACTAGCTATTTCAATCATTGCTCTAAATTTTTTGGTACAATGTACTAATCGTAAAGTTACACTATTTTATCAGCCCATTATGTAACACCGCCATCATGCATCATTGAGAACACTGTAAACCTATCATGCATCATTTAAGAGAAGGAGTAAGCTACATATATATATATATAGATATATGTGAGTGTGTGAGTGACTTAATTAATAGGAGTGTTTCTTAGGTTTATCACACCGTATTTCATTTTAAACCTGCCTATATAATTTGACCAGGAATTATAACTATTGTAGGTTCAATTGATGACACGGTTTAAAGATATATATTTTTTAAAATTGATGATATAGTTTTTTTTTTGGCAAAGAAATTGATGATATAGTTAAAGTTGCTAATATACGATAAATATAACTACAATTTTGATGATGTTTTTTTTAAAAAAAATCAATTTTAATTGATAAAAATGACTGTACGATCAAAATAGCGGTACGATAAGTGTATTTAAAAATGAAATATGCATCAACAATAGTTTAAAAATTTAGAAAACAAATTTCAAATTATTTAGTCAGATATATATAAGAAATATATCACCATTTCCTAATTATCACTTCAAAATTATAATGGTACAAAAACATGAGTAGAGTCGTTTGTTCTTTAACAGAATGAGGGCAAGTGAGTTTGTTTGATCTGCATTTTGGGACTCGAATCTTATCTTCGTATTGCTTATAAATTATAAACATTGATCCAAGCTTCGTGAGAGAATAACTAATGAACTAGAGAAAGATGATTCACTTGTAATCTTTCTAAGTTTGATAGTGATAATGCGAAGAAAAGCCTCTACCGAAACGTAAGTTCCTGGATTTGGCAGTGAATTTATAAGCGATGATACTATCGTTTATTCGTCTTCCTCTTTTCCTTTTCTATTGTTTTTTTTTTTTTTTTGGTTTGTGTTAAAATCGAAAATCAAATCGTTTAACCAAGTTTGTCTATTAATGTTGTATAGAGTATAGATTATATAGTCAGCTTTCAACACTACTAAAGCATGTAAAATCTTAAGAGGAAAAGAGAGAAGAAAAGAAGGACCGACATTGTGGAGAAGAAAAGGGCTGATTCTCAACACTCGACACTCAAGACTATAGGCATAAAAATCTCACCAATATAATCGGCAAATGCTAAATACAACTAATTGCAGTGGCAACCCATTAATTAGTATTTGCCAGGTAAGTGAAGAGAGACAAGAGGAAGGGGCTGACTTTGTAAAGAAGCAGAGGAAACTTGAGTAAATGCTCTTCGCTGTCTCTATTGACTCTTTCGGCTTTTTTGGGGGTCAGCAGTCACGTACATGAACTATTTTTCCTTTTTAATATTTTTCAATCAATATTTTTGTTTTGTTACGGTTAATTATTCATAGCCATTTTAAACTTTTCTTGTGGTAAGGTTAAAATAAAATTAAAGGTTTTTATATATAAAGACAATAAATTAAATTCTTAATAGAAGAACTGTAGTTCATGCGCTAGTGCTCGTTTCGCTTTTATATATTTGTATGCCATTTATTTCAATGCATATAGATCCAAAGAACGATTCACATGACTTAGACACTTGTCTTTCTCCTCAGCTTCTAAAGTCTTTAGTGAAACCTCTCTTGTAAGTTGTAATAATCAAACATAAAATAAGAGCTAATTAAAGAGCAAAATAAACATTCAAAGAAAGAAAGGAAGGGAAGACTCTTCCAAGTCCAAAGCGAGATTTCCAATCTTTAAGTCTTACTAGTTACTACATAGCTTATACACACAGACACACTAAAACCTACGTATATATATAATAGGGAGCGAAAGAAGAAGAGAAACAGAGGATATGGGTAGACCACCTTGTTGCGAGACGATCGTGGTTAAGAAAGGACCATGGACTCCCGAAGAAGACATCATATTAGTCTCTTATATCCAACAACACGGCCCTGAAACTGGAGATCTGTTCCTGCAAACACCGGTCTTGATCTTCACACTCACCTTCTTTCTTTTTCTTATGTTATTATGTATGACCTAGCTCTTCCTTATAATTAGCTTATATATGTATGTATGTTTCCAGGTTTGCTAAGGTGTAGCAAAAGTTGCAGACTTAGGTGGACTAATTATCTTCGTCCCGGGATCAAACGTGGAAATTTCACTCAACCTGAAGAGAAGATGATCGTCCATCTCCAAGCTCTTTTGGGTAATAGGTATTTGTCCATGTTCCTTAATCTTCTAACACTATATATAAATAAGATATAGTATTAATTAACATTTCACTTATACTGATTAGTGTATTTTTAAAAAAATCAGATGGGCAGCTATAGCATCATATCTACCTCAGAGGACCGACAATGATATCAAGAACTATTGGAACACTCATCTAAAAAGGAAACTCAAGACGATGAAGCTTCAAAACGGTATCATCAACGAAGATAACACTGATATGACGACAGAGATTTCGTCTTGTAATAACAACAACCATAGATGTAATAACAACAAAAGATTCCCCAACAAAGGCCAATGGGAGAAAAAAGCTTCAAACAGACATCAACATGGCCAAACAAGCTTTATTTCAAGCCTTATCACTTGACCAACCATCTTCATCGATCCCTAACGATCCTGACTCACCAAAACCTCATCATCATTCTCCCACTACTACTTATGCATCAAGCTCTGAAAACATCTCTAAGTTACTCCAGAACTGGACAAGCTCATCTTCTTCAATGCCTTCATCACTCGCCAACAACCGGAGCACAAGCACCGGTTAAGGAAGATGTTTTTAGCATCACGCTTTGTTCTCATCGAACTCGGAACCGCGATCAGTTGCTTAAAAGCTGAATTTGATGTCGGAGACAAGCATGTTTCAAGGTGAAAGCAAACCAAACACTGATATGGAAGCTACTACTACTACTACTGATGATCAAGGCTCATTGTCTTTGATCGAGAAATGGTTGTTTGATGATCAAGGCTTGGTTCAGTGTGATGATAATCACGAAGATCTCATCGACGTGTCTTTAGGCGGTAAAAATAATGATAACAACAGTCCGGATTTGTTCTAAGAACAAAAAACGTGGATCAACTCTATAGGTTCCTCTACCTATGATCTTTTATAAAAAAAAAGTCCTTTTTCTCTATGATTTTTAGTTACATTTTATTTTTAATGTGTGACCTTCTTGTTGTCAAGTCGATGAAGGTTAAACTGTGAATTCGGTATACTTTATATGTAAAGTTATATATAATGCAATAAACTAAGCTTATATATATATATATATTTGTTAAAAATCAGTAATCCATCTTCCTTGGATGGAGTTTGAGACTTTTTAATTAATACAAATGTTTGACCAAAAAAAATCAGTATATTTTCATGATCGAAATTGTAATTTAGCAATCTGTACTAGTGATGACATGATGATATCGAAATGTGAGTGGTGTTATTTAGTGGGGAAAAAAGAATGGAGTTATTTCAGTCTTCATGATAATTCTTTTAAGACTACGTACATTAATGACTATTAGGTTGGGGAGATTAGTCATAGATTATATGCCTTTTATTAAAAGGTCGCATTACCTACAAATTGACCAAACACATCACCCGCATATATAAACGTGAAAAGAAAAATTTAGTTACGATCTAACTCTAAACATGTTAGTTACGATCCAATACATAACAACGGTAACGTCATTAGATTAGTGGCGGAAAAGAGCCTAGGTTCTAAAGCCCATTTAAACTAATGGGCCTCTCGATTATCCAATAATATAAGCCTTGTTGACTTCTTTATTCGTAAGTTTTCTTTTCTTTTTGGGGTCTGCTCCACCTCCACCTCATGCGTAGTTCCATTTAAATAAACAAATGAACATTTGTGAGATTATTGTTAGTGAGGATTCAATGTATAAGAAATTGCACTTTTTCATTCAGAATTAGAAGCATTTTTAGATATTATTTGGAGTATTTTAAATTTTATTATTATAAGGATTTACATTATGGAGTTTAAGATAGATTGTTTTCGGATAGTTACTAACTTACTATATGTTTTGAAAAACATATTGCTCTGAGATGATCGATATGTCATACGTTCTGAAGATTGGCATGTCTTCTTCAACTTTTTAGATGAGTTAAGATATAAATTTTTATTTTGCTTTATTTTTTATTTATCGTTCGGGTGAATTATATAGAACTGATTGTTTATTTCGGCTTCGGCAAGACCATGTTTGTTATTTCCTTTTTATAAAGTATTTATCTCCGGTTTGTTTTTTGTAATTTAAAAGTGTGGTTTAAAAAATGTGGTTCTTAAAATAACAAGTGTTTGCACTTTTAGGTCAAAGAAAATTAAATAATTTGTTTTAAAAAATAAAAAATAATAATTTGTTTATTTTAAATTGAAAAGATTAATTAAAACAAAGATAGTATCAATTTGTTCGCAACCAAATAGTTGTGACTTGAAGACTCATCCTCAAACTATACAAAACATGAATTAGAAAATTAGTTGAATAATTTCAGCAATTATCATCAATTGAATGTTTGTGTAAACGACTGAAACTAAGGTAAGAGTAAACTGAATAACCAAATATTGCATTGAATAAGATATAAATATGGGTGTAGCGCAGATATAAATACATCCCACTGCATGCTTTGAGCATCTTTCTACAAACTGAATAGTTTGTCGAAAGGAAAAAAAGAATGTGAA
Source organism: Cardamine occulta (assembly GCA_028015245.1). Taxonomy (NCBI): domain Eukaryota; kingdom Viridiplantae; phylum Streptophyta; class Magnoliopsida; order Brassicales; family Brassicaceae; genus Cardamine; species Cardamine occulta. The sequence continues at coordinate 18,318,076 of CM051369.1, forward strand.
TGGAGGATCAAAAGGACAGAAGCATGTGAGGTTTGAGGGCGGGCCTTTGGATATCACATCGATCCCATGTATCAAAGGAACTCATCTTCACTTTCAATCATTTTCTCAAACCCATCTCTCCATTGTTAGATAAGCCAAAGCTTTTTTTTCGCTGTCTTGGTCCACGTGTTTTGTTCATTTTTGGTCCCTTTTTTTATTCTTCAACAGGAATTGTTTGTTATAAAATTATTGCCTTGTCATTCCACCATATAGGCATATATCATGACCCCCCTAGTAATATATAATCCTCTTATGTTTCATTTATACAGTATATAGTTAGTTCTCCTCTTAGTTTTAGTCACACAACAAAATTTGTGCCACTGAAGTTGAACTACATTAGAACTCAAAAACGCCTTGATTTGAGTGACTATTTTAATGAAAATTAAATAAATAAAAGTCACATACCATGAGCCTTTTTATAATTTTTATTAAGCTTTTAAATGGGCCCTAGGGCTCTCGCTCTCCACATTGGTCCATTAGTAACGAAGAACAAAAACAAAAGAAAAATAAAGTCATTGTAACAATCATACTAATTAGTGGGTGGGTCTTCTAAACATCGCACATTTACGAAAAGAGCCAATAGTCATCAACAAAAAATGCCGATTGTTCACCTAAATAACACCAATTTGACTTGTATAAAAGTTATATTATCATTGGTTTTAATTCGAATGTGGATTGATTTGCCAACAATGGGCCTTCACCGATTTCAACTTCAAGCTCTCCATGATAATTACATGTCACCTAATTGAAAAGATGGTCCGATTTTTAGTTTGTACACTTTCAAAATCATGAGTTTATAATGTTAATTCTAAGATCTCCTCCGGTCGAGATCAGTACAAGACGATTCCTAATTTATAGTAAATGATACTGTTTTTAATTGTCTGGCAGGTATAACCTAGCTAAAATGCAATGATAATAAATTTCTAGGTTAATTTTCGAGGATAAGAATAGTTCAACCCATTTTGCTCAAAAAAATAAAAAAAAAAATAATAATAATAATTTAACACAGCCTTTTAATATGACATCATTCTAATCATATTTTTGACAATCTTACTATCTACTCTCTCTTTTTTTTTTTGTTAAAAGTTTATTATCTACTTTACATTGCAAATAACAATTCAGGGCCAAATCTACAGCTCCTATTTCAATAAAAGGGAGAAAATGTTAAGAAAATATTGATTTTGATTGGAAATTTCGTGGACCGAACATGATTTGGCAATTTCGCATGTTTAAATTGATCATAACTTTTTTGAGAAATGTGAATTTTGCTCGAGACTTTTCACAAAAGAATTTAGTTTTTCTTTGTTTACTTGTTCAATGATTCCGCCTTTCATTCGTTTCCATGATATTGTTACCTAGCTGAGTCATTTATTAATTTATATAGAGAGTTCACAATACATAAATATGTTGTGTTTAAACACGTAACATGAAAAATGCATTTACTCATGTGATTAACGATCCATTTGTATGATTTTTTTAAAAATCGATTTTAATAAATCGCATTACCCCGTGTATCAGGAATTAGACTATGGATCACGTGTGCCAATACATTTTAAGTATACAGTTCAGCAGTTCTGGAGATTCACAATAAGCTCTAGTTTAAAAAGTTGGAATAGAAAAATATAAAGCTCTTTTCGTTTCGGACAACAATAATAATTAAAACTACAGACTACTACAGTGGTCTTTTCCAACAAATTCGAGTGGCCACTTAGACGATGGCAAAAGCAGCCAATACATCATTTTTTTAATCACTAAACCCAAATCTTTTTTCCATGGCCATAGATTTACATTTATTTAATTGTAGTTGCTTCCGCCTCTTCTTTTGATTCTATAGATTTTAGAAATAAGTAAACAAAAACCATTAACCTAGACGATAAGAAAACATGATTCGTTATGTGGGCCGTTTTTTATACAAAAGAAATTGAGTACATGATTATACAGAGAGATTTCATGCCACATGTAATATTATTATTTTATCATAAATGGAATTAGATTCATCAAGAAGCCAAAAAAAATGGAATTAGATTCAAGCTCGACTATCTCCAAGTTAAATATCTGACCCATCCGGTTACTATATATCAATATCTTCATATTTCCAACTGAATTAGTATCTTATTATTGGTCGTCGTGATTGGAGGTACAGTATGATTCTATAAATTATGTTAAAAATTACATTTTAGACGATTTTCACAAGGTTTACCGTCATTTCCTCAAACTTATAATTAAATGTAAAAATATTATGTTCTACAATCTTTGTAATCGCACATTTAAGCTTCGATCAGAGGTTTACTACAATCACACTTTTAAGCTTCGATCAGAAAACCAAATCTTTTTTTTTTCCATGGCCATAGATTTACATTTTTAATTGTAGTTGCTTCCTACTCTTCTTTTAATCACACATGTATTGGAACTTGTATTTGATTTCTAGACTGATAAAAAGTTGCATACTTTTAACAAAGAGGCCTCGTTTACAAATGATCTCATGTACAAGATCGAAGAATGGTCAATATATATATAAAAAAGTACATATATATATATGTATAGTGTTATATATATGCTTGATCATATGCTTCTTTCCTTTGCATTGTGATCCTAATTAAATACAATATCATTCTCCAAATTAAATACAAATCTAGTTTCGATCCTATAATTTAAAATCAGCATAAGAGTTATAAATACATTTCATTTATGAACCATTTCGAAATCCAACAGCTATATATTTACAAAATAAACTATATATTGTTTACATCACAAACAGAACTATATAATATGTCAAACAAACAAAACAAGCCATTTTAATTATAGATATACATATAGATCGGTCGGTATGTGAACTGTTGATATACACATCAATAATCATATACAAATTTCCTCTAATAAACTCATCTTTAAAAATCAATCGATAAATCCAAATCATATGAAGAAGAAAAGAAAAAGGTAAATTCTTGGAAAAATCAAGCGTTAGGGTGGAGAATACTCACCAACACCCTCCGTATCTACTTCCTTCCGGGGAAAATTCCGGTGACAACCACAAGCAGCGCATCTCAAAGCATCGACGGTTCCTTCATCGCCGGCGGCCATAAACTCACGGCAACCGTCGACGGCGTAACCTCCGATGTTAGCAGCGTGATTCTTCTGGCACTCCACGTATCGAATGTTACTGATCGCGGAGGAAGAAGAAGACGAAGTAGTAGTCCAAGAAGACGATGTGTTGGAGTTTCTTGATCTCTGCTTGATTACCATCTGTCTCTTCTTCATCATGAACTGTGAAACCCTAGCTGGCTAGTTTTATCGATTTATTATTATCCGTGGAATTGAAAATGGCTCTTTGGTCATACGAAAGACTCTTTATGAAAACGAAGTGAAGACTAGATGGTCTGTCCTTATAAATCCCATTTGTGCCCCTTTTATAAGTAACTTATTAGGCCTTTTAATAATCTCACACTTGATGGAATTTCACCTATGGTATCGACATAGTGGCTTAAAATATGGGCCTACTTCACTACTTTGTACAACAACATAATTGATCTTTTTTCCGTCTTCCTATAAATAGTGTTTTTTTTTAATTATATTGTGTAAACGACTAGTTTATATATATATATATATACGGTAATATATGTATATACATTCACATTAATTTAATAATTATATTGTCGAGTTGAAATCGTTGTTTTAATGTTTGCTTATGAAATTCTGTTTTGGAAAATGCAGACTTTGAAGAAGAAATAATTAAGGAGGCACGAGACTACGAGTTCAGTTAACTATAATGTATAGCTTATATATCTCGCCGTAAATCATTTTGTAAACCATTAGATCTTGAAATCAACAAGTAATGAACTTGAGAAATTATAAAAAATCTTTAACCCTAGATACATGTCCCTTTTACACAAAAAATAAAACATACATATTAGGTTAAGCTTGTTCTTCAAGAACGCCGCCCTTTTACTTAAGATTATATATGAACCAATGACATTTCACAATTTTGTTCATCGTTGTTCACGTAAAACTGTAATTTCCTTTTTAAATTGGAGTCCCTCTCAAGCCTATAGGATAGTATCTTTAAAAGCTAATTTTGTGATTAGTGTCTCTCAAATCTTCTTCTCATATTAGGTTTTTTTCAAACCCTCTAGTTGATCTTTCGGAGGTTCTTTTGAATTCGAGCCACGCAAAAAAAGTCATGTGTGAATAAATATCTATATACATTAGACAATCAAACCAGTTGAAATAGTTGATTACTATACACTATTGTATATTTTAGTGAAGATATATTTTAATATGAAATAAATGAACATGTATATGGTGAAATCTACAGTATAATTATTTTAAAAATGGATGATTTTGTCTCTCTGTCGATCAAACGATATTCAGTCTCTTCCAATTATTTCACGTATTGTCATGTTCAAGCGCGACATAAGGGTATAGAAATTTATTATGGTCTTCGTTGTCCCTGACTCCCAGTAATAGAATACGGATGACATAGTGAAATAACAAACTCGTGTTTAAAGTCCAATCATCATAGTAGAATCTCTATAACTTTGAGACCAAAGATAAAAAAAAAAAAAAAAAAAAAAAAATCTATGGAGTTCATCTAAACGCCACACAATAAAAGACGAGTTGGAAATAAAAACAAAGAAATGGAGAAGATCAGTAGCCAGCCTTATTTTACCGTCGAGATCATGTGCATTGCATTATACAGATAATTAATTTGCATAGAATAGAATAATAAATTATTTGAGTGAATAAATTAAATGCGAATCCGACTCAGTCCAACGGACCTGCTAGCTCCCACAAGCAAGAGACAATGACAGGTTTATATTGGAATGCAATCGCATTTCTAATCACTTTTTTATTATTCCAAACTTCCTATATACATTTATATATTTTTTTTGATAAAGAACATTTATATTATTTATAGTTGTAATTAAAAAAAAAAATTCTACTAAATTTGTGTCATACACGATAATTTGATTATTTATGGAGTATGTTTCTTTCACTTTGATATCTCTTAATTATCACTCGTACGTATGCCAGATTGAATTTTGCAAGAAAATATAGAAAATGACTATTTAATCCAAAATTAACTAAACAAGGAGCTTCGATTTTGCAAGACAAATAAATGAAAAAGAAAAAAAAATTAAAGAAGAGGATTGGTGTTGAGGACATTTTTCAAAAGACAAAAAAAGTAAAACAAATGAATTGACAGGATTAGTAAAGTTTTCTAACTGTATTTTAATACTGACTAATTAGGAGTTTCGACTAATTAGTGAAATTGATTTCTTTAGTTCTTTTACACGTGAACCAACAATGCATGGTCCCACTTGATACACAAAAGTCCATGTGACTTTTATGCTTCTCGCTCGTACTAATAAGAAATAAGTTTCAATCAGTATGTAACCAAAAAAAAAAATTCTAATAGCATGTATAAATCGCTCACACACACATTTATATACCAAGATGTCCAAGATAGATTGTTTAATAGTCTGTATGAATTTTATTTTTAGCTTATCACTCGATTTAAAATTTACATATATAGTAAATAATGTTGGTATATATATATATACGGTTTCAAATAAATAGAGTTGGAGTATGTAATTCTCTATTTAGGTCGTCAATATATGTACACTATCTAAAAAAATTGAAAGCTTCTTATTTTATAACAAAAATAGCTCAATGCATGACTACAAAACTTTTTTGACGACGATAAGTTTTATAATGCGGAAAAAAAATATTGGATTTCTTACTGTAACTGATGATCGAAAATATAGATTCGAATAGTTATACTAAAGAATGTGTAATGTGTTTTCTGCTATATAAATAACAGAATAAAATAATAATTAATGACGAATTAGAATGGTACCGTAGTTTAAGTAAACTACACATGATATTACAGAAAATGTATTTAATTTACACATATTTAAAAGTTTATATTATTAATGAAAGCTGGTTTGGTTATGTTGATAGTACAACAAGGGATCCCCCTCGGTAACATCGATTTGAACTTATCAATATTTTGATGCTATATTGATGGGTCATGGAAAAGCTGATAATACCACAAGCATTGTGGATTGGATGCAGACAATGAAACTTATTTACTTAGTCTTCCAGGTATTTTTTGAAAGATTCCAGTCATCCATCTAGCTAGAGGTATATGTTAGTTTGATTTGGACACTGAGTACTATAGAAAGACACTGTGGATTCTATTTCCAGCTATCACAAATTTCGTGGATCTGGATGATATTGTCTCAAAATCTATGGAATGACTAGCTTTTCATGAAAACGAATTCTGTGAATTTCAAAATATTACATGACTCTTTTTTAAAATTCACAAAATATTACATGACTATGGAATGCATTCAGTAGTACGAATTCACAAAAGCTAAATTTTATAGGAAAAACACGAATTCTGGTATGGATCAGCTTGTTGCAAAAAAAATCTGTTTTGTACATTATTGGTCATTTAGTTGCGGGTTCAAAAGCCACTTTAACATTTTATGAGAATAGTTTTTTGATAATTGGTTTAACATTTTATGAGAAGTTACATAAGTCTTCAAGCTTGCTGAGCTCTACTGCAAAAGTTAAGCCATTTTTTCGGTTTTGACACTATTTGTACTAAATCCTAAGAATCAGTAACAAAATAGATGTAGAAACACTGAAACAGTAGTTAGCAAATAAATACACTGAAACAGTAATGTTTTAAAAACATTTCAAGGTCATCTCCAGGCAAAAATACAAATACTATATTTAGAAAAAGTGTCATAATTGCAGATTATGTTATAGTAAAACATAGATAAGGTATCAAAAGCCGAAAATCACGCAAGAATGTCACGAAGTTGATTTGCCAAATGAATTAAAAAAAAAAAGTAAGTGAGTTCTTAATAGATCTTTGACGACGACTTTGGTTTTATTTCTTCGCTTCTCGGTTACTAGTCAGGATCATCATACTGTAGAGTTAATTTCATTATTATATAATTGGAATTAAGTCTGCTTTTATATTTTAAAAAGAACGGAGTAACATATATGATATTAAGAATAAAGAGAGAGAAAAAGATTGGAGATTATGTTGAAAAGACTCTTTGTTTCTCACCAACCGTGCCCTGCACGTGAAGTTCATTATCAAACAAACCCCTAAAAATCGACTAATTTTATGATTTATATATATTAGTCAAAAATATGTTGTCTTTTCCTCATAAGTTTTTGATTAACATCAGACTGAGAATTATAATTTATTTATATTCTCATTCTAAATATTATGATGCTATCTATTTATTTATTTATTTAAAACTACCTGCATCAATGAAAAATCAGGAAACTACAGACGACCTACGAGAAAGGGCACACAATGACTATTAAACAATTATCCACGCTTACTTAATAAACTGATTAATACTCCTTCTGTTTCTAATTAATCCAAGTTTCAGAAAACAAATTATTTCAAAAAGTTGTATTTTTCTATTTTTAATACATAATTAGCTTATTTCTTGTTATGTCCTTATTTACTATCACAATTATTCTTTTTCTTTCATCACAATTAACTAATGAAACAAAGCTAACATAGTCATTTCAAAAAAATTCTTAATATTTGTCAAAGATATAAAATTGGATTAATTAGAAACAGATGGAGTATTTGCTAGTATTTGGGAAAAAATTCTACTTTTTCCAGCGTCGACTAGTTTGTCTATCACTTGCTTCGGTACCTTTTGGTTTATCAAAAATAAATTAATTAGTTCGGAAAAAGTTATCTTAATGTGAATAAAACATGACAAATCGCAAACGCCAAAACTAACCAAAACGATAAGTTTTGTTTTTGTTTTCCATGTCTTTGGGCCTTGGCTTTCACTGTTTGGCCATACGGACATCTTAAAAGCGGGTTTTGGGCTTAATGTTCTCTCTTTTGAATTCTTTCAGCCTTCTTCATAATTGTATCTATAAAGTTATTCGGATCACTTAGGCTTGGGCCTTGTCCATTCATTACATCTTAACAAGTGAGAACTTTTTGGTAATAAATCAAGTAAGATTTTTAAAATCTTTCAATTTTTAAACAAACATAGCCTACAAATAGTAAACAAAGAAAGGACATTAAAAATCGTACTAAAAAAAACAAATTTTTTAAATCCATTTAATTTTTATTGATAGTAAGGAATCAATCAAAAAAAAATTACTAGTAGTAGGACATGCACAAATGAAAGATTAAATGTTGTGAATGTTTGTGGTGAAATAAATAATATGCTAAATGTAGGAAATAAACATGTTTAGTACAAAACTAATATTGGAATAATAAATAAAACTAATAAATTTACCGAAAATAAATAAAAGTAATAGAATTTTCATTTTAAAAAATATTTTGAATGAATGTAATAGGTATTTTCAAGAGCTAGATCGACAAAATTAATAATATATTACGTCTCCAAACCAAATTGCTCACTATATAAAAAAAATGCAAATATGGAAAAAGTCGTTGTGTTCATTGAAAGTATCTATTCTCCTCTCCCATGTGAGTGCACATGGAATCATGCATGCAAGAAAACTGCCTCTACCCTTTTGTCTTTCTCTCAATTCTCCAATAAATTTCCACCTTAAAATTGCATGATTTCTATATCCAACTCCGAGATCTAGACACGAGGCTCATGGTCTACATCAAACGGCTCTCCTTGATCACCTTGCTAATAGATAAGAGGAAAAGTGGCATGAATCCACGCCGAGATTCCTCTTATCGGTCCCTTGTTGGTTGGTCCCAATCACTTGCAATGGATATGTAACTGTTCCTCCATGTTACTCCCTCTCTCGCTTACCATTATACCTTTCATTTTCTTCAATTTGGGATGTCCACGAATGCGACTCCTTTGGCCTAATTGCATCAGTTTTTTTTTGTTAAACAATAATTGTATCAACTTGTTCACTTTCTTTCTTGTTCTCTTCACTGTTACGAATAAGATCATGAAATTATTGGCCCGATCATTAATTTTTATAACCAAAGAGATATAATTTTTATGGCTCATACATTTTTTTTAACTAAAAACAAAACCTTACAAATAAGTTTTGCCACTAACTTTTCTTTTTTCACTGTCGTAATTCAAACTTATATATTTTTTTTACATCATTTGATCGACAATATATGATCTATAGCCTAATTTATACTACACAAAAGATAAAACATGATTTACTACAATCGAATTCCAGTGGAAGTATTGCAAATGCGAACCGTTAATTATTTGACTAAAGGTATGTCCTATGTTAGATATATTGTTTTGCAACAAAGCTTCAAATTTACCCATAATATATATAATAGATAAGTACCAGTATAAAGTTGAAAAATTGAAACTACTTTTTCGCATGTAGACAAGGTTCAATCGTATACTTAACGAGCGAAAAAGTAGCTGATATATAGTTTGAAAAAAGAATAACTACTTTTTCGCTCGCGATTGTGTTTTGCGTTTGCTTGTACATTTTCTATAAATAATATACTTTTAACTGATAGACGAACTATGGTTTTTTTTTTCTCTCGAAAACGAATTATGATTTAAACATTACTAAAGTGGTAGGATATTATATAAAGGAATACATGGACCGTTATTAACTTACTATACATGGAGTAAGAAAGCTTACACACGCACCTTCTATAAATAGCTGACACAAGTGGTTGTCACACACTCATTAAATTCTCAAACTAAGAACTAAGAGCTTCACTACACATCCTTTCTAACTCCCAAGAATCAGCCATGGCCAAACTCATAACTTCTCTTCTCTTTCTCACCATTTTCTTCTCTTTCATCTTTCTCACTATGTCAGAAGAAGCAGAATATCATCCAGAACGTGTAAGTTTGATAATCTTTATTTGAATTTTGTTTCCCTTTCCCTTTCGAATACTACGAAAAAACCCCTTAAATCCTCGTTTCGTTTTGTTTTGAAAACAGTATGGCCCCAGAAGTATGAAAACATACCGTAAGTATAACATTTTCTTCTCCTTTTTTAGAATCTCATTTTAATTATTTCTAAAAAGGGGCAAATTAAAACTTGAATTTAACGATTACAGAATGTGGAGGGGAATGCACGAGAAGGTGCAGCAATACGAAGTATCATAAGCCCTGCATGTTCTTCTGCCAAAAGTGTTGTGCTACATGTCTTTGTGTCCCTCCAGGCACTTACGGCAACAAACAAGTGTGCCCTTGTTACAACAATTGGAAGACTCAACAAGGTGGACCAAAATGTCCATAAGGAAAAACAAAAAGAGAGAACCACATTTATAAGTATTTTCTTAAACTAATTCTAGTATGTTTTTGTTATAAACTTATAATGATGATTAATATTTTAGTGTTATTGGCTTGTAATATTTATCTTCAGTGTTCAGTATCATACTTTCCTATTATATATTCTATGTTTCTTTCATGTTTTGTTGTTGTAATCAATACACTAAATGTGTATGCATGGGACCTTCTAGTACTTAATTTTATAGTATTGATTTTGCTGTGAATAATAAAAATTCCAAGGATTCACAGTTGGGATTCTTGTGGGACAATCTATTTTATATTTTATTTTCTAAAAATTATCATCAAAATTCTAAAACTATAAAAGTGCCACAAAGCATAAGTTTATGAAAGATTCCTAATTATGTATAAAATTTTAAAAGGACTCCTTAATGACTTAATAAATTAGTAATTCTTACAAAAAATGAGGAATTACCCTTCATAAACCTGTGTGTGGTATTTTGGAACATTTCCAAAGTGGTGTATAAAACAGTTTTATAGAGAGAGTTTTAGAAATATCTGATAAAATTACATTAAAGTTTTAAGAACAAAAGTCAATAGAAACAAAGTAGAATCTAAATCTTACATTAAAGTAAATATAATCCACAGGATTTGACGATAAAAATCTACAAGATTATATAGTTTCACAATTAATAAAAAAATGATTTTCACAATTGTCGGCCGGGAAAAAAAAGTCTTTACCAATTATCATGGTTCAGATGAAAGGGGTCTGGATACTCAACAAAAAAGAAAAAATAATCATTCACTTCAACACTTCTTCATTGCCAGACTTGGGAAATCTGAAGATCAAAGACCAAATCTTGTTACTCGAAGTTCTCTGATTCCAAGAGTTGTCTGATAGTATCAGCCAAGAAGAGTAAGACATGCATCAAACTCTCTGTTCTCCTGCCATGGCTTAAAA
>CM051369.1:18329377-18370377 GCA_028015245.1 Cardamine occulta
CCTCAGAACCCTATAAATTCCTCAGGTACTAACTCTTTGTTCCAATGGTTCTTCATCGATGATGGTCAAAAGCTGAAAACTTTGTCTGCAAATCGATTTACCGACAAGAAATTAAAACCCCACTTACCCTTTTTTGGTTTTGTTTGGATGATTGAGGTTTGAAAACAATGTCGGAAAAGAGCTTGCTTTCTTCAAGATTCCTCTTTTACACGATAACTTTTTCAACACTACTATTCATTTGCTCTTCTCTCTTCTTCCTCCAACGCAATGAATCTTCTTTCACTTCAAGTTTAGTTCGCAAGCTGATTCTTCCAAGAACAGACATCAAGAACAAGGATTTCAGGCAAATCAATACTAAATATGGTCGAAACCGAAATATGTTAAAGGTGTTTATGTACGATTTGCCCTCTGAGTTTCACTTTGGGATATTGAATTGGCACAGCAAAGGACCTGAGATTTGGCCAAATGTCAACAACATTAGTAAAATCCCATCTTATCCTGGTGGGTTAAATAGGCAACACAGTGTAGAGTATTGGCTTACACTAGACCTATTAGCTTCAGAGATACCTGAAATCAAGAGACCATGCAATGCAATTAGAGTGAAGAACTCGCTTGAAGCTGACATAGTTTTTGTGCCCTTCTTTGCTTCGTTGAGTTACAACCGGAAATCTAAGATCCGTGGAAACGAAACCATCAGTGTTGATAGATTGTTGCAGGAAAGATTAGTTGAGTTCTTGAAAAGTCAAGAAGAGTGGAAAAGATTTGATGGGAAAGATCATCTGATAATAGCTCATCATCCAAACAGTTTGCTCTATGCCAGAAACTCACTTGGATCCGCAATGTTCGTTCTTTCAGATTTCGGAAGATACTCATCCGCGATTGCCAATCTTGAGAAAGACATCATTGCGCCTTACGTGCACGTTGTTAAGACTATCTCTAACAATGAGTCAGCTCCTTTTAAGAAGCGTCCTGTATTGGCATATTTCCAAGGAGCAATCTACAGAAAAGATGTAAGTGTTTTTTTTGAGTTTTTCCTTCTAATGTTATCAATCTTTTTACTGGTTTTTAACCTCAACCATCAAATCTTTTCTGTGTTAGGGTGGAAATATTCGCCAAGAACTTTATAACCTTCTTAAAGATGAGAAAGACGTTCACTTTGCATTTGGAACTGTAAAAGGGAATGGGACTAAACAAACTGGTAAAGGAATGGCTTCCTCGAGGTTTTGTCTCAATATCGTGGGTGACACTCCTTCCTCTAACTGTCTTTTCGATGCCATCGTGAGCCATTGTGTTCCGGTTATAATCAGTGATCAGATTGAGCTTCCATTTGAAGATACTCTAGACTATTCAGGTTTCTCTGTGTTTGTGCACTCCTCTGAAGCTGTAAAGAAAGGAGTTTTGGTGAATCTTCTGAGAAGGATAACAGAGAATCAGTGGAAGAAGAAGTGGGAGAGATTGAAAGAGCTTGTTGAGTGTTTCGAGTATCGGTTTCCTTCGCAGCCTGGAGATTCTGTGGATATGATTTGGTCTGCGGTTTCGCATAAGCTTTCTTCACTTCAGTTTAATGTTCATAGAAAGAATCGGTACCTTAGAACTGAAATCTTTGATAGAAACAGATCCAATTAAGATCATATATGTGAAAGATATTTATTACTTCACTCTCTAGTTTTGTCTGTGGCATCCTTGGAACTTGACCTTGGAAGGCGTAAGAAGAACGAACATAGAAAGTTCAAATTTTAACCTTTTTCTTCTCCTCAATACTTCATCCAAAGTTTGTATTGTAGATGATGAAGGAGACCATTCTAAAATAATCATAGATTTATATAAACAGAAAAAAGTTTAAATCTTCAAAAGTAATCAAAGTAATGTAACAATAAAACCGCAATAAGAAGAAGATCCAAAAACCTTGTGACGTAACATTATCTACTCAGCACACACTCAATTGTAGAAACTTAGCGACCAACGATAACACTTGGCCAACATAAACACACACAATCACAGACTCATAATCTTGCTTTTAAATAGATAGATGGTCGCAATCCTCATGTTGAGTAAAGTCGCTACTATAGAATCAAGAACGATAATGGCTTCAACTTCCTGCAGGAATCAATCATGTCTTCCGCTCTACGGAGTTGTCTTGGCTGCAAAGCCAAGAACACAGACGAGAGAAGTTAGATGCAAGAGAATGTGCAATTTCTGTAGTGATTTTCAGTAAGATCATCAAAAGAAGCACTCAGGGAGATTTGGAGAATTTAGTTTGATCTTATTAAGCATGTATTGGTTTTTGAACTAACCATTTCCTTCTCGGGACGACAGAAGTGGTTTCTCCTTCTTATTACCCGGTTTTGTCACCTGAGTTTGCAAGTCTTGTTGTTCTTGGAGAATTTGAGGTGATCCTGCCGTTACCTGGAGATGGTAGAGAGTGACGTCTGGGAACACTGCCTTTCTCAGTCCCATCCTGCTCAGCAGACTTTGGTGAGCCTTGCAGCCTCAGCTTTGCTTTTGCCGATTTAGTAGCTTGCATATAGCTTGGAATTGATGGGCTAGTCTGATGATGCCCATTACTCTCTTCACGCTCAGTCTTGCTAGTAGCCGAACTCTTTTTCCTGGATTTCTGGTTCTCCTTCCCAGCTGAGTTCTCTTTATTGTTTGGTTTGGGAGTCCTTTCTTCTTTGGTATCCTTTTCCATTGAGGGTTTTTCCTCAACCATGGACTTTTCATTGCTGTCAATTTGGTTGACCAGTGAGGAATCAAGTGCGTCATTGGTTTCCAATGGTCCAGGAGTATGTACTTCCACCTCAGGAACATGTACCTCCTCCTTAGACTGTTTGGACATTTCTTGCTTTTTCCTTTCGTCACACACATTCACAGGTTCTTCTACAGTTTCAGGAACCAGCAGATATGATGTTTCAGTTGTCTTCTCTAAGCCAAGCTTTGGCTTTTCAACTTCCTTATGAGGGGAACGTTGAGTTTGGATAGAGCTCTCAACTACAGGGTTATGTACCTTCCTCAAGCTACGTTTAACTTTTTCAAGTTCAATTTGAGGATCTTCGACAGGAAGTGGCTCTATAGACTGGCTTGAAACTTTCCGGAAACTGCGTTTGGGTTTTTCAAACTCAAAAGATGTCTGTACTGAGGAACTTTCAAAATTTGCAGCAGGGACTTTACGGACACTATTCTTGGCTTTAGAAGATTCAACTTCAGCTAAAATCTTGTTCTGAGGTTTTCTGCCCATTGTTTTCTTCAGTTGAGGAATTGGTTTCCAGAAGCATGAAGCTGACCAGTTCTCTAACCAGATCAAGTTTGAGTTTGGAATGGATGAATCATAGGCGTGTACAGGGATCACTTTTGGCGATGAAGCGAGAAGCTGTTAACAAAAACATCCATCAAGATCTTTAATTGAGATTTAAAACTCCATGATATAAAGGAGAAATTGTATACAGTGAAATTTGGCTCCATACCTTCAGAGCAAAAGCGTTGGCTGTTACTTTCTTAATTCCAAGGTAAGTGTCTGTAGAGTTTGCAAGCTTGTTCTCCTGATAAAAAAAAAAAAAAAAGCCAATTCTAATTACACGAGAGAATAAACAATTATTTCTCCACCAATTCCAACTAGTTTCTCTTCCTGGACTAAGCTTATAAATAAATGCAACCGGTCAAATTTGGAACTTGAACTTACAAAGAAGCGAAAGAATCATTACCTGAAGCAGCTGCAATCTGCATTTCCTATGAACTTGAACTCCAATGTCAGAATTCCTGATCTCTCTTCCTCGAGCAAATGCTTGCAACCTGACAATTCCCATGACACAGCAAAGAGTTGAAACAGCTTGTCTCCTAACCAGGTGACCACGAATAAGAGCTTGTAGCCTTATTATGCCTTTGAGTGCCCAAAAAGCACGCCGAGCCTTCACACAATGAGCTCAGATCAAGATATACCCCAAAAAAATATATCAATAGTTACAATAAGAGAGCCAAGCCTACAATCCAAACAACTGAAAACATTACCAAGTAACCTCTAAACGCAGCCTGCACAGATGTTGCTGCAATCTCTTGTTGGGTTCTCTCTGCATCAGATAGTGTATTATCTTGAACAGGTGCAACATTTTGCAAATCTGTTGGTTTCCCCTCAAGAAGCTCTATTTCAGGTTCTACATTTTGTGTCTCTAACATACCACTGCTACCTCTATCAACGGTACTGGTTGCTGCAATTCCAAAAGATGGAAGATCTGATACCACATCGGATTCTTCTACCTTTGCAGTAACCAGTACCTCTTTTCCACTCACAACTCTCTGCACGTGATATAAATAGTTAAAACAAAAACCAAAAATTGTATTAAGTAAATTAGTAGGCCTAAACCATATTTAGACTAGCAATGATCACATATTATTACTACCTCTTTTCCTTTGGAGCCACTAGATTTAGATGTTTTTTTGCCAAGCAATACATTCTTTAACCACTTAGTAGACTTGCCCATGATGTATGAAACTAAAACACACCTGCATTGTCAAAGAAACAGTACAAGCTTATACATTACTAAAGATATAATCATCTCTCTATCAAGACTACGCAAACATAGTTACTACTACCAATAGTCAAAATGAAGAATATCAAAATAAATCACTCGTCCACTAAATTATAGCAGAAAAGGATAACATCATTTTGTTATAATCAACTCTAATAATAAGCTTTGAAAAGATAAACCTTAATCATTAACAAAATGAAAGAATCAAGAAAAAAAAAAGAGGAAAACAATGATTACCCTCTAAATAAACAAAGTTAGGAATTTAAATAAAAACACAGGAAGTGGAATCATCGATTATACAAAACCAGATCTGGTACTCACACGGCAAACAGAAGAACAAAAATTCAAAAATCCACAACACTTGTGCTCCAAATGAAAACACCAACAGAATCATACAAAAAGCACCGATATAGATAGATCCTCTCTAAAATCCACAATATTCGAACAATGTCTTAAAAATGTCGGTTTCAAGTTCGAGTAACCGTCGGATCTCCGTTCTAAATCCGAGTCTGATTCAGAGCAGAGAAAAAATAACAAAACAAAGAGGAAGACAATATATACCGTAAATGAGAAACTGAGAAATGTTTAATCAAATGCTTTCATTAGTCTCTTCCTCTTCCCGGAGCTTGAGCCTCTAAGAACTGTTCCTCTTTGGTGCTAGTCTCAGTGACCAGAAGGAAAGAGGAAAAAATATATATATATATATATATTTTTGTTTTCCAACATATATTTCTAATTTTAAGTAAGCGCATCTGAGCATCTCCATAACTCCAATCTTACGCCGTTGATTTCTAACCGTTGGATCATCTCCGAAATTTAGTTAACTAAATTTACTTTTTACACTTGAAAGAGGAAAAAAGGGAGAGCAAATCTTTAAGGAAAAAGAGGAAAAACATAGAATGCAATAATTGGAAAAAGAAAAACAAAAAATATTAATATAATCTTCTACAGTTGGACACTTTTAAATAGTAGAAATTTTAGAAAGTAAAACAATTCAGATATTTTAATTGAAATTTGCCCAAATTGTGTATAATCGTCGATATTACTTCGAGAACAAGTGTAAGAATGCCGCTACGTTCATATGAAGCATTCTTGTAAATTTACATCCATACCCTTCTTTTGTCGTTGAATAACGAAGATTAACTAAACCAGTAACTTTGCGCGAGTGAGGCACGTGGAAATGAATTACTAATTAGTTGTGACGGTAAAAAGTTATGGGCCTAAGCCCATTAAAGAAAAAGAAAAAAACTAATTTGATTGGAAGCAAAGCTTGTGAGACATTTCGTCGAACACCTTGAGCTCAATCAAACTCTTGAGAAGAGGTTAAAAAAATTCACGAAACTCAAAGGTAGTACAGTGAGATGGAGAAGAAGAAAGCAATGGAAATCGAAGGTTACCCGATCGAAGGATTGTCGATTGGTGGGCACGAGACGTGTATCATATTTCCATCTCTTCGGTTAGCTTTCGATATTGGTCGTTGCCCACATCGAGCAATTTCTCAGGACTTCCTTTTCATCTCTCACTCTCACATGGATCATATCGTAAGAACTAACTCTCTTTCTTCCCGTCGTCTGTTTGTGTGTGTTGTAGAAATGTAGAAGTTGAAGATTCCTCACAGCCTAATTTGCTTGAATTTATTGGAAAAAAAAGAAAAAAATACTTGAACTTTCCGATTAGATTTTGCTAAGATCGTTCCTTTTTGATAGTCCCCTGTTTTAAGAACTAGATTCTGCAAAGATCGTTCCTTTTTGATAGTCCCCTGTTTTAAGAACTATGTGTTTTATCATTAGCCTATTGCTTTATTACTGTTTTGGTGTCACATTCTCAAATTGTAAACTAAATGGTTCATATTTTTATGTTAGGGTGGATTGCCAATGTATGTTGCGACTAGAGGATTGTGCAATATGAAGCCTCCAACGATTATAGTGCCCAAATCCATTAAAGACACTGTCGAGAGTTTGTTCGAGGTTCATAGAAAATTAGATTCTTCAGAGCTGAAGCACAATCTTGTTGGCTTGGACATAGGTAATTCAACTTTTAACATTCATTGCAGCCGAAGATTTTAGGTTTTGTTTTTAACCTTGGGCACTTCTTTGGTGTAGGTGAGGAGTTTATGATAAGGAAAGATCTTAAAGTCAAAGCCTTTAAGACATACCATGTCATCCAAAGCCAGGTTTCTTTCATTAAACTCACATGAGCTTTTCGATATCTTCCTACTGTTTTTGTGTCTTTGTTGAATTCACATGCTTTTGTGTGATATTGCAGGGTTATGTAGTGTATTCAACTAAACAGAAACTCAAGGAAGAGTATATTGGTCTATCTGGAAATGAAATTAAGAACTTGAAGGCTTCAGGTGTTGAGGTTTGTCTCTGATTTTCCTTCAATTGGTTGTCGAAGTTTTCTTATGTCACTCTATTTCAAAGTCAATAGTTTTGCAATAGTCTGTCCAATATAGAAGCGTGTTTAACTAGCTGGGATTTTGGATTGTAGATTACAAACAGCATAACAACTCCTGAAGTTGCTTTTACGGGAGACACGACGACGGATTTTGTAGTTGATGAAGCTAATGATGATGCTCTCAAGGCAAGGATTCTCGTCATGGAGGTGAATATTTGCTGTTGATATGAATTAGGGCAATGTGCGTGGTTCTTAATGATATCCTTTTCTCTGGTCCAAGAAACTCTGTTGTCTCTATTTCCACTTGTGCAGAGTACATTTCTTGATGATTCGGTATCCATAGAGCATGCAAGAGATTATGGACATATCCATTTATCTGAGGTAAGGCTCCTCGTGTCTTTGAATACGACGAGTTGATATATATAAGACTTGAATCTTTGCCATGTCATTAGTCTCCGTCTCGTGATGCTCATAAATGTTTTCTATTTTCTTTCATTGCATCTTACTGTAAAACTGCAGATTGTTAAGCATGCTGAAAAGTTTGAAAACAAAGCAATCCTGCTGATTCACTTTTCGGCTCGGTATACAGTGAAGGTGTGTTTTCTTTATCCAGTATGGCTATGAAGCAGTAGAAAATTCAGTTACTTTCTTCTTTGTAGTGATAAGTAATCGTTGCGAGTTTTCACAGGAAATTGAAGATGCGGTTTCTGCATTGCCTCCACCTTTAGAGGGACGTGTGTTTGCATTAACACATGGATTCTAAGTAGTAAACACTCTTGTAGGTTTTATACACTTTTTGTTTTTTGTTGGTTAAGTTTTGTATTGCACAGATAAACATTGTATTCTCTTGTTGTTGAATTTAATTAAGATTTCTATCTCGAGCAATCAAGGGAAAAATGAATGGAAGTAGAAAAAACAGAGTGCATCCGAGGACAATAATATCAGATGAATTCAGAGAAAATCTTATTGTTTCTTTGCTACAAAATTGTTAAGTAAATCCAATTATGATCAACTATGTCAAAATTGAGCAAAATTAGTTAGTTGAACCGAATCCGTTTTGCCATTAATTGTGGTATTGGCATGTTTTTCCCGCAGGTGGACTATTGTTTTTGCTAGAAAGAAACATTTTTTATTGGAAAAAAACAATTATATAAATAACGTGTGGTGATTTAAAGGTTTTTCATTAATGAAATTATAACATTTCTAAATATAATAATAGAGAAATTATTTCTGTGAAAAAGTTGTTAATTTTATTTTTACATCGTATCTTACCATGTCTAGGTTCAACACTTGTATCTCCTTGTGATGGAAGCTAATTAGGCTTATGTCCCAAGTTGTCAAAAATGTATATAGTAGTCAATTGGTAGTGGCTTGTTTATATAAGAATTTTAAAAGTTTAGTTTTTTTATTAGAGTGTGTACATTTGAATTTTAGGTCTACTCTTATAGTTAATTATATTAGCTTTGCTCTTGACTTATGTGTTTTTTCTGTTAACTCTTTCTTGATCTTATGAGTTTACAATATTATAGTTTTTGTTTTCCTTTTGGTTTTATGTTTCTATATCTTTTGTTATGCACTGTTTATCTAAACGTAATGCAGCTAAACAACACATATTTTTTTTGTAATCATAGAGTTTTGGAGTTTCGTTTTGTAGTTTTTTTCCGAATCAAAGATTAAAACATGTGAATAATTTTTGCTGAGTAGGTTCCTGTTTTCAGTAAGAACTAAAACTCCAGATCAATGACCCATTTTTCCAAAAGGTTAAATACACATCGCAGTAAATTGTTCATGCTGGAAATCAGTTTTTTTTTTTAAAGTACTACTATCATTCATAATTAAGAAAATTGTTATAGACTGTAATACAATAATCAAACTATTAAATTGTGATCAGAATTGTACGTTAGGTTATCTAAATTCAACTATTATTATTATTTTTCTAGCTATTGATCGATAAACCAAATCCAACTTTTCATTAAAAGTGTTTTCGTACAGTCGTAATTTACATATACAATTCAAAATTTCGGACTAAAGTATACGACACTAAACTTAAGTCCGAAAGGTGGCGGAAATGAGAATAAACTATAAAATTTTGACAAAATGCAAATATATTCGTAGTATCCACACAACACATATTCAAAGTCTTGAATAACAATAAAATTATGTTCGTAATGTGACCGCGTCCAACATTTCAAAAACATTAAGTCATACTATATAGTTTGTATAACCGTGTGTTAGTTACAGTTTATTCAGTTTTACATCAGACAATGCTTGTTGAATTATGGTTCCATTCTATTGGACTATTAGAAAGACTTCCTAATATTAATAGCTCCTGGTGATAAATAACAGTTTGACTTCTAAAGTCAAGTCTTATAATATTCGCTTTGACCACGTTGATTTTAATCAGACCAAAAACACAAACTAATTGTTTTCTCGAATAGCTGGTGAGCCGTCGTAATCATCATATGGACATGGAATAAAATGTGTATTTTTGGTTATTTCAGGGAAATTTTGGGGGAAATTGCTGCAACTCTTTACTATCCCACTCTCGTTTCATTGTGATTGACTCGAAATGGAAAAAAAAAACATCAAATTTAGACAAATATTTTATTTGACCAAAAGAAAAATGACAAATATTTATATCTAAATTATGTTCCTTTTCCATTTTTATAAAAAAACTCGGTCCCCGTGAATCACGATTATTCTCAAAAGAGCCAAACTGGGTTTCCAAGCAAAAGATGATTTGAAGGAATTGACTCCTCAAATAATGTAAAGAGCTGAAGAATTTTTAAAGTACAATTGGTTTTTCCAAAATTAATTTTGGTTAGATGTGAATTAAAGCGGTGAGATAACGACAACGTTAACACTAAGTACCAATCACTAAATTGAAGTAGTTTTTGCAATAATACAATTTAAATATATTTCTATTTGAAGTAAAATTATCTATAATGTACACTTCAACCGTACTTAAGACTTTGCAGTTGAAGTAAATGAACGATGTATTTTATCCCAAAAAAAAAGCAATGAACGTCGAACGATGTAATATCGCAATCTTTTGTATAAATCCAAATGATTATGTAACATTCAAAATTTAAACTAAAAATTTCTTTAATTTTATTCTAATACAGTGAACTATACATCAACTGCAATGAATTACAACTAATATCTTAAATTCTATGGGTTTATAACTCAAAAAATGAATTGCTTCATATTACTTATATATTAGAGTTAGTCCTTTTATACATCCGATGTGAGATTCTAACATATCTTCTTGAAATGATGGCTCTTATTAGCCCATCTCGGACTAAATCTCATTTTAGGACATGTATTAAGCCCTTCATGAACTGCCTTACTTGGATCAACAAAGAGGATCTGGTACTATATTAAGTTCTATACACTTCCAACTCAAAACCAATTAATGAGTAGATTGACTCATATCATTTATATACTAGTGTTAATCCCTTTACATATATGATGTGAGATTCTAACATAATACAATCATCACATGTGGTCAATAGTACATACTTTTCTCTTGAACTTATGCTCATCATATATTAGTATTCTAAATTTATTAGTTTCATTTTTAAAGAATTAACTGATAAAACTAGAGTATCTGGTACAATTGTTTATATTAATATTGTTATAATCTCATAATCCAAATTCAAATCTAGTAAACTTTCAAAAACTCATCAGCTTTTTAGAATCTTAGAGCATTTTTATTGGTGAGAGACGATATAAAATTTGAAAAATTAAAATAATAATATTTAATTTTTCAAAATTAACCACTAGGAAAGAGACACATGAAGAAGAAGTCTCTCATATGGTTGCTAGAGTCTCTCAAACAAAAAACACCTCTTAGAGCATCATTATTACAAGTTTCTAATGGGGTTCTTAACCCAAAAAATAAATAAAAAAAATAAAATAATTATGAACAGTGTAAGAACCGTTTCTTAAATAAAAACTTTAAGAACCGGTTCTTAAGGAGGTTTTTACACTGTTTTAGCCACGTTCAACCCGTAATTCGTCCAATTTTTTTTTTTGCTAGATTTTTTTTTACCTGCTTTTTTTTTTTTTACTTTTTCTTAACTTTAACTTTAAAAAAAAGTTAATTTTTTTTAAAAATTTTTTTCTTAACTTCAACTTTAAAATTCTAAACTTTTTTTACATATTAATAAATTGGAATCGTTTGGTGGGTGAATAGAAGGCGATTCATAGACAAGATCAAGAAAAAAACCCGAATTGAGCATTCTTTTGTATTTTTTTTTCAAAATCTATGTTTAAAATATTATGTTTTTATGTCAATTATGTTTAATTAAAAAATAAACTCTATTTAAAATAAAATAAAAAAAGTTAATTTTTTTTTTAAGAACCCCTAATGGGTTTCTACCAATAAAGCAGCAAAAACAGAAGTTTCTTAACAGAGTTTCTTAACTTCAAAATATTAATTAAATATTACTTAAGAAACCCAAATGAGTTTCTCCAATAATGATGCTCTTATTCTCTCTCGTGTTTATTTTTTATTTTTTTATTTTTAGAGACTTGCGTTGGAAATGTTTTTATTATATCTCTTTTTTTAAAACGTCAGAACCTTACTATATATATATATATATCAAAATGGAGCATTTTACAAGTTTTTATATATATTTGTGATGTTATTTTTTCTTTTTTTTTCGAATAAGAATACTCTCTCGTTTGATATTAAATATTGTTCTAAGACTAAAAAATTGTTTCATAATGTGTTGTTTTATATTTTCAAAATAAATGTTTGGTAACAGTTTCATAATAAAAGTATTGTAAAATCCTTTCTTGGTACCCTAATTTGTACTCCTATTATGCCTTTTTAACATTAACATCTAAAGTACTTATATTCCCTTGATACTATATGTTAGAACAACCAATCTAGACACTTATAAATGTATCTGAATTTGAATCTACACACTTAAAAAAGGTGTCTGAATGTGAATCTAGACACTTAAAAAATGTGTCTGAATTTGAATGAGCATGCGTGTCTTGCATGTTTGGTGGACAAAGGAAATGATGCCTTGTGTATGAGAACATGTTCTGAGTGTGGAATTTGTTATGATATATATGTAGTTAATGTCTTTGCGATAGTTCAAGCTGGTAACCGCTTCCGCATCAAACGAAATGAAGTGTCATAAGATGACATCGAGGATGTAAGAAATATCCAATTGAGAATGTTGTTTATACGTCATTAGCTAAGTCAAATGAATTTACCCTCCCAACACTAACCATTACTCCACCTTTCGTTATTTTTAAGTCTTTTTGGTCAATATTATGCTCAGAGCCGTGTTAAGGGTTTTAAAACATAGAAAAAAAAATATATTTTATATAATTTTTTTGGTGATGAAACATATATTATAACTAAAATTTAACATATTTTTTAAAAAAGAATTAGAGATAATAAACACTATTTTTATTTATGAAGATAAATTTTATACTATTTTTAAACTATAAAACATTTCTTAAGCTATAAAATATAATTTCTACTATTTTTAATTAACACTATTTCAAATCTATTAAAAATACTAAAATTTAAGATAAATTTTGTGAAATATTAAAAATAATTAAAATTATTTTTAGTATATGAAAAAAAATTTAACTCAAGAAAAATCACACTAAAATACATATTTCATCAATATACCTAATTTTGTTTTTAAATTGGGGGTCCAAAATTTTGCTTAATACTTTTTTACCTACATAGGCATACCTCTAACTATGTTGTATTATTTTTAAATTTAAACATTATTTAATATTTAGCTAAAACAAGTAAACAGATTAAAAAATAGTGCAAAATACTAGTAATAGTCATAAAATATTAACTAATTATAAATTTTGCATTGAAAATGAAGAAAATGAAAAAAAATTGAAAAAAGAACTGAGGGAGTATTAATTTTGTATAATTTTTGTTAAAGATAATATGATGTTGTCAAAAGTTTACATGCATTAAAACAAATGATTATATGCATTTAATAAATTTTATTTATAATTTTATACTATTTGACACCCACTATTTATGTAATAATACGTATTTTTTTAGTTTCCACTTGAATATAATTTTATACTATTTTACACCTGACTATAATTCATCTATTTAGTTTCGATTATGTTTAATTTAACTAACAGACAAATCAACTGATGTGATTTTTTTTTTCTTAGACCATTTTTGAAATAAATTGATAGACTAACTATAGAAAAATCAAAATTGTTCTTTGTATAAATAAAGATAGAAGTAAATAAAATAAAATAAAAAAGTAAAATTGGGGGGAAAACGAACATTTCTGAGTAGTTTACTTAACAAAACAAGAAGTTCTCAGAAATTAGTGTGAAAGTGAGATGAAAACTTCATTAAAGCGGGCCCCAAAGGGATCTATTTATACAGAAGCACCATGGTCCATTTCTACAAATTAAAAATCAAAACAAGTATCGAAGAACTTACTCACGAATCACCAACCTCTCTTTCTTTTGTTAAAGACACTCACAAATCACAATCTCTCTAAGAATTTTTCAATGGCTTCGCTTCAATTATCTTCTCGTTTTCTTGGCTCTAACACTAAAAAACACAGCTTCATTTCCATCTCTCACAATTACTCTGCAACCCCATTCACTAGATTCTCCCGCAAGGTTTTTATTTATCTTATTCAGTTACATTCTTATCTTCTTCCAAGAACATAATAATTAACTTAATTGTTGGATAATTTCAGAAGTATGTGTCATGTTCGATGTCTATGAATGGTTGCGAGGCGGATTTCAAGACGCCACTTGGTACAGTTGAGACAAGAACTATGGCGGCTGTTTTATCTACTGCAGCCGCTGCTGATAAGCTTATCTCCGCCGTGTCTGAACTCAAAGCTCAACCTCCGCCGTTTTCCTCCGGCGTCGTCCGGTTACAGGTACATACATGATTAGATACATCCTCTGTTTAAAAAAAAAAAAGAGAAGATCCGATTTTCTCTAAGTTAAAGAATGAGATCACGCCACGTGGTGATTTTTCATTGGCCTCTGATGATATCGTTCTATAGCTCGTTCCCTTCGCTGTATCATTCTAATTATTTAAGCTTTTTTTTGGGTTCTTAATAAGAGCCTTATCATCTAGTTAGTAGTAGTTGATTAGAAAAATATATAGAACAGCACACAATAGCATTAAAATAAATACTAGTAGTGCTTTTTATTTGTTGTACGCACATGAACTGTTTTTAAAATCGAGATTCCACGACCTACGGATTTTATTTTAAAAAAAATCTTAATCGATATTTGTTAGCGGGTATAATGAATAAACTTTTTCTTAAGCATTCAACGAATGAATTAAACTATTTTATGGTCTAGGATGAGTTACAAATAATGTTAATTTCTACTTGTAATTAAAAAAGAAAGAAAGAATAGATGTGATAATTATTCGTATATTCGTGAAATCTCCAAGTGGTTTCTTTCAAGTGTCAAATACTAGAATTCTAGTAATTTATTTAGAATAGAAGATTTAATTTTCTTTTAAAAGATAGTTGGGTGATTTGGCTCGATGACAAAAGCTCATAATTATTAGCTTTTGGTTATTAATAATAAACTATTAGTAGAAGATATGGCTAATAATTTACCACGAGAGAAGTAGATACGGTTTATTATAAGATAATAAAAATATAAAATACACAATCAAATGGGGTCGTACCAGATTCCGCTAGTCGATCTAACTATCAAAATACTTTTTGGATTCTTAAAATAAATCATTTCCATTAGTCAACGTAGATTTCATTTAACACTGTAATTAACACGCATTGTATATATTTTTGTAACTTACGCAAAAAAAAAAAAAAAAAAAAAAAAAAAAAAAAAAAACCAAACCGGAGTCGAATATTTCAATTGGGTTACTTTACGAACTAACGTAGAGTTCAAATTCGGGATCGAATAAACATCCTCAATTGGTCGCTTTACGAACGTTTGATTTTTTCTAAATTTTTGTTTGGAAGATATCGAACAAGCAAATCCTTTATTTAAAAAACGATATCGAACAAGTAATAAATCAATTTATTGATCAATTTATATCTCTATTATTTTCGTGTATATATGATACATTTTTTTAATATTTTGTTATTAAATCCCCGAACAGTAGTACAATATACAGTAGAATTTTTATTTGTTTTTTTCTCACCCATAAAGAAAACTTTACCATTTAAAGTTCATATTTCAATGCAGCTGAATTTGATGAGCACTAGTTTTCTTTATCTCTTCATGTTGTTTTCAATTCTACTCATTTAGAACATGAAAAAATGTAATAATTAATATTAGCTCTACATGCATATAGTTTATACTTAAAAGAAAATTGGTTATGTGTATATTTAGGTACCAATTGAGCAGCAAATCGGAGCAATTGATTGGCTTCACGCCCAGAATGAGATTCAGCCTCGGTGTTTCTTCTCTCGTCGCAGTGACGTTGGTCGTCCCGATCTTCTTCTCGACAACGGAAACGGACGCGTGTCATCATCAGATCGTAATCTGGTTAGCGTAGCTGGTATCGGTTCTGCAGTGTTCTTCCGTGACCTTGATCCCTTCTCTCATGATGACTGGAGATCCATCCGAAGGTAAGCTAACAAATTCATCAAATATCGATTGGCTATTTAGGATTTTGCTTAATTTTCGTCTTTTTTGAAGGTTTCTGTCTTCAAAGTCTCCTTTGATTCGTGCTTATGGTGGTATGCGATTTGATCCTAAAGGCAAGATCGCTGTAGAATGGGAACCTTTTGGTGCATTTTACTTTTCAGTCCCTCAGGTATTTTTCAATTTTTGATTCTTTCTTTTTAGAGAGTTTTGGAGCAAGACTTGTTTACCTGATACGCGCACGCACAGGTTGAGTTTAATGAGTTTGGTGGAAGTTCAATGTTGGCTGCAACTGTTGCTTGGGATGATGAACTCTCTTGGACGTTGGAAAATGCTATTGAATCACTTCAGGAGACTATGCTTCAGGTAAGACTTAATTGAAATCTAATCTCTCTTTACATTCGTTTTTCTTGTTTTTTGCCAAAATCTGCTCTAAGTTATTGAATGGTTATTGCAAATTTTGGTTGTGTCAGGTTTCTTCTGTTGTAATGAAGTTACGAAACAAACCTCTAGGAGTATCTGTTTTAAGCAAGAATCATGTTCCTACCAAAGGAGCCTATTTCCCTGCTGTAGAGAAGGCTTTGGAGATGATCAAGCTAAAAAGTTCATCCCTTAACAAGGTAGTTTAGAGACCATGCCTGTATCTGTTCTTAAACAATTGTAAGTTTTGCTCAACTCATGTTTTTCGGTTCGCGAATTCAGGTTGTGCTTGCTCGCAACAGCAGGATTATTACGGATACCGATATTGATCCCATTGCTTGGCTAGCACAGCTACAGGTGTGTTTTGTCTCTGGATATTATTTAGTCCATTTTTAGATTAAGCATAGTTAAGACTTAAATCTCACTCAAATTATATATTGTGTGACAGCGTGAAGGACAAGATGCATATCAGTTCTGTCTTCAACCACCTGGTGCACCAGCTTTTATCGGAAACACGGTAGGTTACAAGTTACAACTAGTCGTCTGTTGATACATTTTATTTGATTATATCTTTGTTATTCCCTTTTTAAAAGATAGGTGTGTGACATACATCTTTGTGAAACAGCCTGAGAGACTTTTCCAAAGGAATCAATTAGGTGTATGCAGTGAAGCTTTGGCTGCAACTAGGCCTAGAGGTGCTTCAGGCGTTCGTGATATGGAGATAGAGCGTGACTTACTAACCAAGTCAGTTTTAACTTTTAATGCTTTGAACAATTATAGAATCCATTCCATTTCCGGATATGAATACTGATGTGATTTGCAAACTGTTGCAGTCCGAAAGACGACCTTGAGTTCTCTATTGTACGAGAGAATATAAGAGAAAAGTTAAATGTAAGTTAAATCTGATGTTCTGCAGCTTCAGTACTGTCTTTATTGGATAATCCTTTGATATAGTTTTCATATTATCATTTCTTTTGCTTTGCAGGGTATATGTGACAAGGTCGTTGTTAAGCCCCAAAAAACTGTGAGAAAGCTTGCAAGAGTGCAGCACCTATATTCTCAATTGGCAGGGAAACTCAAGAGGGAAGATGATGAGGTCAGATTCAAATACTTTTACATATCACGATCTTCTTTTCTTCGAATAAGGTTTTAACCCTTTGTCTTATATCTTATCTACAGTTTGACATCTTGGCTGCTCTGCATCCAACTCCAGCTGTTTGTGGGCTTCCAGCAGAAGACGCCAGGCTTTTGATTAAGGACATAGGTAAAACATATCTACATTTTCTTTTCTTGGTTCAACTAGCTCCTAGTAACTATAGATGCCTATGCTCTTTTAGAGATTATAACAATTATGCTTATTCAAACATTACTCTGTCTTCCAGAATCTTTTGATAGAGGAATGTATGCTGGACCTATTGGTTTTTTTGGTGGGGATGAAAGTGAATTTGCAGTCGGGATCAGATCAGCTCTAGTTGAAAAGGTGAGCTTTAAAAAGAAAACACTTACACTAAGTTTTACCAAAATGCTGAATTGGTTTTTCTACAACTGTAAAAATGCTGAATTGGTTTATCTTTTGTTTACAGGGTCTTGGGGCATTGATCTATGCGGGGACAGGGATAGTAGCAGGAAGCAACCCATCTTCAGAGTGGAATGAGCTTGATCTTAAGATATCTCAGGTGCTGACTTTTTTTATAAAGAAAATGTAACCTAACATGGTGCTTTTTTGTTTCCAAAACCTTAGTTTTCATTCACCAAGTCATTGGGGCATTGTTGTTTTTGCAGTTCACCAAGTCAATTGAATACGAGGGAACAACAGCTCTTCAGGCGATTAATTGAATATGAGGAGGCAACAACAACATCAATAACAACATTTGTATTTGATTGTATTTTGTGGGATGGGGTTACAGTAGAAAGCACTGTTTGTCTCTATTAGATAAGATAGAAGGAATAATTACTGCAAAATATAGGTTTTCTTTGTTTTTTACCGATTGTTAATTGGCTGAGCCTTTTTAAGGCACTTTTATGAATGTTAATCTGCTTCAGCTTTTATTATTGTGACAAGTCTTCTACAGAGTTTTCCTCAGAAGCAGATGTTCAATAACAATAATAAAAGCTGACATGACAACCAAATCAAATTTAAAATCCAAAAAACTGAAAGTAAATCAAGGTTATGTAAAAGAATTTTAAAGCTTTAAGGAAAAAATATAAGTTTAATTCATAGAGGATTGGGATAATCATTTCCACATCTACACGCTCTTTGAAGGGAGGGCTTGATTGATAAAGAGAAAAGAAGATGTGAAAAAAACGATGATGATTTTTCAATTTTATGAAAACGAGGAATATGGAAGGGGAACATGTGCTATAGTAATTGGAGAAGTACATATGTCCATTCCTTTTCATGTCCCATTTGACTTATTTGTAACTTTACTGTTGCTCTGAAGAGAACAAGGTCGCTACATTTAACAAACCGGTTATTACTTATTCTAGTCTTATGATTATAAGAACACCTTTAATGGAGGATTCTAAAATGGAATTCTTACACTATTTTAAAATTAAAATATTAATAAATTAACATAAAGTTCTTACACTATTTATTAAATTATGTTTTAAAATTTTTACTTAAAATTTTTTTGTGAGGGTGTTAACAAAAGTTTCTTATACTATTCAATTGTTTACTAATATTTTAATATATTTTATTTTTTTAGAACCCATCTTAGAATTCTCCATTGATGGTGCTCTAAGTATTTGGTTTGATAAGTTAAGGAAAAATAGGTAGAGTTAAGAGAGCACGAGGGGGCTAATTTTTGATCGTGTAGTGTGTGCGTGTGGGTGGGATACAAAATCAAGGAACATAATGGTCCCTACGTAGACCACTTCTCACATTAAATGTTAATATTCATAAGGAATCATAATGCAAAAAACAAGATTTCCTTTTGTTTTTGTCCTTTTTGATAAGAAAATAAACCACTGTATACATAGTAGTAATTGTGTTCTACTGATGTGAAAGTCCCATAACATTTAGTGATCCTCACATGTCACAGCCAATCATTTTACCAATTTCTTAGACCTGAATATATTAAAAATAAGGGCTAATTTGCAGAATAGCCTAAATCTAAATTTACTTTAGAAAAATAATTATGTGACAGAAAAATTGGATAACTAACAATTTTATAGGGTTAGAAAATTCAAATATACCCTCAGGTAATTGGTAGAGAAATAAATAGATCAAGTGATAAAAACAAATAGCACGTCACATGTTAACATAACACGATATTTAGATAAATTAGTGTTTTACATAAAGAAAAAAATAGTATTGTTATGCGACATTAAGGAAAGGAAATGTCTACTTGTTTTACATAAAAGAGATGTGTCAAAAGGAAAAAATGACAAGACATTACAAACAAAAGCATGAAATTTAGAAAATAGAAGAATCACTTCCAGTTAGAGGGATTCATCTACGGCCATTAAATTGACGGTGTGTGACATCTACCAAGAGAAAATAAATTGGAAATTAGAAACTGCAAAGAGTATTAATGATTTTGGTAGGAAAAATTGAGGAAAGAGGAGAGAACGGCGGTGACGACGATGACGGTGATGTTGGTGTAAAGAAAGATTGTTGAATATGGGGTTGATGCTGACGATGAAGTTTGAGAATTGATGATAGAAAGAGAGAAAAAGAAGAAAAGAGTATAGTTAATGGTGAAAAAGAGAGAAGGAAAAAAAAAAAGTTAGTAAAAGCATTTTTATAGTCTATATGACAACCGATTATCCTAAAAATAATCGTTAATTACTTAGTTTTTTTTTGAAAATTGTGTCGTTTTAGAATTTTAATGTAATTTTAGTTACATAATTAAACATACTTATCAAAGTATTTTTAGGAACTCAATATTGAAATTAGTACTCATATGTTTTTTTAGTTTGCGTAAAAAAATACTAAAACGGATGAATTAAATTACAAGAAAAGCAAAAATCCACGGGATGATTTGGGCCTTGAACGATGGTGTGGGTTTGGGCAATCATCGTTTTAGGAAACTGTAAATGGAAAATATTAGGAAAATATTACTAGTTAGCTTAAGGATAATTTTGTTTTCTAGATTAAGAAACTAGTACTTTATTATATAAATATAAATTCCATCCAACAACCTTGTTCGCTAAATCTTTTCCATAGGAACATTGAAAAATATTCTATTATAATAAAAAAAAAGAAATGAAGAATCAACGAAAAACAAATAAAAATGAGATCGTACAATAAAAAAATGGGAGAGGACGTAAAAAGTGAGAATAAAACGAAGGCTTGGTGATAGAGAATGGAATCGGATTTCCCATTATCTCCACTCTTACGCCAAAGATTCTCTCCCCTTTATGCCCTTCTCCAAAATTAGGTTTATATATTATATATCTAATCCTCTAGTTAATTAACCAACCCATTCATCTCGTTCTTATTTCATATTTTACTAATCACAGTGCTTTGGCCTTTTTACTGTCACCTAGATTTTAGAATTATTTCATTATTTGAGTTAAAAAAACATTGGCAGTAATTTATTTCTACAGTTGTAAAACACATCAACTTAACTTCTATAAACAAAGATATACGTCTATAAAAACATTTTGTTGTCAGTCATTAGTGAAACTAAAATTTGATTAGTACTAAAAAAACATGCAAATGAAAATGCTTTAAAGAGGAATAGATTCAAATAAATAAAGCAAGACCTCGAAAAGAAAATACTTTCTTCTCTCACTTCCGCGATTACCGTAATCTCTGTCACAAAAACAACCAAACTCTCTTTCTCTATCTCTCTTATGAGAAGAAGACATTCTCGAAAAATGCGAACACGACTACTATGAACACGACGCCGTTTCACTCGGATCCTCCTCCGCCGCCGTCGAGGATCCAGCGAAAGCTCGTCGTCGAGGTTGTGGAGGCTCGTAATATTCTCCCTAAAGATGGTCAAGGAAGCTCAAGCGCTTACGTCGTCGTCGATTTCGATGCTCAGAAGAAACGAACATCAACTAAGTTCCGTGACCTAAACCCTATTTGGAACGAGATGCTCGATTTCGTCGTCTCCGATCCTAAAAACATGGACTACGACGAGCTCGATGTTGAGGTTTACAACGACAAGAGGTTTGGTAACGGAGGTGGCCGGAAAAATCATTTTCTCGGTAGAGTTAAGATCTATGGAAGTCAGTTCTCTAGAAGAGGTGAAGAAGGTCTTGTGTATTTCCCCTTGGAGAAGAAGAGTGTATTCAGCTGGATTCGCGGTGAGATTGGCCTTAAGATTTACTATTACGATGAAATCGCCGAAGAAGGAGGCCAGCAACAACATCCGCCGCCGCAAGAGGCGGATGAACAACAACAAAAACAACAACAACAACAATTTCCTCCTCCGTCGCAGCAGATGCAGAATTTACCGCCGGAGAAACCTAATGTAGTTGTGGTTGAGGAAGGTAGGGTTTACGAATCAGCTCAGAGACATGAGGATATGTGCCGTAGCTATCCAGAGACTCGTCAGCAACCACCGGTGGTTATAGTCGAGGAGTCACCACAGCAACATGTAATGCAAGGTCCAAATGATAACCATCTTCCACGGCCACCGTCTCCGCCGCCACCTCCATTGCATCAACCGGCGGGGGGAGTACATTATTATCCACCGGAAGTGAGGAAGATGCAGGTAGGGAGACCTCCCGGCGGAGACAGAATTAGGGTTACGAAGAGAGCAAATGGGGATTATTCGCCTAGGGTTATCAATAGCAAAATTGGAGGAGGAGAGACGACGGTAGAGAAGAAGACTCATCATCCTTACAATCTTGTTGAGCCAATGCAGTATCTCTTCGTTCGGATTGTGAAGGCGCGTGGACTAGCGTCTAACGAGAGCGCGTACGTTAAGGTACGGACGTCTAACCATTTCGTCAGGTCTAAACCGGCTGTTAACCGGCCCGGTGAATCGGTTGATTCTCCGGAATGGAATCAGGTTTTCGCTCTTGGTCATAACCGGTCTGATTCCGCTGTAACTGGCTCGACTCTTGAGATCTCTGCTTGGGATGCTTCGTCGGAGAGTTTTCTCGGAGGAGTTTGTTTCGATCTTTCTGAGGTTCCGGTTCGTGATCCGCCGGATAGTCCGCTCGCTCCTCAATGGTATAGGCTCGAAGGCTCCGGCGTCGATCAAAACTCTGGGAGAGTCTCTGGTGATATTCAGCTCTCTGTTTGGATTGGTACTCAGGTAGACGAAGCTTTCCCGGAGGCGTGGAGCTCCGACGCTCCTCATGTGGCTCATACGCGCTCTAAGGTATACAATTCGCCAAAGCTCTGGTACTTGAGAGTGACGGTTCTCGAGGCACAAGATCTCCACATTGCTCCAAATCTTCCACCATTGACGGCGCCTGAGGTCCGTGTGAAAGCTCAATTAGGATTTCAGTCAGCGCGTACAAGACGAGGTTCAATGAATAACCACAGTGGTTCGTTTCATTGGCACGAGGATATGATCTTTGTCGCTGGAGAGCCGTTGGAAGACTGTTTGGTTCTGATGGTGGAAGATCGGACGACTAAGGAAGCAACGCTTTTAGGTCACGCCATGATCCCGGTGAGCTCCATTGAGCAGCGAATCGATGAACGCTTTGTGCCGTCGAAATGGCATACTTTGGAAGGAGAAGGTGGAGGTGGAGGAGGTGGTGGTGGACCTTATTGCGGAAGGATTAGCCTTAGACTTTGTCTTGAAGGTGGTTATCACGTGCTTGAAGAGGCGGCGCACGTCTGCAGCGATTTCCGGCCGACGGCTAAGCAGCTCTGGAAACCCCCAATCGGAATACTCGAGTTGGGGATTCTTGGAGCTCGTGGGTTGTTGCCAATGAAGGCTAAAAACGGAGGTAAAGGTTCCACTGATGCTTACTGTGTTGCTAAGTACGGCAAGAAATGGGTTCGGACTCGCACTATAACAGACAGTTTTGATCCGAGATGGCATGAACAGTATACGTGGCAGGTTTATGATCCTTGCACCGTGCTAACTGTTGGAGTCTTCGACAATTGGAGGATGTTCTCTGACGTCTCCGATGATAGACCTGACACTCGGATAGGGAAGATACGGATTCGGGTCTCAACGTTAGAGAGCAACAAAGTGTACACCAATTCGTATCCTCTACTGGTTTTGTTACCTAGTGGTCTGAAAAAAATGGGTGAAATTGAAGTGGCAGTCCGGTTTGCATGCCCATCGTTGCTGCCTGATGTTTGTGCGGCTTACGGACAACCGCTTCTGCCTCGGATGCACTACTTAAGGCCTCTAGGCGTAGCACAACAGGATGCATTGAGAGGAGCCGCCACGAAAATGGTTGCAGCTTGGCTGGCTCGAGCTGAACCACCATTGGGACCTGAGGTAGTTCGATATATGTTAGATGCGGATTCGCACACGTGGAGCATGAGAAAGAGCAAAGCAAATTGGTATAGAATTGTTGGGGTTTTAGCTTGGGCAGTAGGTTTAGCTAAGTGGTTAGATAATATCAGGCGGTGGAGGAATCCGGTGACGACGGTGCTAGTCCATATTCTATATCTGGTTCTTGTTTGGTACCCTGATTTGGTAGTCCCTACCGCGTTCTTGTACGTAGTGATGATTGGAGTTTGGTACTACCGGTTTAGACCCAAGATACCAGCTGGGATGGATATCCGCTTATCACAAGCTGAAACTGTCGATCCTGATGAGTTAGACGAAGAATTTGACACCATACCAAGCTCAAGGCGACCAGAAGTAATCCGAGCTAGGTACGACCGGTTAAGGATCTTAGCTGTTAGAGTTCAGACCATTCTAGGCGATTTTGCAGCACAAGGTGAACGCATTCAGGCGTTGGTTAGCTGGAGAGATCCGAGAGCGACTAAGCTCTTCATAGCAATCTGTTTGGTGATCACAATAGTTCTGTATGCTGTTCCGGCAAAAATGGTGGCAGTGGCTCTAGGGTTTTATTATCTTCGGCATCCGATGTTCCGGGACACAATGCCTACGGCGAGTCTCAATTTTTTCCGGCGGTTGCCAAGTTTGTCTGATCGTCTCATCTAAAAGTGGTTTGAGTTTTGAGAAGAAAGAGGTGAAGAGAGTAAATTTACCAATTAGGTGTTTTTGAGTATCCGAACAGTTTCTTATGATACTTGAGCTGAGGAGGAGATAGAATAAAAATTCATAATGGGTTTATGCTTTTAAGCTACGATTTAAATCGTATTATTATGATTCGTTATTTTATTATTCGGATATAATCAGACGGTATGAGTTTGAGACCTGACCTGACTGTAGTATTATGAAACAAACGAGAGAGATTTCAGACTTGAGAAGTGCAAAAAGGAGTCAAACTTGTCAGTAAAGTTTTTGACCAGAGAGTTGCTTTTGGTATCTCTGTATTTACTCTGTAATCTGAATTGATTTATTAGTTTCTCATCTAATCACGCATTATTTATTCAAATAATAGTAACAATAGTTTATGAAAAAAAATATTATTATCGTTGAATACCATTTGCAGGATAAATTACTAAAAAAAAGATTGGGCGTGATTTTTGTTTGGTTTTAATTTGACAAATCCTATTAACTATTGTCTGATTATCTAAGCAAGTGGAAAACGAAGATAAAGCGCTAACGAATATGATTGGTTGAAACTACAAAAGACATCATCTGACGTGGCAGTTTCTCTGTCTCCAGAGTCCAGATAGTGTGCGAACGGCAAAACAAGACCACGAAAGAATCTCCATAGAATTTTTTTTCATTGCTTCGACTCGATCTTCCTTCAATGGCTGTCGGCGCTCCGATATCTTCTCCGGCAGCTCACCTGCAAACAAGATTCCTCTCCAATCCCATTCTCCCTCGCTTTCGTGGGTCTTTCTCCGCCGGAAAACAACCAGCAGCTTTCTCCGTCGTCTCTATGGCTCCTCAGAAAAAGGTAACTCTCTTAATCATCTCTCTTTTCTATCTAGCCTTCTTTAAGGTCTGCGATCTTTTTTGGCCCTTTCATGTATCATTGTTAAATTAAAGTTTCATAAAGTATGAATCTTTTCTGGTTCTGAAGATAGAACTAGAGAGTAATCCTTATATATAGATATACACATTCTTAGAAACATGAATAAGCTCTAGTTCTTCTCTGGTTTTAGTTAACAGTTTAATAGTTACATCCCAGATTTTTTATATACTTCAAAGGAGTAAACTTGTTTTATGGCAATTGATCTTTGTATATAAGGTCCAAATTCCGATTCTTTCCGAATGCAGATAATTCATTAATGAAACGAAGACTTCATATTTTTTTGGATTCTCTGTATAGTAATCTTGCAGAGTTTAATATTTAATTTTGTGTAATTGTGGTCCCTGAATTGGGTGAAAAAGGTGAACAAATATGATGGCAAGTGGAAGAAACAATGGTACGGAGCCGGATTGTTCTTCGAAGGTAGTGAGGAAGTAAACGTCGACGTTTTCAAGAAGTTGGAGAAGCGAAAAGTTCTCAGCAACGTTGAGAAATCTGGTCTGCTCTCAAAAGCAGAGGGCTTAGGACTCACACTCACATCTCTTGAGAAGCTTAAAGTCTTCTCCAAAGCAGAGGAACTTGGTCTACTCAGTCTCCTTGAAACTTTAGCCGGAACATCGCCTGCGGTCTTAGCCTCGGCTGCATTACCCGCTCTGACGGCTGCAATTGTAACCGTGGTGTTGATCCCGGATGACTCAACTACTCTGGTGGCTGTTCAGGCGGTTTTGGGCGGTGCTTTTGCTCTTGGAGCCGTTGTTTTATTGGTTGGTTCTGTTGTTTTGGATGGGCTTCAAGAAGCTGACTGATTTTTTCTTTGTAAACCAAACACAAAACAATCTTTTGTCCAGTTGATTTTTTCAGTTGCTGAAATGATAACTGTAATGTTCAGACCAAAAGCCATAAGCTGAGTGAAAATATAATCAAAAACTAAAGTCAGGAAGAAGCTTTATAACAATTAAACAAATATTACATACAAATACATTCATTCTCCAGTGGAAAAGCCTAACTACGCCCACAAATTACAAATTTCCAACTTCCCCAAACCAAAAAAAACAAAGAATCTCTAGAAGCCAAGTGAAGTACGCCAAAATTACAAATGATAAAGCCCAGAAGAAAAGAAGAAAAAAGCCTTTAGATTGCTTCTGTTTTGGTGGTGATAAACAAGTGTAAAGATCAAACTGCAATAGATTGTCCAGTGAGTGCGTCGTGAAGATGCATTGACCCGTCTTTCATCAAGTTTAAGCTTAAGCTTTTAAACCTCTCTCTTGAGTATTGTCTTGATGCTTTTCTCCAGTCAGTTCCAGCTTTCATCATCACCACAAATTCATCGTAGTTTATTCGTTCATCCTACAAATCAAAACATTATGAATCCCCCAAGTATTTGATACTCTTTCTCTAAGACGAGTCTTTCTTTAGGGGGAAAGAAGACTATGTATAGAGATTAGAAAACCTTATCAGTGTCGACTTCACGCATAATATCGATTAGAACGCTGTTATCTGGTTCACCTAACTCATCGGTTAAAGCTTCCCGTAGTTCATCTGATTCAATGTATCCACTTCCATCTTTGTCAAAGAACATAAAGGCTTGTCTGAAATGTTCATCATTCTCCATCTTCTGCAAGTGAATTATCACTGCTACAAACTCTCCATAGTCCAAGCATCCATTTCCATTAACATCCGCCTGCATCAAAATTTATGAATACTACTACCAGAAAGATGATCTTTTGATCAATAAAAATCCGTGTAAGAGAAGGATCTTTGGTAAAGATTTACCACTTCCATCAGCATTTTGATCTCTGGTTCACCCAGTTGTGAACCGACTTTCTTGAGTCCAGCTCTTAGTTCTGGATATGTTATTTTACCGTCGTTGTCATCATCCATTAGTGTAAACATGTCTCTGATGACTTCAACTTCTTGAAGAGACAAGTGCTCAGCGATTACCTGGAAGCATTAAAAAGGAGTAAGTAAAACCAATCAAAGCTCCAAACAAAAATAAAAATCATCTGAAGAAAATGAGAGGCAACACTTACACGCAGAGCTTTCTTTTTCAATCTGTTCATCATGGAGAATTGCTTCAACCTTGACCTAACAATATCCCCTAAAGGAACATTTGGAGCTTTCTTTGCATTCTGTATCCAAGGGTGATCTGCCAAAGAGGAAAACAGAAACCGTCTTTGCTTCAGTTCCCTTTTCTCAAATCTCAAATCCAACACAAGAAACAAGTAGCAAAGAATATGAAGAATCACAAAAGACACAAGATCATCCGTCATTACCAAGAACTTGCTGAGCAGTCAAACGCTTAGTAGGATCAGGATCTAACATCTGCTTCACAAGACTCTTTGCACTCTCCGAAATCTGTGACCAAGGATCTCTCTTAAAATCAAGCACTCCCCTCAAGATTGCAAGAGCCACACCTTGTTCAGTCTCTGCAAATCAAAAACCTTGAATCACTCAAACACCTCTTAATCTGGCATATACAACTCGTAAGAGGAAGGAACCATCAAAGCTGGTTCTTTTACCTGCCCAGAAAGGAGGAACACCACAGAGCAAGATGTAGAGGATAACTCCAGCGCTCCACACATCAACCTCTGGTCCATAATTTCTCTTCAACACTTCTGGAGCCATATAATACGGACTGCCTACAATCTCTGTAAACCTCTCTCCTGCAAAATGCATCAAATTTTAAATTTTTATCATAAGCAAACACAAAATTGTCAACTAAACTCTTAAAACAGTCTGATCTGAAAGCTCAACGAAGATCAAAGATTCAAAAGTACCTGGTTTGAAGAGCACAGATAATCCAAAATCAATAGCCTTAAGTGCAGAATTCTCCTTCTTGTTAGCAAACAAGAAATTTTCAGGCTTCAAATCTCTATGCATAACGCCATTGATATGACACATCCTCACAACCTCCGCGACTGTTCTCGCGACGGTAGCCGCCGCACGCTCTGTATAATGTCCTCTGGCAACGATCCGATCAAAAAGCTCACCTCCTTCACAGAGCTCCATCACCAGATGAACGTTCTCGTTGTCCTCGTAAGTCGCTTTGAGTTTCACGACGTTTGGATGATCAGGGAGAGTAGACATGATTTTGACCTCACGACGGACGTCTTCCACGTCGACGGCGGTCCGGAGCTTTCTCTTGGAGATTGATTTGCAGGCTAAGGCTTCACGAGTCTCTCGGTCTGTACAGAGATAGGTGATTCCGAATTCGCCGCGTCCGAGTTCTCTTCCTAAGATATACTTATCGCTGATCTGAGACTGATGGCTCATAGGGATCACACGTAACGGTGCGTGAGATCTTAAACCATCGGGATCGTCGTATAAGTTGTTACGTTTCCGATCTGGTCGTTTCTTTTTCCGGTTTTGGTTTGGTTTTGGATCTTCTGGGTCAAACTTGACGCAGGCGATACAATTCCCCATGGCTGAGTTTCAAATTTAGTAACTCAGCAGAAGAAAATGAAGAGAGTAGTTTGAAGAAGCTTCGTTAAATGCTAATTCTTGGAGTTTTTTCAGGGAATTTAACGGCGATGGCGTTGTATTTTTCCGGCAAATCGGTGAGAGTTGCAGAGAAGAGAAAACGCGGGTTAAGCTGAAGAATTGGTTCGACCTTTTCGCAAATTTCAATTTGATCATCAAAATGATATATAAAAAAGGCAACTTGATCTATCTTATATGACTAAACAAAAAAAATTACATTTTGAAACTGTATTTTCTTACCTATGATTTAACATAAACTCTTACGGAACCCGAGTTTTATAAATCGGTAACTAAAATCAGTGGTTACGCGGTTAATTGTAGTTTTAGTTTGTTCAAAAATAGTAAAATATTTAATACGAGACACTCAGACACAACAAGTTTTGTTACTCTCTGGTGGATCTAAAAGGGTAAGTAATTAAAAGGAATTATTAGAAAACTAATAGCCGTCGATTTGTTGAAGTGG
Source organism: Cardamine occulta (assembly GCA_028015245.1). Classification (NCBI taxonomy): domain Eukaryota; kingdom Viridiplantae; phylum Streptophyta; class Magnoliopsida; order Brassicales; family Brassicaceae; genus Cardamine; species Cardamine occulta. Next base: position 18,358,244 of record CM051369.1, read on the forward strand.
TGGAATTAAAGGGCTGAGATGTAGGCTACGTGGAAGTGAGAGTTTGATGAAGTTGTTGACCATAGAAGTGGATACGGTGACATTGTCAAAAAGTGTGACGTTGGACTTTCATTTGAGTTGGTATCTACATTTAAATCATTCTTGTCCTGTCTCTGTAGCAATATTACATTTCCAAAATTACCTGCTTTTTTAATCCACATTTTGTTGTTACTTAGATTTTCTTACAATATATATATATATATATCATATTCTTTAAAGATTTTTATTTTATCATATAAACTATTTATTTATTTTTAACAATTGAAAAACAATTTCATAGATTTTGAGTATGAAATTCTCGTTGTCAAATTTCTGGCATTGGAATTAAAAAAAACGCAAAGTATTTATGTTTATGTAAATGGCTGATTTGAAAGTTTCTGCAAAAAGATATGGTGAAGATTATTTCAAAACCTATCAGATTTGTAATCAGGATAGAAGATATTAGGTGTAAACTTTGTCAATGCAAGGAGCAAACTATCCTACTTTATTTGTGAAAAAAATCAAGATTCCATTGATAAAAGTCAGCAAAAATGCTAACAAATGGAAACGTCTTGTTTTTTTTTTCTCTCTAATAAGTATTTCAATCGATTATTTATAAACAACAAAAAATTAGAGAGAGAGAGGGTATTTCAATCAATTTTATATTCGAAATTAATTGACAAGTGTGATGCCATGTTGGGTTCTTATTCGTTTGGTTTGTACTATATTTGGATTTACATTAGGAAATGGTAAACTCACAATTTTTCTTTTTTGATAAAGGGTTAATTTTTTTTTTCTTCCAAACATCATACTTCAAATGACATTTTATCTTTCTCTAGTATCCTCTCAACAACTAATTAAAAAGTTCAAAAACTAAACTCTTTTTCCATCACAACCTACAAACGATATTTTTGTGCATATGTTTTAAATATTTTATTTATATCTTTCATCATATTGATATCTATAATCTAGTAAGTAAAAAAGGTCTTTAATTTATTTCCGGGCTATACTTTCTACCGACAAATTATTGCAATTGGCAAAAAGAGAGTGAAAAAGTTGAAAGTCATGCAACAAAAGCGACTCTTTGTAAATCAAAACATTACATTGAGAAAGATAAGATATAAAAGCCCCTAAAAAGATTTTAAAACTTGGTTGATGTTTTCTTACTCAAAATTTTTGTTATGTTTTCTTCCAAATGTTTGGATATATTTACCAATAGTACAAATTCAAAAAAATCCATATAAAAACAACTGATTATGAAAGGATTTTCACACAAAAAAAAAATAGAGGGAATGATGGACCATGTTTTATCTTGTGCAACTTTTAAGCTGGGAAATGATTAAAAAGAAAATAAAAATTGGAAAAATCATTTGAAAAAGGGACTTTCTTGGATGAGGGAAAAACATGAGATTGTGTATGAAATGATGGGCTCAACTCAAATGTTTGAGATTGCATGTGTATGTGGCGTTGTCATGCCAACTATTCGATTTATTGAAGTCCCATCACTTTTGGCATAAAAAACCTTATCTACGACCTAAACTATATATTTTATGGGATGATTAATGTCTAACTAGAATGTGAATGCATTCACGTCTTTGGCTTTGAATGGAAATACCGGCATATTTTGTTAACCATCCATATAATTCCACTGTTAATCTCTTCATATATATAAACTTTCAAGTAATAAGAACTAAAAAGTTTCTGTAAGTTCCTAGATTACTCTTGTTTCAGTCTAGTTTCTATTGCGGTAAAGAACAAGAAAATGCAGCTAGTGAGTAGATTAGATCAATTCATACTTAAGAGAGAATAATGTAGGTCTAGTTTAAGAATTTCTAAGGTTTTTGATCAAGTTGTAGTATGAGTTTGTAGGAGTGGGCACGAACAAATAGGTAAATACTAAATATAGTAAGCCGACAGTAGATTGAAAAAAAAAAAAAAAAAAAAAAAAATGCCGACAGTTCGTTTGCAAATGTCTAGTTGGGCACGAAAACAAAGTCATAAATGGGCTAGTAAGACTACCTTATACGAAAAGCCCATTATCTTTTTCAGCTTAAAAGTTAAAACATAATGCTTGCTAAGGAACGCTGAGAAAGCTTTTTAAGATAAAGTGGAGAAGGTCTTTTTTGCAAGTCTTTTTTTTTTTTGGGCTAATGGGGTTGCTCGGATTCCAAAATATTAGAGTTTGCATGTTTTAAATCATAATACCAATAATTAAAATCTGTAATTTATTTAAATTCATCGTTCCAAAAATCATTATTATTTTTGTTTCTTTTGGATTAAGAACGTTCTAAAATCTAAATTAACGAGACCACGGAAATCTAGTTCGGATCGAATCAAATCCACCAAATCTGTGTCTCTCTCTAAACTCCAACTAAAGTCACAAAACTGTCATATTCAAGACATGAAATTAACGCCACGTGTGCGTAGCAAAATTTGAGGAGGACAAAACCGAAACGTTGCTCAAAGGGGAACAAAATAAAGAAGAAAGTAAAAAAATAAAAATAAAAATCAATTGTGCTGTTTTTATAGCTAAATCCAAAGATTTTCTTTATTCTCACAAATCAAACACTAGCTTTAAAAGTAACAAATTAAACACTTCATTTGATTAACCGGGAAAAACGATTTAAATAATAAAAATATTTAATATAATCATAAATCATTACTATATTTTATCATGTATTTGATTTAACGAATAACTGAAAATATTAGTGATATCGACAAGATCAAATTTAATCGGCTTGTTTCATTTCATAAAAGGAAAAATATTAATGGTGATGCTATTTAATAAATACAAAGATTTAGGGGTATAGTTGAAAAGGTCGGTAGGTTAATTAAAAAAAAAAAGAGACGGTAAAATCAAAAAGTCGTGACCTTTATAGGCTGTGCCCAATTTGCTTGGAGAACATAACAAGCTTCAAGCTTTCCATATTTGACGGCCACAGAGGGAGAAGGCAAATTCGCCTTTTATCTCTCGTTTTCTTTTCTCATTTCCCCCTGAAGAATTTTATTTTTCTGGGGAAAAACGAAGCAGACAAAGCAAGTCAAGCGCCTCCGTTTTGAAGGTGACTTTTGTAGTCTCGTGATCTCGCTTCTGTTCTGTCTTTTTACTTTTTCCGGTCGAAATTTTGCTTCTTTCTTAGCAATAAATGCCGCTGATTTCTGGGTTTCTCTTCTTGTTCTCCTTTGTTTTTCTGCTTTTCGTTCACCGGAGTTGTTCTCGGCGTTCCTAGCGAGTTTGGAACTTTGAGTTGTTTCCAGTTTTATGAGAATTAATTGCTGAGATTAGACGTATTCAAAACATTTGACTGCATGTTTTAATTGGTGGCTAAATCTTTGGGATTGATCAGTACTTTAAGATTTGAATGTGAATTAGATGATGGAAACAGATTCTAACAGAGGCTCATTTTCACTATGGTGACTGCACAACGATCTTGAGGAATGTGTTAGAATGTATTTCAGTTATGGAGATTCTCGGAAGTATACCTTGTTTCAGCGCTATCAATAGACATTGTTGTATATTCTAATTATGGCCAGTTTTGGGTTTCCTGGTGTGAAAAAGGATGATACTTTACAGAGAGCTGAAAGAAAAATGGTTTACAATGTGAATTATACAAGATAAGGGTTGAATTTGAATAAGTAATGTACAAAGTTTCTTAGTTTGTTGTAACTTTTAAGGGAAAAGATGTATACAGTTTTGTGGAGAAGAGAGCTAGATGGCTAATAAAATGCATTTTTGCTTTATAATTCATGACTTGGTTACACGACCAAGCATTGAGCCCTTATAACTCTATTGGTGGCTCCGTTGACATATTTCTGGTGAGAGATTTCAGGTAGTGTAATAGGTTGTTCAGATAGTTTAAGGGAACACTCTTGTTCTTTTTCTTTTTTTGGCTTGATATTTGAATCTTTAATGAGCCTTCTCTGAGTTTGTGATTCATTTTTATTTTTTTGCAGAAAATGATTCGTGCAAAGCAGATTAGTAATCTTTCCAGTTCAGCAAGATCCTTTTTTCTTAGCGGAACTAGATCTAGTGCAGCTGATGGAAGTTCTTGTACAAGTGCTGAGGATGAAAGTTGCGTCTCAAAACGCCAGCAAATTAGGACAGGAGCTGTACAGACTGGAAAAAGAGCATCTAATTTAGCAGCTGGACTTGCGGGAAATGTATTACCAGTAGAGGTGGTCCCGAAGACGGTTGACCATTTTACCCGACCATCTCTTCTTCCACAGCATGTTTCCTCTTCTGCTTTGCCGGGGAAAGCAGATTCTGTAAAGCATGCTTCTGTTATTATTAAAGATAATGCGGTGGCACCGACTGGGGATCAGATATTCAAGGCTGGTATTGGAACTGTAAATTTCCTGTCGGATATAGCAAACTATAAGGTCCCTCTATCTGATGGAACTGAAGTGGTTGGTTTGCCTAATAGCTGTATGGTTGATACTTCTCAGCCTGTTTCAAGTGTAAAGTCTTCAAATGTGAAAGTTATCGGAAGAGAGCATCTCGCTGAAGTCTACCCTAAGTCTGCTTCCAAAGATTTATCAGACCAAGTTCCTATAAACAACTCTCGAGGTACTAAGGGGGCTGAAAGATCTGGCTTTGTCAAATGCTTGAAGCAAGCTTCAAATGACGTGGCAGGGAAGTCGTTTGAAGATCATGATTTTCTTACAAACACTGTCTCTGGAAAGAGGAAAAACATGCCACAAAGATCCTATACTGATTCGACCAGGTATGCGTCGAGTGGTTGTGACTATAATGTGCATTCTTCGGATGACAGAACAATTATTTCTTCTGTTGAAGGTTTTAGTAAACCCTCAAGGGAAATGATGAGAGTGACATCTGGGACTGCTCCAACACCTAGGCAGTATTTTAAACCTGGATACGTCGTAGAAAATGTTTCTAGTATATTGCGGAGATTCAAATGGGGACCTGCTGCTGAAGAGGCCCTTCACAATTTCGGTTTCAGGATGGATGCATACCAAGCAAATCAAGTTCTTAAGCAGATGGATAATTATGCAAATGCGCTTGGTTTTTTCCATTGGCTGAAAATGCAACCTGGGTTTAAACATGATGGGCATACTTATACCACTATGGTAGGTAACCTTGGTCGTGCAAAGCAGTTTGGTGCGATAAACAATCTTCTTGACGAGATGGTTAGAGATGGATGTCAGCCAAATACCGTTACATATAACAGACTTATCCATAGCTATGGACGTGCAAATTACCTCAATGAAGCTATGAACGTTTTCAAGCAAATGCAAGAGGCTGGATGTGAGCCTGACCGTGTAACTTACTGTACCCTTATAGACATCCATGCTAAAGCTGGATTTCTTGACATTGCCATGGACATGTACCAGAGAATGCAAGCAGCAGGGCTTTCTCCTGATACTTTCACCTACAGCGTTATAATTAATTGTCTTGGAAAAGCGGGCCATTTGCCTGCTGCCCATAGGCTCTTTTGTGAAATGGTTGGTCAAGGTTGTACCCCTAATTTGGTCACATTCAACATCATGATAGCTTTGCATGCCAAGGCGCAGAATTATGAGACTGCATTGAAGCTCTACCGAGACATGCAAAATGCTGGGTTTCAACCCGACAAAGTGACATACAGTATTGTTATGGAGGTGCTTGGACACTGTGGATTTCTTGAGGAAGCAGAGGGTGTTTTCGCTGAGATGCAACGTAAGAACTGGGTTCCTGATGAACCAGTTTACGGACTTTTGGTGGACTTATGGGGAAAATCTGGCAATGTGGACAAAGCTTGGCAGTGGTATCAAGCAATGCTTCACGCCGGGCTACGACCAAATGTTCCCACATGCAATTCCCTTCTCACTACTTTCCTTAGGGTTCACAGGCTGTCTGAAGCATATAACTTATTACAAAGCATGCTGGCGTTTGGTCTACAGTCTTCTTTGCAGACATACACATTGCTATTGAGTTGTTGCACAGATGCTCGTTCAAAATTTGACATGGGATTTTGTGGCCAGCTAATGGCAGCCTCAGGTCATCCAGCACACATGTTTCTCCTCAGAATGCCACCTGCAGGTCCTGATGGCCAAAAAGTGCGTGACCATGTCAGCAACTTCCTTGATTTTATGCACAGCGAGGACAGAGAGAGCAAGCGGGGACTCATGGATGCAGTAGTGGATTTTCTCCACAAGTCAGGTCTAAAAGAAGAGGCTGGCTCGGTATGGGAAGTGGCTGCAGTTAAGAATGTGTATCCAGATGCATTGAGGGAGAAAAGCTGCAGCTATTGGCTTATAAATCTCCATGTAATGTCAGAAGGAACTGCAGTCACCGCACTGTCTAGGACACTTGCATGGTTCCGTAAACAGATGTTGGTTTCAGGAGACTGTCCTTCACGGATTGATATAGTAACTGGTTGGGGAAGACGAAGTAGAGTCACAGGCACGTCGATGGTGAGACAAGCAGTTGAGGAATTGCTCAACATCTTCAACTTCCCGTTTTTCACTGAGAATGGGAACTCAGGCTGTTTTGTAGGATGCGGAGAGCCTCTCAAGAATTGGTTGCTTGAATCATATGTTGAGAGGATGCATTTGCTTTAATTATAGATTAGTTGGTTTTGTTTTCTTCTTCGAAGGCCTCTTGAATTTTTTGATCTTTTGGCGGAACCTCAATGGTTTTGGTTTTTGTATGTCATAAGTTTAAGGTTAGTGATGAGTGGAATTTATCTCCAGATTTTTGTTCTCATATTAACATTATATCTCCTCTTGCAATGAGTTGTAATGGGAGTATATAAATCAATCTTTAAGGGTTATATACCCAAATTTATAAACATTTGGAATATTCTGTATGTTTTATTTTTACACAACATCAAATGCTACAAAAATGTTTTCTTACCAGCCATTTAAGACTGCTGATTCTACAATGATGTAAATGGAACAGAAAAATTGGAGAAAAATCTAAAGGAGCCTTGAATTGTAGGAGCCACAAGTTGCGCATTTGTGGTAAAGCCAATGGTAAGGAGCATTTCCTTTTCTTCCACAGTCATTACAGAGGATCACCTGCAACAAACCATTTTTCCACTAAAGTTTATTCTTGAGACAGATGCATTGTACTACGCAACAATAAGGAGAGAGAGATATGTAAACCTGAGTTTTGTTGGAGTATTCATCAGGCATCTTCTCTTCTGCAAGCAATGCGTCTAACATCTTAAAGTAGACCTGTGTGAGACAAGCATTTGGACTCAGAAGAAGAGAAGAACTACTATATATATATGGTTTGAGAGTATTTTGATGCAATTACTAATATTTTACCGGGAAAACAATACTTGTTTTGAAAATGGTGTAACTGACCTGCATATCTCCTAGCGACTTGCTGCAGATAGGGCATGTGTAATGTGAGCATGTGTACTCCTACCACCAAAATCAAAGAACAAACCCTTAGTAATCTTAGCATTCAGGTGTTGATTATTACTCAAAAAACATAATTTGACAGAGCTAAGTACCTGAAAGCATGTGGAGTGCATCAAGTGACCACAAGGAAGAGCCTTCACTGGAGAGCTAGAAGTGAAGATGTATTCATTGCAAATCGGGCAATTATCTTCTAAGCACTTTTCCCTGCAAACATGCTCTACTAAGGAACGTGACATGCAAGCATTGCATTTCATGCAATGGAAGTAGTCAATGCCCAATCCTTTCCCTACCCGGCAGAGATTGCAGTAAGGACAGTGATAGATTTTCCTGTTACGAACAACCTTTGACTGTTAGCCTCTACCAAAATATACTCAGTCTACAAAGGAATAAGAATAAGAAGTAAATTACTAAGATATTTTCATTTCATAGTTTTGAGAAATTGCAAGCTTTGGTAAGCAACACACCTCAACCAGAGAAAAAGAAGACTTTGGATACCTTGATCATCCAAATAGATATGCTCAAGCAGGAGAATAATTACCTCTCATCGTCATATAATTTACATATTTTGCAGAAGTATTTTCCCATTGATGACTTGCAAAAACTATTTGAGCAAATTGCACCAATTGGTTGAATAAGAAGGCATTTCATGCACATCATCTTTGTGATCTGTTTCCTGCATAAGAATTCAAGACAACCAGAGACGGTTGAGGAACCAAAAAGATTGTAAACCTCCTTGCATTAAAAGAAGAAGCATGTTACTACCTATCCACCGAATGATCAGCCTCTTCATCATGACATCGTATACATGTGAAAAGCTTGCCACAACAAGGAGCAAGAAGCTTGCAATTCCTCTTGTAGTGATTGCAACCGAAGATCAAACTATGAGGATCTCGATAAGATGGATGCTGACCAGGAACTGTTTCCCTATTGCTTGAGAGAGAAGATGGTTCCAGATTATATGACCGTTGTGAGATATTCCACCGACTGAAAAAAAGCACATGACTACCTTTATGTTAGTCTCCAATAAAACAAGGATAAATTTACTATGATCTTGTAAATTTAGCCACCAAAGAAATAAGTTACTTGAAGTAGTACAACATTTTCCTGTTAATAGCATTCTGTAAAAGACTAAAAACACTTGTCAGCTTAACTATGTTACAACAAGACTTACCTCATTAACAAGTTTTGCTTGATATACGATTTCTTGTGAGGATCCAGGGAAGAGTCACATGATATTTTCTTAACCACAGCCACCAGTTCCTCCTCACTTATTGTTAACAGTTGTTCATATTTCCTGGATTGAACAAACTGGCTAGCCTTCTGACACATTCGAAAAGTATGAGCAGGACTTCTAGTTTGGCAATTGCTGTCAGATTCTTCTTTGTCTTCTTTTTTGTCAACTCCTCGACATATCTTTTTACCTTCTGAGCGTTCCTCATATTTGCTCTCTTTGTTGTCAACTTCAACATTGTCATTAGGATCTGGCTTATTCATTAAACATGTCAAGTCTGTCCCGGGATTTCGAAAACGTTTCTGCTACCCCCTCTTTTCCCATCCACATTTGATTCAAAGAGATACTTCCAAACAATCTCCAGTGGATCTGAATCACCAAATGGATCGTTGTTTGCTTCTCCTGCTTCCTCTTGTATAAAATGACCGTTGTACCATTCTGTTAACCATTCAACAAACATTGTTTTCCTTGTTGCTTGGCGCCACAAGGACATCACAGCAAGCTGTTCATCAAAGCTTAAAGATTCCATCAACCAGGGAATCATATCCTGCAATATTTCCCCACTTATTCTCCCAAGCATGCATCCTATGATCTTCTCTTGTTCTTCAATATCAAAGCAGTTCCTAAATAAACCCCACAGCTCAGTTTCTTCATGTTGGATATGCTCAGACAATAACTTGTGCATGGATTTGCACATCTCTTGGAGACTCAGACATAACCGCTCATACTTCATCTTTCGGTGGTCAGAACTGCTTGTAGAAACCAACATGCTCAGTTCTGACATCTCATTCAAAATGAATGAAACTTTATCAAAGTGTTTAATCTCTAACTCGTGATCAATGCTAAATGAATGACTAATGTTTTTTAGTTTTCCCTTTGCCTCCAATGCTGGAAATGCAATCTCATCCTCTGCATCAGAATGTATCTGATACAAGAACTTTATCATATGGAAACGCTGTTGAAACTCTCCAAGGAAACGAAGGTCCGCTACCAATCTAGCTGATCCGCAAACAAGGTAGTCCAGATCCATCTTCATTGCCTTATGGAAGAAGAAAAGGAGATCAATTGGTTTAACGTCCATAATGAATGGATCATCCATATGCTTCTCACCAAAAAATTCTGGAAGATGGAGAGGAGGCTTAAGCTTTCCGGAGAAAATCATTTGCTGATTCATTCGACTAGAGTAAGGTGTCTCATAGATATCTCCAGCAGCTGGATCCATTGAGATAAGGCAGGCTGAAGATTTATTCTTCTTCCAGGGACAAACAAGCAAATCAGCTTTAGAGTGGGAGGATCCAGATGCTTCTTCAGTGTGCTCTTTTTGGCAGGAACATCTTACTTTGAACATTACGGCTAGCTGTTTCAAGAAACTTTCAACAGAGGTTTTGCCTGAGTAGCCAAAGCGAAGCCATTGCAACAAGAGGCGTGAAAATGAATTTTTGGAAGAAGAATCTTCCAAACTTAAGAAATGAAGAATGGATTGAGATTCCTCTTCTGACAAATGAGTAGAAAACCAAAGTATGACACACTTTAGCAATCCAAGAGGTAAGACATGAACACTTGCGTATAGGAGCTGCCTCTGCATTTCATGGTTACAATTCTTGCTGATGATTGGGAATACCTGTAGAAAAATGAGTGAAAAGATTGGATATATTATGCATACAAGGCATTAAGTTCTAGAGGAGTATCATAAAGTTTACCTCTGTTCTAAGTAGAGAAAATTGCTTTGTTACTTGCACTATAAGGGACTCAAGTTCCTCCTGAAGATGCAATTGAAAAGTGTCTGTCGTCGTTTTATTATCAGCGTATGTGTATAGCAATCTCTGAAAATTCTCAAGAACACCATCTATGGTGAATTGTTTGGCAGTTGAAGAGCGATGATCTGCCATTTCTTGTAACACTGGGTGAAAGAACTTCTTGAATGCATTGCTGAAACAAAACAAAGCATATTTGAAAGGAGGTCAAAAAAATAAACAAGGGACGTGTTAAGAGCCTAGACTATTACCTCTAAGAAACAAGGACATCAGCTAGGAAGTTTAATCGAGCCATCACTACATCAAGGTCCAAAAGACGGCGTGGGGATTTTGCTTCACCTAACCCTTCTTGAATGTCTCTCAAATCTTTTTTAATCGCATTTTGAAAAAGCTGAAGACCATGAAGAGGGCTGTGTCCAACATTTGGAATAGATAGGGACTTTTTACTCCACTCCCAAAAGCGTTGAAAACATCCATAGGACGGATGTGTCTGAGATGGGTTCTTCATACTTTTAGAAAAAATCTACATAGTAGACTTCTTTCATGATCTTTGTAGGAGCCCCACAACAAGATTGACTGTCCTCAAGTAGCCATGCGCATATGACCTTAAGAAATTTGTTTTATTTGATCAGAATTACGAAGAAGAAAGAAAACATAGCATATATCAGCAAAGGGATATACCTTTTGCAACGAGTCTTCAGTTGGGACAACATCTTTTATGCAATTCTTAACTTCATTTCTCTCTTCGTGAGAGATATAAGACATCATCCATGGCAAAAGTCTTCAAGCACCATCACTGGGACACTACAAATGAAATGCCACACAAGTGATGCTTGTTCTTGGACAGAGAACTTTTCAATTAACAAAGGAAACACCTGCATGAAGCGTGACTGATTAGGCACCATTATGACAAGATGGCTTATGAACAGAGGACATAGAGAAATCTGTCGTGATAAATTATGTATGACTGAAATGTTATTTCCATTAAAAGTTTCTGATTATCACTTCAAAGACTAATCAATTATACCTGTAGCTCTTCTTTAAGCATATGTTGGCATATGGATGACTGAATAGTGCCTATGCATAATATAACTTCACGAAGTACATCACTTATGGTTCCTATTTCTTGTTCAAGAACATGTAGCCAATGAAAAATTGAGGTGAATAGATCATCTGTGCCAGCATGCTCAAGCGAATAATTGGAAACAATGTTTTTCACACGTGCATCAAGCGCCATAAATATAACCTGCCAGCAAAATATCATTTCAAATGACACTGTTACTTATCAGGTTCCTGACATCAAAGATTCACAAAATGAAACTGGAGAAGCAACAAAAGTTCTAAGTATCAACATCCATAAAATTTGGACAAGATCTTTACCTTAGAAACCTAGTCTACACAAGATCAAAGGAAAAGTATTTAGATAAGCCAAAGGAGGAAATTTCCAACCAAGATTAAATGAGATGATGATAATGACTACTTAAGCTCTTGTGTGAATTAGTAGGCATCATAAGCGCTAAAAATGCTAATTTCATATTCTGGCTAACCTCAATGTACTAATATTCTCCAAGAAATATATCAATATGACATCAAACAACTCAGAAGAAAAATAAAACTACATATATTCACCGGTTTAACCAAATATATTAGCTTCAAGCAAACAAGTGAGTTTATACAAATGAATTCGGTTTAAACGAAAGTAAAAACAGAGCAAGAAACTTTACAGAAATCTAGGGGAAAAAAAAATTGATAAAATCTAA
>CM051369.1:18370477-18423946 GCA_028015245.1 Cardamine occulta
AGGTCTTGTGTATTTCCCTTGGAGAAGAAGAGTGTATTCAGCTGGATTCGCGGTGAGATTGGCCTTAAGATTTACTATTACGATGAAATCGCCGAAGAAGGAGGCCAGCAACAACATCCGCCGCCGCAAGAGGCGGATGAACAACAACAAAAACAACAACAACAACAATTTCCTCCTCCAGTCCAGCAGATGCAGAATTTACCGCCGGAGAAACCTAATGTAGTTGGGGTTGAGGAAGGTAGGGTTTACGCACCAGCTCAGAGACATGAGGATATGTGCAGTAGATCTACAGCGACTCGTCAGCAACCACCGGTGGTTCTAGTCGAGGAGTCACCACAGCAACATGTAATGCAAGGTCCAAAATGATAACCATCTTCCACGGCCACCGTCTCCGCCGCCACCTCCATTGCATCAACCGGCGGGGGGTACATTATTATCCACCGGAAGTGAGGAAGATGCAGGTAGGAGACCTCCCGGCGGAGAGCAGAATTAGGGTTACGAAGAGAGCAAATGGGGATTATTCGCCTAGGGTTATCAATAGCAAAATTGGAGGAGGAGAGACGACGGTAGAGAAGACTCATCATCCTTACAATCTTGTTGAGCCAATGCAGTATCTCTTCGTTCGGATTGTGAAGGCGCGTGGACTAGCGTCTAACGAGAGCGCGTACGTTAAGGTACGGACGTCCAACCATTTCGTCAGGTCTAAACCGGCTGTTAACCGGCCCGGTGAATCGGTTGATTCTCCGGAATGGAATCAGGTTTTCGCTCTTGGTCATAACCGGTCTGATTCCGCTGTAACTGGCTCGACTCTTGAGATCTCTGCTTGGGATGCTTCGTCGGAGAGTTTTCGCAGGAGGTTTGTTTCGATCTTTCTGAGGTTCCGGTTCGTGATCCGCCGGATAGTCCGCTCGCTCCTCAATGGTATAGGCTCGAAGGCTCCGGCGTCGATCAAAACTCTGGGAGAGTCTCTGGTGATATTCAGCTCTCTGTTTGGATTGGTACTCAGGTAGACGAAGCTTTCCCGGAGGCGTGGAGCTCGACGCTCCTCATGTGGCTCATACGCTCCCTAAGGTATACAATTCGCCCAAGCTCTGGTACTTGAGAGTGAAGGATCTCGGGGATCAAGATCCCCACATTGCTCCAAATCTTCCACCATGGACGGCGCCTGAGGTCCGTGTGAAGGCTCAATTAGGGATTTCAGTCAGCGCGTACAAGACGAGGTTCAATGAATAACCACAGTGGTTCGTTTCATTGGCACGAGGATATGATCTTTGTCGCTGGAGAGCCGTTGGAAGACTGTTTGGTTCTGATGGTGGAAGATCGGACGACTAAGGAAGCAACGCTTTTAGGTCACGCCATGATCCCGGTGAGCTCCATTGAGCAGCGAATCGATGAACGCTTTGTGCCGTCGAAATGGCATACTTTGGAAGGAGAAGGTGGAGGTGGAGGAGGTGGTGGTGGACCTTATTGCGGAAGGATTAGCCTTAGACTTTGTCTTGAAGGTGGTTATCACGTGCTTGAAGAGGCGGCGCACGTCTGCAGCGATTTCCGGCCGACGGCTAAGCAGCTCTGAAACCCCAATCGGAATACTCGAGTTGGGGGATTCTTGGAGCTCGTGGGTTGTTGCCAATGAAGGCTAAAACGGAGGTAAAGGTTCCACTGATGCTTACTGTGTTGCTAAGTACGGCAAGAAATGGGTTCGGACTCGCACTATTAACAGACAGTTTTGATCCGAGATGGCATGAACAGTATACGTGGCAGGTTTATGATCCTTGCACCGTGCTAACTGTTGGAGTCTTCGACAATTGGAGGATGTTCTCTGACGTCTCCGATGATAGACCTGACACTCGGATAGGGAGAGATACGGATTCGGGTCTCAACGTTAGAGAGCAACAAAGTGTACACCAATTCGTATCCTCTACTGGTTTTGTTACCTAGTGGTCTGAAAAAAATGGGTGAAATTGAAGTGGCAGTCCGGTTTGCATGCCCATCGTTGCTGCCTGATGTTTGTGCGGCTTACGGACAACCGCTTCTGCCTCGGATGCACTACTTAAGGCCTCTAGGCGTAGCACAACAGGATGCATTGAGAGGAGCCGCCACGAAAATGGTTGCAGCTTGGCTGGCTCGAGCTGAACCACCATTGGGACCTGAGGTAGTTCGATATATGTTAGCTGCGGATTCGCACGCGTGGAGCATGAGAAAGAGCAAAGCAACTTGGTATAGAACTGTTGGGGCTTTAGCTTGGGCAGTAGGTTTAGCTAAGTGGTTAGATAATATCAGGCGGTGGAGGAATCCGGTGACGACGGTGCTAGTCCATATTCTATATCTGGTTCTTGTTTGGTACCCTGATTTGGTAGTCCCTACCGCGTTCTTGTACGTAGTGATGATTGGAGTTTGGTACTACCGGTTTAGACCCAAGATACCAGCTGGGCTGGATATCCGCTTACCACAAGCTGAAACTGTCGATCCTGATGAGTTAGACGAAGACTTTGACACCATACCAAGCTCAAGGCGACCAGAAGTAATCCGAGCTAGGAATCGACCGGTTAAGGATCTTAGCTGTTAGAGTTCAGACCATTCTAGGCGATTTTGCAGCACAAGGTGAACGCATTCAGGCGTTGGTTAGCTGGAGAGATCCGAGAGCGACTAAGCTCTTCATAGCAATCTGTTTGGTGATCACAATAGTTCTGTATGCTGTTCCGGCAAAAATGGTGGCAGTGGCGCTAGGGTTTTATTATCTTCGGCATCCGATGTGCCGGGACACAAGGCCAACGGGGAGTCCCAAATGTTTCCGGCGGTTGCCAAGTTTGTCTGATCGTCTCATCTAAAAGTGGTTTGAGTTTTGAGAAGAAAGAGGTGAAGAGAGAAATTTACCAATTAGGCGTTTTTGAGTCTCCCAATAGTTTATTATGCTACTTGAGCTGAGGAGGACACAGAATAAAAATTCATAATGGGTTTATGCTTTTAAGATACGATTTAAATCGTATTATTATGACTCGTTATTTTATTATTCGGATATAATCAGACGGTATGAGTTTGAGACCTGACCTGACTGTAGTATTATGAAACAAACGAGAGAGATTTCAGACTTGAGAAGTGCAAAAGGAGTCAAACTTGTCAGTAAAGTTTTTGACCAGAGAGTTGCTTTTGGTATCTCTGTATTTACTCTGTAATCTGAATTGGTTTATTAGTTTCTCATCTAATCACGCATTATTTATGCAAATAGTAGTAACAATAGTTTATGAAAAAAAAATTATTATCGTTGAATACCATTTGCAGGATAAATTACTAAAAAAAGATTGGGCGTGATTTTTGTTTGGTTTTAATTTGACAAATCCTATTAACTATTGTCTGATTATCTAAGCAAGTGGAAAACGAAGATAAAGCGCTAACGAATATGATTGGTTGAAACTACAAAAGACATCATCTGACGTGGCAGTTTCTCTGTCTCCAGAGTCCAGATAGTGTGCGAACGGCAAAACAAGACCACGAAAGAATCTCCATAGAATTTTTTTTCATTGCTTCGACTCGATCTTCCTTCAATGGCTGTCGGCGCTCCGATATCTTCTCCGGCAGCTCACCTGCAAACAAGATTCCTCTCCACTCCCATTCTCCCTCGCTTTCGTGGGTCTTTCTCCGCCGGAAAACAACCAGCAGCTTTCTCCGTCGTCTCTATGGCTCCTCAGAAAAGGTAACTCTCTTAATCATCTCTCTTTTCTATCTAGCCTTCTTTAAGGTCTGCGATCTTTTTGGGCCCCTTTCATGTATCATTGTTAAATTAAAGTTTCATAAAGTATGAATCTTTTCTGGTTCTGAAGATAGAACTAGAGAGTAATCCTTATATATAGATATACACATTCTTAGAAACATGAATAAGCTCTAGTTCTTCTCTGGTTTTAGTTAACAGTTTAATAGTTACATCCCAGATTTTTTATATACTTCAAAAGGAGTAAACTTGTTTTATGGCAATTGATCTTTGTATATAAGGTCCAAATTCGATTCTTTCCGAATGCAGATAATTCATTAATGAAACGAAGACTTCATATTTTTTTGGATTCTCTGTATAGTAATCTTGCAGAGTTTAATATTTAATTTTGTGTAATTGTGGTCCCTGAATTGGGTGAAAAAGGTGAACAAATATGATGGCAAGTGGAAGAAACAATGGTACGGAGCCGGATTGTTCTTCGAAGGTAGTGAGGAAGTAAACGTCGACGTTTTCAAGAAGTTGGAGAAGCGAAAAGTTCTCAGCAACGTTGAGAAATCTGGTCTGCTCTCAAAAGCAGAGGGCTTAGGACTCACACTCACATCTCTTGAGAAGCTTAAAGTCTTCTCCAAAGCAGAGGAACTTGGTCTACTCAGTCTCCTTGAAACTTTAGCCGGAACATCGCCTGCGGTCTTAGCCTCGGCTGCATTACCCGCTCTGACGGCTGCAATTGTAACCGTGGTGTTGATCCCCGGATGACTCAACTACTCTGGTGGCTGTTCAGGCGGTTTTGGGCGGTGCTTTTGCTCTTGGAGCCGTTGTTTTATTGGTTGGTTCTGTTGTTTTGGATGGGCTTCAAGAAGCTGACTGATTTTTTCTTTGTAAACCAAACACAAAACAATCTTTTGTCCAGTTGATTTTTTCAGTTGCTGAAATGATAACTGTAATGTTCAGACCAAAAGCCATAAGCTGAGTGAAAATATAATCAAAAACTAAAGTCAGGAAGAAGCTTTATAACAATTAAACAAATATTACATACAAATACATTCATTCTCCAGTGGAAAAGCCTAACTACGCCCACAAATTACAAATTTCCAACTTCCCCAAACCAAAAAAAACAAAGAATCTCTAGAAGCCAAGTGAAGTACGCCAAAATTACAAATGATAAAGCCCAGAAGAAAAGAAGAAAAAAAGCCTTTAGATTGCTTCTGTTTTGGTGGTGATAAACAAGTGTAAAGATCAAACTGCAATAGATTGTCCAGTGAGTGCGTCGTGAAGATGCATTGACCCGTCTTTCATCAAGTTTAAGCTTAAGCTTTTAAACCTCTCTCTTGAGTATTGTCTTGATGCTTTTCTCCAGTCAGTTCCAGCTTTCATCATCACCACAAATTCATCGTAGTTTATTCGTTCATCCTACAAATCAAAACATTATGAATCCCCCAAGTATTTGATACTCTTTCTCTAAGACGAGTCTTTCTTTAGGGGGAAAGAAGACTATGTATAGAGATTAGAAAACCTTATCAGTGTCGACTTCACGCATAATATCGATTAGAACGCTGTTATCTGGTTCACCTAACTCATCGGTTAAAGCTTCCCGTAGTTCATCTGATTCAATGTATCCACTTCCATCTTTGTCAAAGAACATAAAGGCTTGTCTGAAATGTTCATCATTCTCCATCTTCTGCAAGTGAATTATCACTGCTACAAACTCTCCATAGTCCAAGCATCCATTTCCATTAACATCCGCCTGCATCAAAATTTATGAATACTACTACCAGAAAGATGATCTTTTGATCAATAAAAATCCGTGTAAGAGAAGGATCTTTGGTAAAGATTTACCACTTCCATCAGCATTTTGATCTCTGGTTCACCCAGTTGTGAACCGACTTTCTTGAGTCCAGCTCTTAGTTCTGGATATGTTATTTTACCGTCGTTGTCATCATCCATTAGTGTAAACATGTCTCTGATGACTTCAACTTCTTGAAGAGACAAGTGCTCAGCGATTACCTGGAAGCATTAAAAAGGAGTAAGTAAAACCAATCAAAGCTCCAAACAAAAATAAAAATCATCTGAAGAAAATGAGAGGCAACACTTACACGCAGAGCTTTCTTTTTCAATCTGTTCATCATGGAGAATTGCTTCAACCTTGACCTAACAATATCCCCTAAAGGAACATTTGGAGCTTTCTTTGCATTCTGTATCCAAGGGTGATCTGCCAAAGAGGAAAACAGAAACCGTCTTTGCTTCAGTTCCCTTTTCTCAAATCTCAAATCCAACACAAGAAACAAGTAGCAAAGAATATGAAGAATCACAAAAGACACAAGATCATCCGTCATTACCAAGAACTTGCTGAGCAGTCAAACGCTTAGTAGGATCAGGATCTAACATCTGCTTCACAAGACTCTTTGCACTCTCCGAAATCTGTGACCAAGGATCTCTCTTAAAATCAAGCACTCCCCTCAAGATTGCAAGAGCCACACCTTGTTCAGTCTCTGCAAATCAAAAACCTTGAATCACTCAAACACCTCTTAATCTGGCATATACAACTCGTAAGAGGAAGGAACCATCAAAGCTGGTTCTTTTACCTGCCCAGAAAGGAGGAACACCACAGAGCAAGATGTAGAGGATAACTCCAGCGCTCCACACATCAACCTCTGGTCCATAATTTCTCTTCAACACTTCTGGAGCCATATAATACGGACTGCCTACAATCTCTGTAAACCTCTCTCCTGCAAAATGCATCAAATTTTAAATTTTTATCATAAGCAAACACAAAATTGTCAACTAAACTCTTAAAACAGTCTGATCTGAAAGCTCAACGAAGATCAAAGATTCAAAAGTACCTGGTTTGAAGAGCACAGATAATCCAAAATCAATAGCCTTAAGTGCAGAATTCTCCTTCTTGTTAGCAAACAAGAAATTTTCAGGCTTCAAATCTCTATGCATAACGCCATTGATATGACACATCCTCACAACCTCCGCGACTGTTCTCGCGACGGTAGCCGCCGCACGCTCTGCATCACGTCCTCTGGCAACGATCCGATCAAAAGCTCACCTCCTTCACAGAGCTCCATCACCAGATGAACGTTCTCGTTGTCCTCGTAAGTCGCTTTGAGTTTCACGACGTTTGGATGATCAGGGAGAGTAGACATGATTTTGACCTCACGACGGACGTCTTCCACGTCGACGGCGGTCCGGAGCTTTCTCTTGGAGATTGATTTGCAGGCTAAGGCTTCACGAGTCTCTCGGTCTGTACAGAGATAGGTGATTCCGAATTCGCCGCGTCCGAGTTCTCTTCCTAAGATATACTTATCGCTGATCTGAGACTGATGGCTCATAGGGATCACACGTAACGGTGCGTGAGATCTTAAACCATCGGGATCGTCGTATAAGTTGTTACGTTTCCGATCTGGTCGTTTCTTTTTCCGGTTTTGGTTTGGTTTTGGATCTTCTGGGTCAAACTTGACGCAGGCGATACAATTCCCCATGGCTGAGTTTCAAATTTAGTAACTCAGCAGAAGAAAATGAAGAGAGTAGTTTGAAGAAGCTTCGTTAAATGCTAATTCTTGGAGTTTTTTCAGGGAATTTAACGGCGATGGCGTTGTATTTTTCCGGCAAATCGGTGAGAGTTGCAGAGAAGAGAAAACGCGGGTTAAGCTGAAGAATTGGTTCGACCTTTTCGCAAATTTCAATTTGATCATCAAAATGATATATAAAAAAGGCAACTTGATCTATCTTATATGACTAAACAAAAAAATTACATTTTGAAACTGTATTTTCTTACCTATAATTTAACATAAACTCTTACGGAACCCGAGTTTTATAAATCGGTAACTAAAATCAGTGGTTACGCGGTTAATTGTAGTTTTAGTTTGTTCAAAAATAGTAAAATATTTAATACGAGACACTCAGACACAACAAGTTTTGTTACTCTCTGGTGGATCTAAAAGGGTAAGTAATTAAAAGGAATTATTAGAAAACTAATAGCCGTCGATTTGTTGAAGTGGTGGAATTAAAGGGCTGAGATGTAGGCTACGTGGAAGTGAGAGTTTGATGAAGTTGTTGACCATAGAAGTGGATACGGTGACATTGTCAAAAAGTGTGACGTTGGACTTTCATTTGAGTTGGTATCTACATTTAAATCATTCTTGTCCTGTCTCTGTAGCAATATTACATTTCCAAAATTACCTGCTTTTTTAATCCACATTTTGTTGTTACTTAGATTTTCTTACAATATATATATATATATATCATATTCTTTAAAGATTTTTATTTTATCATATAAACTATTTATTTATTTTTAACAATTGAAAAACAATTTCATAGATTTTGAGTATGAAATTCTCGTTGTCAAATTTCTGGCATTGGAATTAAAAAAAACGCAAAGTATTTATGTTTATGTAAATGGCTGATTTGAAAGTTTCTGCAAAAAGATATGGTGAAGATTATTTCAAAACCTATCAGATTTGTAATCAGGATAGAAGATATTAGGTGTAAACTTTGTCAATGCAAGGAGCAAACTATCCTACTTTATTTGTGAAAAAAATCAAGATTCCATTGATAAAAGTCAGCAAAAATGCTAACAAATGGAAACGTCTTGTTTTTTTTTTCTCTCTAATAAGTATTTCAATCGATTATTTATAAACAACAAAAAATTAGAGAGAGAGAGGGTATTTCAATCAATTTTATATTCGAAATTAATTGACAAGTGTGATGCCATGTTGGGTTCTTATTCGTTTGGTTTGTACAATATTTGGATTTACATTAGGGAAATGGTAAACTCACAATTTTTCTTTTTTGATAAAGGGTTAATTTTTTTTTTCTTCCAAACATCATACTTCAAATGACATTTTATCTTTCTCTAGTATCCTCTCAACAACTAATTAAAAAGTTCAAAAACTAAACTCTTTTTCCATCACAACCTACAAACGATATTTTTGTGCATATGTTTTAAATATTTTATTTATATCTTTCATCATATTGATATCTATAATCTAGTAAGTAAAAAAGGTCTTTAATTTATTTCCGGGCTATACTTTCTACCGACAAATTATTGCAATTGGCAAAAAGAGAGTGAAAAAGTTGAAAGTCATGCAACAAAAGCGACTCTTTGTAAATCAAAACATTACATTGAGAAAGATAAGATATAAAAGCCCTAAAAAGATTTTTAAAACTTGGTTGTTGTTTTCTTACTCAAAATGTTGTTTATGTTTTCTACCAAATGTGTGGAAATATTTACCAAAAGTACAAATTCAAAAAAATCCATATAAAAACAACTGATTATGAAAGGATTTTCACACAAAAAAAAAATAGAGGGAATGATGGACCATGTTTTATCTTGTGCAACTTTTAAGCTGGGAAATGATTAAAAAGAAAATAAAAATTGGAAAAATCATTTGAAAAAGGGACTTTCTTGGATGAGGGAAAAACATGAGATTGTGTATGAAATGATGGGCTCAACTCAAATGTTTGAGATTGCATGTGTATGTGGCGTTGTCATGCCAACTATTCGATTTATTGAAGTCCCATCACTTTTGGCATAAAAACCTTATCTACGACCTAAACTATATATTTTATGGGATGATTAATGTCTAACTAGAATGTGAATGCATTCACGTCTTTGGCTTTGAATGGAAATACCGGCATATTTTGTTAACCATCCATATAATTCCACTGTTAATCTCTTCATATATATAAACTTTCAAGTAATAAGAACTAAAAAGTTTCTGTAAGTTCCTAGATTACTCTTGTTTCAGTCTAGTTTCTATTGCGGTAAAGAACAAGAAAATGCAGCTAGTGAGTAGATTAGATCAATTCATACTTAAGAGAGAATAATGTAGGTCTAGTTTAAGAATTTCTAAGGTTTTTGATCAAGTTGTAGTATGAGTTTGTAGGAGTGGGCACGAACAAATAGGTAAATACTAAATATAGTAAGCCGACAGTAGATTGAAAAAAAAAAAAAAAAAAAAAAAAATGCCGACAGTTCGTTTGCAAATGTCTAGTTGGGCACGAAAACAAAGTCATAAATGGGCTAGTAAGACTACCTTATACGAAAAGCCCATTATCTTTTTCAGCTTAAAAGTTAAAACATAATGCTTGCTAAGGAACGCTGAGAAAGCTTTTTAAGATAAAGTGGAGAAGGTCTTTTTTGCAAGTCTTTTTTTTTTGGGCTAATGGGGTTGCTCGGATTCCAAAATATTAGAGTTTGCATGTTTTAAATCATAATACCAATAATTAAAATCTGTAATTTATTTAAATTCATCGTTCCAAAAATCATTATTATTTTTGTTTCTTTTGGATTAAGAACGTTCTAAAATCTAAATTAACGAGACCACGGAAATCTAGTTCGGATCGAATCAAATCCACCAAATCTGTGTCTCTCTTAAACTCCAACTAAAGTCACAAAACTGTCATATTCAAGACATGAAATTAACGCCACGTGTGCGTAGCAAAATTTGAGGAGGACAAAACCGAAACGTTGCTCAAAGGGGAACAAAATAAAGAAGAAAGTAAAAAAATAAAAATAAAAATCAATTGTGCTGTTTTTATAGCTAAATCCAAAAGATTTTCTTTATTCTCACAAATCAAACACTAGCTTTAAAAGTAACAAATTAAACACTTCATTTGATTAACCGGGAAAAACGATTTAAATAATAAAAATATTTAATATAATCATAAATCATTACTATATTTTATCATGTATTTGATTTAACGAATAACTGAAAATATTAGTGATATCGACAAGATCAAATTTAATCGGCTTGTTTCATTTCATAAAAGGAAAAATATTAATGGTGATGCTATTTAATAAATACAAAGATTTAGGGGTATAGTTGAAAAGGTCGGTAGGTTAATTAAAAAAAAAAAGAGACGGTAAAATCAAAAAGTCGTGACCTTTATAGGCTGTGCCCAATTTGCTTGGAGAACATAACAAGCTTCAAGCTTTCCATATTTGACGGCCACAGAGGGAGAAGGCAAATTCGCCTTTTATCTCTCGTTTTCTTTTCTCATTTCCCCCTGAAGAATTTTATTTTTCTGGGGAAAAACGAAGCAGACAAAGCAAGTCAAGCGCCTCCGTTTTGAAGGTGACTTTTGTAGTCTCGTGATCTCGCTTCTGTTCTGTCTTTTTACTTTTTCCGGTCGAAATTTTGCTTCTTTCTTAGCAATAAATGCCGCTGATTTCTGGGTTTCTCTTCTTGTTCTCCTTTGTTTTTCTGCTTTTCGTTCACCGGAGTTGTTCTCGGCGTTCCTAGCGAGTTTGGAACTTTGAGTTGTTTCCAGTTTTATGAGAATTAATTGCTGAGATTAGACGTATTCAAAACATTTGACTGCATGTTTTAATTGGTGGCTAAATCTTTGGGATTGATCAGTACTTTAAGATTTGAATGTGAATTAGATGATGGAAACAGATTCTAACAGAGGCTCATTTTCACTATGGTGACTGCACAACGATCTTGAGGAATGTGTTAGAATGTATTTCAGTTATGGAGATTCTCGGAAGTATACCTTGTTTCAGCGCTATCAATAGACATTGTTGTATATTCTAATTATGGCCAGTTTTGGGTTTCCTGGTGTGAAAAAGGATGATACTTTACAGAGAGCTGAAAGAAAAATGGTTTACAATGTGAATTATACAAGATAAGGGTTGAATTTGAATAAGTAATGTACAAAGTTTCTTAGTTTGTTGTAACTTTTAAGGAAAAGATGTGTACAGGTTTGTGGAGAAGAGAGCTAGATGGCTAATAAAATGCATTTTTGCTTTATAATTCATGACTTGGTTACTCGACCAAGCATTGAGTCCTTATAACTCTAGTGGGGGCTCCGGTGACATATTTCTGGTGAGAGATTTCAGGTAGTGTAATAGGTTGTTCAGATAGTTTAAGGAACACTCTTGTTCTTTTTCTTTTTTGGCTTGATATTTGAATCTTTAATGAGCCTTCTCTGAGTTTGTGATTCATTTTTATTTTTTTGCAGAAAATGATTCGTGCAAAGCAGATTAGTAATCTTTCCAGTTCAGCAAGATCCTTTTTTCTTAGCGGAACTAGATCTAGTGCAGCTGATGGAAGTTCTTGTACAAGTGCTGAGGATGAAAGTTGCGTCTCAAAACGCCAGCAAATTAGGACAGGAGCTGTACAGACTGGAAAAAGAGCATCTAATTTAGCAGCTGGACTTGCGGGAAATGTATTACCAGTAGAGGTGGTCCCGAAGACGGTTGACCATTTTACCCGACCATCTCTTCTTCCACAGCATGTTTCCTCTTCTGCTTTGCCGGGGAAAGCAGATTCTGTAAAGCATGCTTCTGTTATTATTAAAGATAATGCGGTGGCACCGACTGGGGATCAGATATTCAAGGCTGGTATTGGAACTGTAAATTTCCTGTCGGATATAGCAAACTATAAGGTCCCTCTATCTGATGGAACTGAAGTGGTTGGTTTGCCTAATAGCTGTATGGTTGATACTTCTCAGCCTGTTTCAAGTGTAAAGTCTTCAAATGTGAAAGTTATCGGAAGAGAGCATCTCGCTGAAGTCTACCCTAAGTCTGCTTCCAAAGATTTATCAGACCAAGTTCCTATAAACAACTCTCGAGGTACTAAGGGGGCTGAAAGATCTGGCTTTGTCAAATGCTTGAAGCAAGCTTCAAATGACGTGGCAGGGAAGTCGTTTGAAGATCATGATTTTCTTACAAACACTGTCTCTGGAAAGAGGAAAAACATGCCACAAAGATCCTATACTGATTCGACCAGGTATGCGTCGAGTGGTTGTGACTATAATGTGCATTCTTCGGATGACAGAACAATTATTTCTTCTGTTGAAGGTTTTAGTAAACCCTCAAGGGAAATGATGAGAGTGACATCTGGGACTGCTCCAACACCTAGGCAGTATTTTAAACCTGGATACGTCGTAGAAAATGTTTCTAGTATATTGCGGAGATTCAAATGGGGACCTGCTGCTGAAGAGGCCCTTCACAATTTCGGTTTCAGGATGGATGCATACCAAGCAAATCAAGTTCTTAAGCAGATGGATAATTATGCAAATGCGCTTGGTTTTTTCCATTGGCTGAAAATGCAACCTGGGTTTAAACATGATGGGCATACTTATACCACTATGGTAGGTAACCTTGGTCGTGCAAAGCAGTTTGGTGCGATAAACAATCTTCTTGACGAGATGGTTAGAGATGGATGTCAGCCAAATACCGTTACATATAACAGACTTATCCATAGCTATGGACGTGCAAATTACCTCAATGAAGCTATGAACGTTTTCAAGCAAATGCAAGAGGCTGGATGTGAGCCTGACCGTGTAACTTACTGTACCCTTATAGACATCCATGCTAAAGCTGGATTTCTTGACATTGCCATGGACATGTACCAGAGAATGCAAGCAGCAGGGCTTTCTCCTGATACTTTCACCTACAGCGTTATAATTAATTGTCTTGGAAAAGGGGCCATTTGCCTGCTGCCCATAGGCTCTTTTGTGAAATGGTTGGTCAAGGTTGTACCCCTAATTTGGTCACATTCAACATCATGATAGCTTTGCATGCCAAGGCGCAGAATTATGAGACTGCATTGAAGCTCTACCGAGCCATGCAAAATGCGGGGGTTCAACCCGACAAAGTGACATACAGTATTGTTATGGAGGTGCTTGGACACTGTTGATTTCTTGCGGAAGCAGAGGGTGTTTTTCGCTGAGATGCAACGTAAGAACTGGGTTCCTGATGAACCAGTTTACGGACTTTTGGTGGACTTATGGGGAAAATCTGGCAATGTGGACAAAGCTTGGCAGTGGTATCAAGCAATGCTTCACGCCGACTACTGACCAAATGTTCCCACATGCAATTCCCTTCTCACTACTTTCCTTAGGGTTCACAGGCTGTCTGAAGCATATAACTTATTACAAAGCATGCTGGCGTTTGGTCTACAGTCTTCTTTGCAGACATACACATTGCTATTGAGTTGTTGCACAGATGCTCGTTCAAAATTTGACATGGGATTTTGTGGCCAGCTAATGGCAGCCTCAGGTCATCCAGCACACATGTTTCTCCTCAGAATGCCACCTGCAGGTCCTGATGGCCAAAAAGTGCGTGACCATGTCAGCAACTTCCTTGATTTTATGCACAGCGAGGACAGAGAGAGCGGGGACTCATGGATGCAGTAGTGGATTTTCTCCACAAGTCAGGTCTAAAAGAAGAGGCTGGCTCGGTATGGGAAGTGGCTGCAGTTAAGAATGTGTATCCAGATGCATTGAGGGAGAAAAGCTGCAGCTATTGGCTTATAAATCTCCATGTAATGTCAGAAGGAACTGCAGTCACCGCACTGTCTAGGACACTTGCATGGTTCCGTAAACAGATGTTGGTTTCAGGAGACTGTCCTTCACGGATTGATATAGTAACTGGTTGGGGAAGACGAAGTAGAGTCACAGGCACGTCGATGGTGAGACAAGCAGTTGAGGAATTGCTCAACATCTTCAACTTCCCGTTTTTCACTGAGAATGGGAACTCAGGCTGTTTTGTAGGATGCGGAGAGCCTCTCAAGAATTGGTTGCTTGAATCATATGTTGAGAGGATGCATTTGCTTTAATTATAGATTAGTTGGTTTTGTTTTCTTCTTCGAAGGCCTCTTGAATTTTTTGATCTTTTGGCGGAACCTCAATGGTTTTGGTTTTTGTATGTCATAAGTTTAAGGTTAGTGATGAGTGGAATTTATCTCCAGATTTTTGTTCTCATATTAACATTATATCTCCTCTTGCAATGAGTTGTAATGGGAGTATATAAATCAATCTTTAAGGGTTATATACCCAAATTTATAAACATTTGGAATATTCTGTATGTTTTATTTTTACACAACATCAAATGCTACAAAAATGTTTTCTTACCAGCCATTTAAGACTGCTGATTCTACAATGATGTAAATGGAACAGAAAAATTGGAGAAAAATCTAAAGGAGCCTTGAATTGTAGGAGCCACAAGTTGCGCATTTGTGGTAAAGCCAATGGTAAGGAGCATTTCCTTTTCTTCCACAGTCATTACAGAGGATCACCTGCAACAAACCATTTTTCCACTAAAGTTTATTCTTGAGACAGATGCATTGTACTACGCAACAATAAGGAGAGAGAGATATGTAAACCTGAGTTTTGTTGGAGTATTCATCAGGCATCTTCTCTTCTGCAAGCAATGCGTCTAACATCTTAAAGTAGACCTGTGTGAGACAAGCATTTGGACTCAGAAGAAGAGAAGAACTACTATATATATATGGTTTGAGAGTATTTTGATGCAATTACTAATATTTTACCGGGAAAACAATACTTGTTTTGAAAATGGTGTAACTGACCTGCATATCTCCTAGCGACTTGCTGCAGATAGGGCATGTGTAATGTGAGCATGTGTACTCCTACCACCAAAATCAAAGAACAAACCCTTAGTAATCTTAGCATTCAGGTGTTGATTATTACTCAAAAAACATAATTTGACAGAGCTAAGTACCTGAAAGCATGTGGAGTGCATCAAGTGACCACAAGGAAGAGCCTTCACTGGAGAGCTAGAAGTGAAGATGTATTCATTGCAAATCGGGCAATTATCTTCTAAGCACTTTTCCCTGCAAACATGCTCTACTAAGGAACGTGACATGCAAGCATTGCATTTCATGCAATGGAAGTAGTCAATGCCCAATCCTTTCCCTACCCGGCAGAGATTGCAGTAAGGACAGTGATAGATTTTCCTGTTACGAACAACCTTTGACTGTTAGCCTCTACCAAAATATACTCAGTCTACAAAGGAATAAGAATAAGAAGTAAATTACTAAGATATTTTCATTTCATAGTTTTGAGAAATTGCAAGCTTTGGTAAGCAACACACCTCAACCAGAGAAAAAGAAGACTTTGGATACCTTGATCATCCAAATAGATATGCTCAAGCAGGAGAATAATTACCTCTCATCGTCATATAATTTACATATTTTGCAGAAGTATTTTCCCATTGATGACTTGCAAAAACTATTTGAGCAAATTGCACCAATTGGTTGAATAAGAAGGCATTTCATGCACATCATCTTTGTGATCTGTTTCCTGCATAAGAATTCAAGACAACCAGAGACGGTTGAGGAACCAAAAAGATTGTAAACCTCCTTGCATTAAAAGAAGAAGCATGTTACTACCTATCCACCGAATGATCAGCCTCTTCATCATGACATCGTATACATGTGAAAAGCTTGCCACAACAAGGAGCAAGAAGCTTGCAATTCCTCTTGTAGTGATTGCAACCGAAGATCAAACTATGAGGATCTCGATAAGATGGATGCTGACCAGGAACTGTTTCCCTATTGCTTGAGAGAGAAGATGGTTCCAGATTATATGACCGTTGTGAGATATTCCACCGACTGAAAAAAGCACATGACTACCTTATGTTAGTCTCCAATAAAACAAGGATAAATTTACTATGATCTTGTAAATTTAGCCACCAAAGAAATAAGTTACTTGAAGTAGTACAACATTTTCCTGTTAATAGCATTCTGTAAAAGACTAAAAACACTTGTCAGCTTAACTATGTTACAACAAGACTTACCTCATTAACAAGTTTTGCTTGATATACGATTTCTTGTGAGGATCCAGGGAAGAGTCACATGATATTTTCTTAACCACAGCCACCAGTTCCTCCTCACTTATTGTTAACAGTTGTTCATATTTCCTGGATTGAACAAACTGGCTAGCCTTCTGACACATTCGAAAAGTATGAGCAGGACTTCTAGTTTGGCAATTGCTGTCAGATTCTTCTTTGTCTTCTTTTTTGTCAACTCCTCGACATATCTTTTTACCTTCTGAGCGTTCCTCATATTTGCTCTCTTTGTTGTCAACTTCAACATTGTCATTAGGATCTGGCTTATTCATTAAACATGTCAAGTCTGTCCCCGGGATTTCGAAAACGTTTCTGCCAACGCTCCCTCTTTTCCCATCCACATTTGATTCAAAGAGATACTTCCAAACAATCTCCAGTGGATCTGAATCACCAAATGGATCGTTGTTTGCTTCTCCTGCTTCCTCTTGTATAAAATGACCGTTGTACCATTCTGTTAACCATTCAACAAACATTGTTTTCCTTGTTGCTTGGCGCCACAAGGACATCACAGCAAGCTGTTCATCAAAGCTTAAAGATTCCATCAACCAGGGAATCATATCCTGCAATATTTCCCCACTTATTCTCCCAAGCATGCATCCTATGATCTTCTCTTGTTCTTCAATATCAAAGCAGTTCCTAAATAAACCCCACAGCTCAGTTTCTTCATGTTGGATATGCTCAGACAATAACTTGTGCATGGATTTGCACATCTCTTGGAGACTCAGACATAACCGCTCATACTTCATCTTTCGGTGGTCAGAACTGCTTGTAGAAACCAACATGCTCAGTTCTGACATCTCATTCAAAATGAATGAAACTTTATCAAAGTGTTTAATCTCTAACTCGTGATCAATGCTAAATGAATGACTAATGTTTTTTAGTTTTCCCTTTGCCTCCAATGCTGGAAATGCAATCTCATCCTCTGCATCAGAATGTATCTGATACAAGAACTTTATCATATGGAAACGCTGTTGAAACTCTCCAAGGAAACGAAGGTCCGCTACCAATCTAGCTGATCCGCAAACAAGGTAGTCCAGATCCATCTTCATTGCCTTATGGAAGAAGAAAAGGAGATCAATTGGTTTAACGTCCATAATGAATGGATCATCCATATGCTTCTCACCAAAAAATTCTGGAAGATGGAGAGGAGGCTTAAGCTTTCCGGAGAAAATCATTTGCTGATTCATTCGACT
Organism: Cardamine occulta; assembly: GCA_028015245.1. Classification (NCBI taxonomy): domain Eukaryota; kingdom Viridiplantae; phylum Streptophyta; class Magnoliopsida; order Brassicales; family Brassicaceae; genus Cardamine; species Cardamine occulta. Next base: position 18,387,981 of record CM051369.1, read on the forward strand.
AGAGTAAGGTGTCTCATAGATATCTCCAGCAGCTGGATCCATTGAGATAAGGCAGGCTGAAGATTTATTCTTCTTCCAGGGACAAACAAGCAAATCAGCTTTAGAGTGGGAGGATCCAGATGCTTCTTCAGTGTGCTCTTTTTGGCAGGAACATCTTACTTTGAACATTACGGCTAGCTGTTTCAAGAAACTTTCAACAGAGGTTTTGCCTGAGTAGCCAAAGCGAAGCCATTGCAACAAGAGGCGTGAAAATGAATTTTTGGAAGAAGAATCTTCCAAACTTAAGAAATGAAGAATGGATTGAGATTCCTCTTCTGACAAATGAGTAGAAAACCAAAGTATGACACACTTTAGCAATCCAAGAGGTAAGACATGAACACTTGCGTATAGGAGCTGCCTCTGCATTTCATGGTTACAATTCTTGCTGATGATTGGGAATACCTGTAGAAAAATGAGTGAAAAGATTGGATATATTATGCATACAAGGCATTAAGTTCTAGAGGAGTATCATAAAGTTTACCTCTGTTCTAAGTAGAGAAAATTGCTTTGTTACTTGCACTATAAGGGACTCAAGTTCCTCCTGAAGATGCAATTGAAAAGTGTCTGTCGTCGTTTTATTATCAGCGTATGTGTATAGCAATCTCTGAAAATTCTCAAGAACACCATCTATGGTGAATTGTTTGGCAGTTGAAGAGCGATGATCTGCCATTTCTTGTAACACTGGGTGAAAGAACTTCTTGAATGCATTGCTGAAACAAAACAAAGCATATTTGAAAGGAGGTCAAAAAAAATAAACAAGAGACGTTTTAAGAGACTAGACTATTACCTATAAGAAACAAGGACATCAGCTAGGAAGTTTAATCGAGCCATCAGTACATCAAGGTCCAAAAGAAGGCGTGGGGATTTTGCTTCACATAATCCTTCTTGAATGTCTCTCAAATCTTTTTTAATCGCATTTTGAAAAAGCTGAAGACCATGAAGAGGGCTGTGTCCAACATTTGGAATAGATAGGGACTTTTTACTCCACTCCCAAAAGCGTTGAAAACATCCATAGGACGGATGTGTCTGAGATGGGTTCTTCATACTCTTAGAAAAATCTACATAGTAGACTTCTTTCATGATCTTTGTAGGAGCCCCACAACAAGATTGACTGTCCTCAAGTAGCCATGCGCATATGACCTTAAGAAATTTGTTTTATTTGATCAGAATTACGAAGAAGAAAGAAAACATAGCATATATCAGCAAAGGGATATACCTTTTGCAACGAGTCTTCAGTTGGGACAACATCTTTTATGCAATTCTTAACTTCATTTCTCTCTTCGTGAGAGATATAAGACATCATCCATGGCAAAAAGTCTTCAAGCACCATCACTGGGACACTACAAATGAAATGCCACACAAGTGATGCTTGTTCTTGGAAAGAGAACTTTTCAATTAACAAAGGAAACACCTGCATGAAGCGTGACTGATTAGGCACCATTATGACAAGATGGCTTATGAACAGAGGACATAGAGAAATCTGTCGTGATAAATTATGTATGACTGAAATGTTATTTCCATTAAAAGTTTCTGATTATCACTTCAAAGACTAATCAATTATACCTGTAGCTCTTCTTTAAGCATATGTTGGCATATGGATGACTGAATAGTGCCTATGCATAATATAACTTCACGAAGTACATCACTTATGGTTCCTATTTCTTGTTCAAGAACATGTAGCCAATGAAAAATTGAGGTGAATAGATCATCTGTGCCAGCATGCTCAAGCGAATAATTGGAAACAATGTTTTTCACACGTGCATCAAGCGCCATAAATATAACCTGCCAGCAAAATATCATTTCAAATGACACTGTTACTTATCAGGTTCCTGACATCAAAGATTCACAAAATGAAACTGGAGAAGCAACAAAACTTCTAAGTATCAACATCCATAAAATTTGGACAAGATCTTTACCGTAGAAACCTAGTCTACACAAGATCAAAGGAAAAGTATTTAGATAAGCCAAAGGAGGAAATTTCCAACCAAGATTAAATGAGATGATGATAATGACTACTTAAGTTGTGTGAATTAGTAGGCATCATAAGCGCTAAAAATGCTAATTTCATATTCTGGCTAACCTCAATGTACTAATATTCTCCAAGAAATATATCAATATGACATCAAACAACTCAGAAGAAAAATAAAACTACATATATTCACCGGTTTAACCAAATATATTAGCTTCAAGCAAACAAGTGAGTTTATACAAATGAATTCGGTTTAAACGAAAGTAAAAACAGAGCAAGAAACTTTACAGAAATCTAGGGGAAAAAAAAATTGATAAAATCTAACCTCATCTTCAGCTGCGCTATGATAATTATATATAAGCTTCAAAACTCAAACTTCCGGCAAAGCTCCACTGCCACATCCCCGCTAAAGGAATCGGCTTCTGAGGCGTCAGTAGCGAAACGCCGGAGCTCCACCAGCTGAGCACGGAAAGCCTTGTGGAAGTAAACAAAGAAAAGAACCGGAGCATCCGAAAGCTTTGTATTTCCGACGGTAACTGCAGAAGCAGAAACCGAAGCATTTTCCGGCGGAAGGGCATGAAGATTTTCGCCTCCCATCCACCGCTACAACCACCGTGAAATGAAGTTTTCGTCGTCGTCGTGAAGTGAAGGAGAAAAGGGAAAGAAGAAGGAACCGAGTTGACGAGTAGAGAAGGTTTTGTAAAGCCTCGATCATCTTCATAGTCGTCACTCTCTCTCTTTGCTGAAGCTAGTTTTTTTTTATAATCAATTTGGGATTTAGAGTTTTATTATAATGGAAGTGACCAAGACGTTGCAGCTGAAAACCAACCAAAAGTTTATATCATACTCTGGCGGGGATTTAAATTTAAGTATCTGTTTGTCTCTATTTATTTGGTAACTAACTAATTTTTTTTTTTGTCTCTAAAAGAAATGTAGATTGTTAAAAAATAAAATTTAAACAGAGAAGGTCTTTTTTACCCGAATTAAACAAACATTAAATCATTTCATGTACTTTTATTTATTTTATTTTAAGAAGAATTATCTAATACGAGTGGGATAACGTATTATATATTTAAAAAAAAAACATATTACATATAGTTACGAATTACTAAGTTAGTCCCAGAAATAAACTAATGTTGAACAGTTGACAACACCAGAAAAATGTTTATTTTTTTCTCTAAAATTAATGTTGAAACTGGATGCGTTATAAATTACAAACGATATCTCATTTTTATATATCATTTTTACGTTCAACATTAACTTTAGACAAAAAAATAAACATTTTTGTTGTTGTTGTCAACTGTTCAACATTAGTTTATTGCTGGGACCAACGTTCGTAACTTATAAATTTATAATATATGCATATTAAAAAAAAAACATTAATCAGATGTTTAACTAATGCGTGACCCGACATATATATATATATATGAATAAATCTTAACATTACATGAATTTATATAGAATTTGTTGTTTTAGTAAAATGAAAAAAACATGGAATCTCGTGATTTGCGGGAGATTAGCTGAGTCAGCCTCGTGATTTAACCATTATAAAATGATTTGCAAAAATGGCCTGACTGTTGCCGGCCGTACAGTTATCTCCATCCCCTTGAGGCCTTGACCAGTCAATGTTGATTCCGTTAGTTTAATCCGTTAATTAACGCCCCTCTCCGTCTTGTTTCTTCCACGAGCCGTCTTGTGTCTGTCGTGTGCTCCCATGTGACTCCACGTGACATTCCAATTAATTGGGCTCAATGAATCAAGACTACGACTTACTAAACTCTATGGGCCCATCCCACATTTTTAAGCCCATTAAATTTTTTTAATTAGAAAATTTGTTTTTCCAAATTCGAACAAATATTATATATTTGTGATCGTCTTTATCTTTTCCCGGCGAGAGATATTTGGCGGCGATGGAGATGCTGCGATCAAAATGGGTGGCTATGGCGGCTAGTATATGGATACAATGCACAAGCGGCGCTTCTTACACCTTCGGAATCTACTCCGCTGTCCTAAAATCGACTCAATTCTACGATCAATCCACCCTCGACACCGTCTCCGTCTTCAAAGACATCGGCGCAAACGCCGGCGTTTTCTCTGGGATTTTATACACATACGCTACCTCCAATGGCCGCCTTGGACGGGGAGGTGGAGTCGGAGGCGCGGGTGGGCCTTGGGTGGTGCTAGCTATTGGCGCAATTCAGTGATTCGCCGGTTATTTTCTCATTTGGGCCTCCGTTTCCGGACTGGTTGGGAAGCCTCCGGTGCCACCGATGTGTCTGTTTATGTTCTTAGCAGCTCAGTCGCAAACGTTTTTCAATACGGCTAATGTCGTTAGTGCAGTGGAGAATTTCGCTGACTATGGTGGCACAGCCGTAGGCATTATGAAGGTGAATTTATACTGTAGCTTTTCAATTTCTTGAGGTTTTGAATGGATCCGTATTGTTGGATCACGTGTTAATTTTGTTTCCTTGGAACTTAATGATCAATATTGGACGATGATCTTGGTAAAATTATAAATGAGGACACTTTGGTAAACAGCTGGAAAAAGGTAGATGCTTTGAACTTTTATATTGGAGTAGTCGAGATCTGAATCCACATGTTGATGTACGACATATTCGAAATTGTGTAGCGTAAGTGTAGGAATTGCTGCTTAGGGAATATTTATCAGTTGATAGATTTTGTGATTATTGTCTGTTTCTTTGTTCTTTAGTGGGTAACATTGAAAATGAAGGTGCAACCTCCACTTTTAAGAGCAGAAATTTTCACTAAACCTCTATTAGTTTGGGATATCAACACTGGGAAATTCATGGTTTCAAGTTTGGAATTTGTTCTTCTAATAATAAGGGAGTTGTGGGATCTAGCTGGAAGTTTTGTGGGATGTAGATGATGTTCTGTTGTTCTTCTTGGTGGGATCCTTAGATCTTGACAGAGTTTTTCAGAATTGTTGGGTTATGTTTCTAGTTGATTCATCAGAATTAGGGTTGTCTTGGATAGAAATTTCGGCGGTCAGTTTTCTTACAAGCTGTATTCCACCTGATTTTTGCACTGTTGACAGTGTTTTAAGGGATTTCGTTATGATCATAGTAAAGCTGTATTCCAAGCTTATCTCTCCTTCTTTCTGTCAGGGGTTTCTTGGTCTAAGCGGAGCGATACTAATTCAACTGTACGAGACAGTGTGCGCTGGAAATCCAGCAAACTTCATTCTTCTACTGGCAGTAACACCAATACTGCTCTCCCTCTTGGTCATGCCTCTAGTCAGGATCTATGAGACAAGCACAGCCGATGATAAAAAGCATTTAAATGGTCTTTCAGCTGTATCTCTCATCATTGCAGCTTATCTTATGATCGTTATCATATTGAAGAATACCTTTGGTTTGTCATCATGGGCCAATATTGTCACACTTGTATGTCTGCTCATTCTGCTTGCCTTGCCTCTGCCTATTGCGAGAAGAGCACATCGAGACTGTGGTAAAAACAGTACCACCTGATTATTCCCCTCTCATAAACAGTCCAAAGGCAACAACCACTGGTGACCATAGTTCTGAAAGCGACAGTCAAATAGAAGCTGGTATGAGTGAGAACCTAAATCTTCTGCAAGCTATGAAAAAACTAAACTTCTGGTTGTTGTTTTTTGCCATGATTTGTGGAATGGGCTCTGGACTTGCAACGATAAACAACATCTGACAAATAGGTGAGTCTCTTCGATACTTATCCATTGAGATAAATTCATTGGTCGCCTTGTGGAGTATATGGAACTTTCTTGGTAGATTTGGAGCTGGTTATGCCTCAGATGCGTTGCTACACAAAAAAGGATGGCCACGTCCATTGCTAATGGCTGCAACACTTGGAACGATGACCATAGGCCATTTAATCATAGCTTCTGGTTTTCAAGGAAACCTCTATGTATGTTCTGTTATAGTTGGCGTTTGTTATGGTTCACAGTGGTCACTGATGCCTACAATCACCTCTGAACTATTTGGGGTTCGTCACATGGGAACCATCTTCAATACCATATCTGTGGCTAGTCCTATTGGTTCCTATATCTTTTCTGTAAGATTGATCGGTTATATCTATGACAAGACTGCTTCTGGGGAAGGGAACACATGTTACGGGTCTCACTGCTTCAGGCTGTCTTTTGTTATCATGGCGTCTGTTGCGCTCTTTGGGTTTCTTGTTGCAACTGTACTGTTCTTTAGGACAAAGACGCTCTATCGACAGATCCTTGCCAAGAGGTTGCATCATCGATAGAATTTTTGTGAATACTATACTCAGGAAAAACGAATATGGCTTCTCTTGCCACACCATGGTATAGCTTATGATTCCCAGAGGTACATCAATTATTTTACTTGTAACTTATGTTTCTAATCAGGTGTCTGTGTTTAGAGATGGGAAGAAAGAAAGCTGAGTTCTTTGTCTCTTTCTTTTTGTAGTTTCTTTGTGAAGTGTATAGAAGACATCTCAGATTCCCAATAAATGTTGAAATTCTTTATTTAATTCATATTGTTGATAACTATGCATTTAGATAATAATTGCAGGCCATCAAGTCTCATTTATCCATTATTGAGACTAATCCATAAACCAATCACCATTCACCAATAACCCTATTCAATGCGTTTCGAGTTATGCTTCTGACAGTTTTCCTACATATTTTATTGGAAGAGAACTCGAAACCTACTTTTCTAACCCCCATAAGTTCCTTGAAATCCAAAACCAAGATGTAAAAAGTCAGCTACTTTGACTTTCTCATCTGAAGACGATAACTCCGTGAATGAGAGAGGAGTTGAAAAAACAATCAAAAGCTAGCAAAGCAAAGAAAAAGACAGAAACTTTGTCCATCGTTCTCTCTCAATGTGACACGAGAAAGTTGAAAATTTCATACCACATGATAATATTCATTATTTGTAATATCAGACAAGAGATTTCTGGGGATATGGTTGTTGGTAGTCATGGGAAGATAGTAAGCGCCATCGCAGTTGCATTTATTCTGTCTGTAGAGTCAAACTAACTAATTTTATTATTTGATTTTGAGTCATATCTCTTGTCCTGTCCTAAATTCAGATGTATTAAAAAGAGGTTCTTTTCTTCTTCTTTCTTGATTCTCTCTTCTACTGTCATTATCCATTCTCCTCGAGATTTGTCTCTTCTGAGACACCATGACGCTTCATCGATCTCTTGTGTTCTTCTTCTTGTTTCTATCATGTTTCGATCTTTCTTCTTGGGCTCTTCCTCTTTGTTCTGATTCAAGTGAGTGTTGTTTAATAGTTATCCGCTTATGGGTTCTTGTTTTAGTTCTGCTTTTGTAGATTGATGCAATGATCAACTATTTTTTGTGGTTTTTTCAGGAGCTCCCTTGGAGGTGAATTCGACATTGAGCTTTTGTCCTTACAAAGGAAAAACATGCTGCAAGGAAGATTCCAATATGAGGAAGCAATTTCAAGCTATGAACATTTCCGACAAGGGTTGTGCTTCTGTTGTAAAGTCAATCCTTTGTGCTGTAAGTACAATCTTGTCTTTTATCTCTAAAGATTCTGCCAAATGTTTCATTATGCAACACTTAGTACATAATTTTTGTTTGAGCTGTAACCATTTTTACCTGATTTATTTGGAACCATGTGTGCTGTTTTTGTTTGAATAAAATCCGCAAAAGAGTTGTGTCCTAAGTTCCTTTTTTTGTCTGTGTGTTTACAGAAATGCGATCCTTTCTCATCGGACTTATTCAGAGATAACTCAGGTCAGTTGTCTGTTCCAATCCTCTGCAACTCAACCAGTTCAGCAAATTCCACAAAGGATTTTTGCTCTGAGACATGGGAGACATGTCAAAACGTCTCCATATCGGGTTCTCTTTTCGCTGCCTCGTTGCAAGGCCGAGCTGGAGCGCCAGCAAATAACAATACCTCCAAGCTTGCTGATCTATGGCAGTCGAAAACCGATTTCTGTAGTGCCTTTGGTGGAGCTAGTTCCAATGAAACTGTTTGCTTCAGTGGTGAGCCGGTTACTCTTAATGAAACTACTCCTGACAAGCCACCTCCTGGTTTGTGCCTTGAGAAAATCGGGAACGGTTCTTACCTCAACATGGTTCCTCACCCTGATGGCTCGAACCGTGCATTCTTCTCTACACAACCTGGAATAGTATTCTTGGCTGGTATACCGGATCAGGATTCAGGCGGGGTATTGGATGTGGATCCATCTAGCCCGTTTGTGGATTTGACTGATGAAGTTCATTTTGATACTGAGTTTGGGATGATGGGAATGGCTTTTCATCCAAAGTTTGCTCAAAATGGGCGGTTTTTCGCTTCTTTTAATTGCGATAAGTCCAAGTGGCCGGGCTGTACTGGAAGGTGCTCATGTAACTCTGATGTGAACTGTGATCCTTCCAAACTAACTCCTGACAGTGGATCTCAACCATGCCAATTCCAAACCGTAATAGCTGAGTACACAACCAATGGTACCTCGTCAGACCCTTCTAAGGTATATACTCTTTTCAGACCCTTATCAGCATCTTAAAATTTTGTTTTTTTGTCATAGAGTCCTAAGCTTTTTTCGCATTGTTCAGGCGAAGAACGCTAAGCCAACAGAAGTCAGGAGGATTTTCACAATGGGACTTCCCTTCACATCACAACATGCTGGACAGATTCTATTTGGTCCAGATGGGTACCTATACTTTATGATGGGAGATGGAGGTGGAGGCACAGACCCGTATAATTTCTCACAGAACAAGAAATCTTTGCTAGGAAAGATCATGAGGCTTGATGTAGATAACATTCCTAGTGGGTATACTTTGGCTTTTGTTTTATTAAGTAGCTAAATCTCCAATATGTGATGCATAAACATAGCACAAATGTCTTCAGGTGCTTCTGATATCTCCAAAATGGGTCTATGGGGAAACTACTCTATACCAAGAGACAACCCTTTCCGTGAAGACAAAGAGCTTGAACCTGAAATATGGGCAGTTGGAATGAGAAACCCTTGGAGATGCAGCTTTGATTCTTCTAGACCTTCTTACTTCATGTGTGCTGATGTTGGACAGGTAATAATAGCTTGTTTCCACATTGAGTTTGTCTGTTAATTTTGTTTGCAGTCTTCCTCCACTGTTCTTGATATGTTTTTCGGGTAATAGGACGCGTATGAAGAGGTGGATCTCATTACCAAAGGAGGAAACTACGGTTGGCGTATTTACGAAGGACCGGATCTTTTCCATCCCCAGTCATCCCCTGGAGGAAACACATCTGCTAAATCCGTAAACCCAATATTTCCTGTGATGGGTTACAACCATTCTGAAGTTGACTCAAGTGGAAAATCAGCTTCAATCACTGGAGGATACTTCTATAGATCAGAAACTGATCCTTGTGTAGCTGGAATGTGAGTCAGCACACACTCTTTTCTCTGTTTCATTCTACATGTTCCTCTCACATTCATATGGTGACAAAACATTTTGCAACTATATTGTTTTTTGTTTGTTTGCAGGTACTTGTATGCTGATCTTTATGGAAATGGCGTGTGGGTGGGGATTGAAACTCCCGCTAATAGCGGAAATTTTGTGACCAACAGAACAACCTTCAGTTGTGCTGGTGACTCTCCCATGAAATGCGGTGATTCTCCAGGAACTACAGGGCCATCTCTAGGCTATATTTTCTCCTTTGGTGAGGATAACAACAAAGACATCTACTTGCACACAAGCAATGGTATCTATAGAGTGGTTAGGCCAAGCCGCTGCAACTTGACTTGCTCCAAGGAGGACTCCACAGGGGCTAGAAGAAACCCCGGTCCCACAAATTCTTCTTCTTCTTCTTCTCCATCGTCTTCTTATTATAGGCATCTGAATGGTTTCCATGGAAGCTTGGTGGTTTTATTTGTGTCTCTGTCTTTGATTCTGCTAGGTTTAAATTAGTTTTCACAAGTTGTTTCTTGTTTGTATTGAAGAAGAATTATGAGTTTTGTTAATTGAATTGTATGTTCAGGATGTTTTCAGAGAGTACAATGAATGAGACCAGAAATAATTGTAAAAACAGTGTAAAATATTTACAAAATTTGTAACAGTTCATGAATGTAATCAAAGATCTTATTTACACATAAATCCTTAAAGAGTACATATTGATGAACTTATAGCAAATTATCGTATAGAACAGAACAATCAAGATTTTATTGTTTTAACTAACAATCAAAGACTATATTGTTAAACTGCAATAATAGTTTGGATTATTTTTCCAATTTTATCTCTATTTATTGTACTTTTCAGATTTTTCTCACTCTAATTTCACAAAGCTCAAAACGACAGCGTTTAAGGGAATGACGAGCGACGCTTTTGAACATCTTTGTTCCTCTTTCCTCCTCCCTCGCTGTTTAACCGATTTAGATTTCCTTTCAATCTTTAAGGGTTTTTGATCTTTTCAATTAAGGAAACAAAACCCTAATTTTGCTCCTCCCTTCTACTTCTCGATCTTCTCCTTCCAATATGCCTTGCTCACCGGAGATCGTACCTGACCGATCCTCACCTGAGCGCGATATCTCTGTAAATCAACACTCTGCTCAAGAGCTTACTCGAGCTACGGATACAGTAACGGTCACGGAAGAAGCTCCGACACTCAGAAGAACTCGTCCTTCACGTGCCTGTACTGTTAGGGCACAGCAGCGTCTTCAAGAGCAGCAAGCAGCTGAGAGAAAGTTTAAACAACCGAAAAAGGAGCAGAAGCGTCAACAGAGACATGTAGAGGAGGTGGAAGATGAAGAGGAAATGGAGGATCGAGAAGAAGAAGATGGAGATGAATCACCGAGGAATGAGAAGCAATGCTGTGGAGGAAGTGCTGCTAAGATTGTTACTTCTCTTGTGCAGCCTCCGGAACCTTCACAGGTGCCACGGTGGAATCTTCGTTCAATGTGGGAGCTTGCTTCATTACTTAACTTCTTGCATGTAAGTCCTTTCTTCCTTTTTTAAATTGAATTCTGAGTTTGGCAGTGAGTAACTAACTCACAAATTATCGTTTTGGTTTGGATGAATGAAGATTTTTAGACCGCTTTTGAACATCAAAGTGGAGTTTTCGGCTGAGGAGTTGGAAACGGCTCTGCTTACACCAAATGACACTTTAAGTGATGTGCATATCCCTTTACTAAAGGTTGGTGCCTTTTGGTTTTCTTACGCTCACAGTGTATATAAGATTTTGTTGGCATATCGAATGGCACTGGAACTGAAATTTGCCTTCTTTGTAATGAGAGCAAAATTTCTCAAATCTTGTAGAAATATGGCATTCTAGGTGCTGAGGAAAGAGCCAAATTAGTAGAGGGCTTGGCATAGATGTGCTCCTCGTTCTTTATTCTATTGTTGCTTGCAAAGTGAACGGTTATCATTAGTTCAGATGAAAAACGTAGCTTTATTTCTGGTAAACTATGCTCTTTCCTCGATTCAGATTGAAGATGAAACTCTATTTGCGAAAGAGTGATTCTACAAACTGATTTTGTATCAGAAAATAGTATCTAAAGTTGTAGGTAGCTCCTTTTGAACTTGTATGCACCTAAAGTAGACACACTGAAGAACAATGCTGATTTTTTCTGAGTCTTTTTCGGAAGCTCTTGATCGTTGTCAGGATATTATTTATTTTCTTTGTTGTACATTGTTATGAGTGTCTTTTGTTTTGTAATTTATTAAGTGTTGCACTTGCTTTTGGTTGATATTGATGTGAATCCTGACGAATCAAATGTTCTTCTCCTATGAAACGTTTTTAGCAGTTTCTTTTTTGAACTAGTTCTCTATACATTTTTTTTCATTTTCTATTTGTAGGCCATTCCTCCTGTAACTCGGATGGCCCTCACACGTGATACATGGGTCACTGTCTTGTGCAGAAAACTAAGAAATTGGTGGCACTGGGTAATGAATGTTGATCTTCTTTCACATGATATGTTAAGTAACTTGGTACTATGATTTAATTTTTGTGATATGTGCTTTGCATACTTCGTTTAGGTTGCAGAAGGAGACCTTCCTATTGTTGCCTCTCATGGGTGAGTAGTGATCATTTCAAGATCTTTTGATTATTGATTAGTCAGGCATTTATTAGTTTCACGTCTCAAATCTTTTAGGCTAGAGATTGAAGTGTACAAATCACTCGATCCAGGCATCCGTGTGGTGATTCTTAAAGCTTTATGTGATATTCGCGTTGAGGTAATCATGCAAACTGTTATCAAATCCTTGTTAACACTTAACAGTAAATATATTTTTCAATCACCTTTGTGTCTTTTGGTGTAAAAGCTGTATTCTCTCAAATCTTAAAAGTATTGTATCCATGGCATCTGGTTAGATGTTTCATATAGCGGCTTTAATCATGTATCAAGAGCATAAATACTGTTTATTGCAAAAGCTGTATCTGTTTGAATGTTTCATGCATTGCACATAAATTGTTTTATTGTGTTTTTGTCCTTTCTATTGCTATATATACACACCTTATCATGATGTACCTTCTGGAGCTTGTTGAGGCGTTATTGATGATTGACTGGAGGATATGTGTTTTTTTCACACCAAAGTGTTAAGATTGATTTGTAAATTTGTACAGCAAGAGGATATCAGGAGCTACATTGAAAATTCACTTAAAACTGGAGTTCATCTCTCAACATTTCGTAAAGATCGTGTTGGAGGTGACTCGCATGGAGTTAACTTTTGGTGAGTGGAAGATAAGAGAACTAAAATACCATGGAATGAATTCTGATGACATTTGCTTATTAGCATAACTGTGATGGTACCTCTTTGGTTCTTCTTCAGGTATGAAGATGACTCATTAATTGGTCACCGTTTGTATCGCGAAATCAGGAAAGCTGAGCTAGGGAAGGTCAAAACAAAAGGTTCCAAGGTTCTTCCTGACGTAACATACCATTGGGAAACTGTGGCCACAAATTTTGATGAATTCCAAGATGTTTCTGTAAGTCTCTTCTACAATCAATTCTGAACTGGCTGAGAAGTCTGTCCTGCGAGCATTGATATCTGTGGTGATTGTGATTGAATGAAATCAAGGCAATGCTAATAACCGGGTTCATGGATAGTGGTCAAATCAGTGAATCCAGTATTTGTTATTTAAGGAATGTAGTTTCTGGGAGAAGGTTGTTGCAATTTATTGCGGGGTTAACCAGAACATAAGCACTAAGCAGCTCTAAGTTGTGAATCATATTTCAACTCTGTAGCACGCTCTGCTGTAAAGTGAAAAAACAATGCTATTCTGAAGCATTTTTCATTTTCAATTGCAAATTTTTTGTCGGCAATGTCCTATTGCTGATTCAGATATTACACCTATTTGCTTTGCAGGAGAAACTTTTTTCAAGTAACAGTAGAACAGAAGCTTCTCTAGGAAAGAAGCTAAAGAATAATATGCTTGTTGAAATAGAGAAAGAACATAAGGTGCCTATCTGCTTGCTGACTTTTTGTTTTTTTTGCTTTTTTTCTTCTTGGTAATTGTTACAGTAGAATTGAACTCTCATCGCGAGGGCAAGCATTTTTCTTAGCATCTGCATCGTAATGGAAATGTATATTTTTTTCTGCCAGAGGAAAGAAAAATTATTAAAGAAGCAACACAGACAGGCTCTTCTCCTTAATAACTTCTTGGATGTCGATGGCTTTGGAGCTGGTCGTTCTCGCCGTGATAGGAAGCCAGTTACATACACTTTTGGTATGGGTAGTAATTTTCTATCAAAATTCATTTACCATGCCTTAACTATGAATTTTCGCCTCATTCAGTATCATGCTTGATCGCAATTTGACTTGGAAGTTTTTACTCATGCTGAATACTGTTACAGATGATTATGATCGGTCGATAAATGAAGCTATCAAGATAACCAAGTACGCTTACATCTAAACCGTGATTGTATCATTTCTCCTGTTGGCTGGATGCTTCCACATTCTTTATGTGGGAACTACTATGTTTTTGCCCGAAATTAATTCTGTTTACTTTTGTCCATACTCGTTCAGGAAGAAACCTCCATCACCCGAGCTTTCTCTTCACAGAAGAGAACCTGACAGATTGGAGGCTTCTTCATATGGCGGAAGGGCCAGTTCGACCCATCCTTTTGAGCCTATGAATGATACAACATCAGTGAGATCTTCTGATTTTGCCGACTACGACGATGTCAATGAAGAGAGAGCTGAATCCGTGGACAGAAGGTAAGCATATTTTTAACAGTCCGTTTTTCTTGTTCCCTTAGTGGTATTTGACTGGTGACACTAATGAGAATTATGTCCTGACAGTAACAGGCGGAGACAACGGCCTCAGCGGTTTTCGACTATGGGCTTTGTTGAAACTGTTTCAGATAATGAGGTAGACTTTGAAAGTGACGATGACATTGTTGGGGAAGCAGTCTATGATGAAGAATATCTGAAGAAGCGTAAACAGAGGAAAGAGCATTCTAGTGCTTCTGAGGGAGATGACGAGTACCAATGGGATGAAGACAATGCCAATGAAGAGGAAGAAGACGAAGAAGCTTCTTTTAGTGCTAGCGAAGAAGACAGTGATGATCCCCATAAGAGGTTTAAGAAATTGCCATGGAGAGACACTAAGTTAAGATCAAGGTCAAATCATATCCAGCCAGGCCTTAGGCGTAGTAAAAGAGTCACAAGAGTCAACTACCAACAGTATGAGCTCTCAGAATCTGACAATGAAGGAACAAGACCTGCAAAATCCAGGCGATTGGTTGAACATGATGAACCATCTGATGAAACAGAGAATGATGATTTCTCAATGGTAAGCCAAGAGTCGGAGGAAAATGCAAATGATCCAGAAACCAAAGTTGATGAAGAAAAGGAGCCTACAGAAGAAAAAGATAAAGCAGAGGCGAATCATAAAGAGAATGATCAACTTCTTAATCAATCAAATGGCACAGACCAACAAGAAATCGAAGGTGTAGGCAAAAGGCGTTACCTCGACCTAAATGAGCTTGCCCCAGTCTCTGGTTTTGATGATGGCCCAAGTACACTACTGAAGGATGATGATAACAACAAAGACAATTCATAAGCAGACAGAGAGGTTTATCTTTAACCATCTGTTCTGTTGCTGTTGTACTAATATCCCTTCAAGGGCAAAGTCTACCTTGGGGCTTACTTATTCAAGCACTTAAGGGACGTCTTTGTGGCCGAGAGGTTTGTAGATTATATTTTACTGTGAATGTTATCTCTGAGTTAGTGTACAATTAACTCTTTCTTTTTCTAGCTTTGTATTAACCCAAAAGAACGTGCATTGTTCAGCCATGGAGAATCCTTTTAAGGCCACGAACTGTTTTTTTTGCTCTGTGCCAAAGAAAGAACAAATCTTTTCATTTAGATTAAGAAATGAGTTTGTACATATAAAAAATAAACTAATTCTCTATGTTTTCTTCCCTACTCCATCTTTTCTCCATTTCTTCAACACATCAGAAGGCTTGAAGCTGCAGACCAATCAAACCAAAAGTCCATGCTCTTCCTCTCTCTCTCTCTCTCTCTCTCTCTCTCTCTCTCTCTCTCTCTCTCTCTCTCTCTCTCTCTGTGGTGAGCTTGCAAAATTGGTTTCTTAATTTGCCCAGGCTTTCTACAGCAAGCTTGAAGGCATATGATATTTCAGAAAACGTAACTGTACCCTCAAGCATCATCTCATGTTACAACACTCAGGCTTGCTCTGTCTTAAGAGTTTATCCCATAAGCATATCATCTGTCTTGGCGACTGGTAATGAGCTGTGTAGTAGTTCTCAACACAACCAAACTGGCAGAATCTCAGACTGTGTCCGTAATCCACTGGATTTGATGTGTTCTTGAAATGCTCAACCCACATTCCCACACTTACGTCCTCCATCTTGAACAGCTGTGGTGTATGTGAACAAAAGATCAACAACAGAGAATAAGAAGTAAAAAGAAGACGATACAATTGGTTTGATTCTCTCTTCTTCTTACCCGCAATTTATGTCTCTCAAACTTCTCCACGATGAAACGCGCAATGTCAGAAGATAGAACATATCCGGGTCCATTAGCGTAGGGCGGATAGTCCGCCTCTGGCCATTCCTGATATTATCCACAAGACATACACGAATAATGAGAGACAATCATAAAGTATCCATAGAACTGACACGGAATTTATAAACAAACACTTCAAACCATTGCACTATTTCATGCAATATGCTACATATAGAGATGGAGTGAAATGCAGAAGAATGTACCTCGTATGTGACTGCCCATTTGCCCCCACGGAGAGGTTTGTGGTAATAATTCATGTTACCAATGTACAGGCTTCTACCTTCCGGTACCTTTTTTACTTCATTGATCACTGCACCAAGTTTTACAAATGTATCATCGTCACACTTCATTATGTACTTTGCAGAGAATGCAAGAGCCTGCAGTAATCAAAGTGGATTTTTTTCAAAAATCAACTCCACAGAAGCACTAAATCAAAAATGATTTTGAGGAAGTATGACCTATAAAATCTGAAAACTCACTCCGTGTTCACATATCGCAACAGTTTTCAGGACAACAAGATCATAGCTATCCATGTAAGGAACAAGTACAATGTCCCCAAAATACTCTGCTTCTTTCTTCAATTCCACATTCACCTCCTTCCTCCCATGCTGTGAAATGCACATCACAGAAAAAAAGAAAAAATTATGTCCCCCACTGAATCCATTGTTTAGGTAACGGTTGCATTTTGATGATGCTCTAATCAACTTTCACCATTGTACTATTAAGCCTTCATAACTTAAGACTTGATGAAACATGTAAAATACAGCTTACCAGAGCCACAAAGAAACGAGCAACAACTTTTGCAGATGTAATTAGAACATGCTGCATCCAGGATTTCCTCACGGCCATCCGCTCAGAGAAATGATTGCCAGCAGAAAGAATGCCAATAAAGAGCTCCACAGGCCCATCGGGAACTACAGGGGCCTGCCATCTCTTTGACAACTCGAGATTCCTTTGGGGAGCAAAGCTAGGATGTGATGTTGGCAGAGAGGCAACAAAAACAGAATGAACATCAATGTCTCCATTTATGGTTAGCCCTGTTGCATCCTCGAGGGTGAAACCCTATATAACAAAGAATTACAAGAAAAAAATGTTAAACAAAACAAACTAACCAACTCTGCGCTATTATGTATCACATGATTACCAACACAATAAAATAGAAATGGAGTAGGATATATTCTCACAGTGCGATAAGGGAAAGAAGTAACATGCTTTCCATCAACATTAATATGGTAACCCTCTAAACCGGCGCTAAGAGTTAGAACAAACAGCTTCTCTTCTACAAACGGAAACGGCCATTCTACTTTGACCCTTTTCCTCCTTCCTATAAGTCTATTCAACCACCATCTTGCCCTCGACCCTTCCGAGTAGTTATCATCATCACGGATCCACTTCTCACACTTCACATGACTATCAACTGCAACCACACTAAAGTATTACTCAACAGATGACAAAAACCATAAGTTGCAACTTAATCATTTGCTAGCTTCTAACGGATCACAAACTGATTATACACTATCTAAAACAACTTAGAATTCAGATACCAAATAACGAAAGAATAGACCTCACCAGTCTCTTCCTCAGCACTTGACCTCCATCCTTCGCACCGTTGTGCAGGTCCCCACTGCATTCTATAGCAACTGTTCTGCTCAATCACCGGTTTTCGACTCCAATCTCCTATTAGCCTCGGATTGAAATGAAGAATCCGAGGAGGATCCTCTCCTTCAACAGTCTTCAAACCTTGAAGCTCTATCACAAACTGTGACACCAACTTAGATCCATCTCCTTCCTTAGGATGACCTTTCCTCGGCCTTCCCACTAAAGTTATGTGCGAACCCAATGTCAAACCACACGGCAGTTCCATCAATTTGTTCTCCCGGTTCATAAACTCCGTCCCGGTTAACGAAACAGAATGTGGACATGAATCTGATTGGTTCTTCTCAGGCTTCTCCACTGATTTCTCAAGCCTTCCTGATTCAAGCTCCTTCCAAAGCTTTCGACCTAGCTGCCAAGCTTCCTTAGCCGACTTGTGAAGCTCCACTGACCCGTCTTTACTACTCGGGTCGAAAGTTTCTGAATCAAATCTCAAGCTTGATAGAAGACCCCGGTGATGTTCACGAACCGTGTTCTGGTCTGGCCGGTTAATGACCAGGTTCAAATCCGGGTACGAAACTGTCTTCAATGGGGGATTAGGGATTTGCTCGACTTGGGGCTCAAGCTCGATATCGAGCTTCTCGAGTCGAGAAAGAGAATCAAGAGAGACGGAGCTGCTGGACCAGGATTTGAATACAAGAGGTATCTCTACTGAGACAAAAAGCAGATAAAGAAACCCAATTGCCATTATTACGCGAACCGATCTCTGCTTCCATAGTGATGAGAACAGATCAAGCCTGTCAATTTTTTCCACTTTCGACAATTTGGGTTTTTTCATTTCTGTTTTTTTCTTAGGATCCAAGCAATGAAAAAAAACCAAAAAAAAAAAAACCTTAACTTTGCATTGAGAGGAATCCGAAAGTGGTATAAAGTTTGCAAATTTTAACAACGGGACACAAGAATAAAGAGAACAAAAAATAAGCAGATGATGATGACGATAGATGGAGGAGGAGAAGAAGAGATCTTGATTCTTGGGATACGCATTTTTTAGGCGTACGTTAGTATATACGTATTTTCTTTAATTAATTTTTTACAATAAATATCTATCATTTTTAATATATATGTTGAATATAGAACTGTTAAATAGCATCTATATAGCAGAATACAAATTCTGAAATCTTCATACTTCAGAATTACAGATAGACAATAAAGATTCTTTCGAGTTCCCATGGACGAAATTGTGTTATACAAAATTAAAATAATCCAAAATATGTGTATGTGTCACACATGTGACATAAGCCCATATCTCCGGAGTAGTATTGTATATGATATCTTAGCCAAAAACTATATTATTATCATATTAATTAATATTGAATTAACCCGCCATTAGAAAATTAAATTAGAAGGCTAGAACTTGTTCAAATCATTCGTATGTGCCCATCTATGCATCTGTCTTTTTCAATATACATCCCATTATTTCCACAGTTTGATTAAAATTCTTTGGAGTTACCACATTAAATCATTTATGAGGCGTAACTCTTCTA
The DNA here is from genome assembly GCA_028015245.1 of Cardamine occulta. Taxonomy (NCBI): domain Eukaryota; kingdom Viridiplantae; phylum Streptophyta; class Magnoliopsida; order Brassicales; family Brassicaceae; genus Cardamine; species Cardamine occulta. Next base: position 18,407,074 of record CM051369.1, read on the forward strand.
CCAAATATAGAGGCATGTTTTATCAAAATTATTGCACGAAATATTCCATGTAAATGAATGAAGTATAATATTCTGGGGTCTGACCGTTTTGGGAGAAGCCAGTAACGTTTTTATCAAACGATTCTCTTATTTGTTTAGTTTGGTTCAGAAAGGCAAGAATGAAAAATTATAACCATCAGATTTATACTCACGCATATGCACAGAATTTTGTATATATTATATAGTTATAACTATTTAAATTAGTTTCACTGATATTTTTAGAAATTAATAAGAAAAAATTAATTATTATGTAATAAAAAATATATACATAAAAATAAATTAAACTATATTTTATATTTTACTTAAATTTTGTCTTAATATAGTAAATTATAGTGGAGATTCTTTAGGAAAGCTCTAAACTTTTTCGAGTTGGCATTCCATACATGAGAGATTTCATTTTCATTTGTTATATCAAAAAACTTAGTTTGATGACTTCTAGCTCAAATTTTTGTGGTTAAATGCTAGTTGAACTGCGAAGGAACTAATTTTGGCGACAGTGGATAATCCGCTTAATGCGGTGGAGTGGCTATGGCGGAGATGATTAACGAACCAAGCATCATGCAAAAAGCTGTGGAGGAGATCGACAAGATAGTTGGAAAATACTGTTTTGTCCTTGAGACAAACCTACCAAATCTCAAATACGTGAAAGCTTGTGTGAAAGAAGCATTCCGGTTACATCCCGTGGCGCTGTTCAAGCTCCCTCACATGTCTACCGCCGACACGGTGGTAGATCGGGAGAAACCCTAACGTGTGAAACAAGCCGCATAAGTTCAATCCTGGAAGACGTTAGGGCGATAACATAAACTTTGATCTAAACGATTCAGATCTCAATATATTATTGTTCAACACGGGACGAAGAGGGTGTATGGGTGTGAACATTGGGTTGGCCATGACGTACATGTTGCTTGCTCGGTTGATTCAAGGGTTCACAAGGTCAGTGCATGGTGAAGGTAAAATCAACATTTCGGAAAGCAAGAGTAGCCATTTCATGGCAAAACCTTTGCATGTGATTGCAACACCTCGTTTAACTCCACAAGTTTACTCAACCTACTTAAGAAAGAATTTACTATTACAAAAATGTAATAGTAATTTCATGAAATGGTACGTTAAATAATCTTTCAAAAAAAATATAAATAAATAAATCAAAGATCTTTTAACCTTTTAGTCGGGTACCTTTGGAGCTATTAAGAATTAAGAATGTTGATAATGTGGTATTAAGAATGTTGTGGATGTGTTATGCAATTTTCAATCCTTGTAGTTTTTTTTATATGAAGTAGACTTATATCCGCGGAATTTTGTATATATTGTATAGTTATAACTATTTAAATTAGTTTCATTAACATTTTAAAATTTTAAAAATGAATAATTAATTATTATAAAATATATATATGTGAAAATAAATTGAAACATATATATATATATATTATGTTTTACTTATGTTTTACTTCTTTTTTTGTTAATTCACTTTTTCATATTAAAAAAAAAACTTAATCATATATTACGTAAATACGTAAATGTAAAATCATGTTGATGAATTTTATTGATTTCAGTGGTTATATATTTCTGATTTATAAGTTAATTAATTTGAAATTAATGATCAAATGCAAAACAATGAAAATTATTTATTTTAAAAAATAATTAAGAGATGATGATGATGTGTCACCCTTAGTGAATTTGTTTTTTTTTTTTTTTTGGTCGTCGTCCAGTTTCTTCATCTATTATATAGAAGATTGATTCATTAATGCTACCGTAAAAAGAAAGTCTTCTTATTATTCCAGTTATGCATTAGAGAGGCACACACTATCATTGCATAGATGTTGTCGTGAAAAACTTATTTCAATTATTCTTTTAAGGAAACTCATAAAAGATTACATTATTTTTTTAGAGGAAATATAGAAAACTTTGTTAAGTAGTAAACTTTGACCTGAGCAGGTTGATTGTTTTACCATCCGCCCTAAACGCCTCCATCAAAACCGCGTTTGGAATCGCGGGTTTCGTAAGAAACAGAGTGTGCGGCAGAGCAACCTCACTAGGCAACTCGTCAGCAACCACCGTCAAAAGACGCGCTTGCGTTTTCCCAACGTTCGTTTCGTAATGAATAAGCCCCGGAGGAATCACAAACATATCACCGGGTCCAATAACTTTCGAGAACAACGTGTAGTTAGTCGTCAAGAACCCAACCGAGACCCAGCCTTCGATAACGACCCCTGCCTCGGTCGCACCCGGGTGCGAGTGAGGCGAGTTAATTTTTCCACCTGCCATTAAAACGTTGTACATGGATATTCCCATCTTGTGTAGGCCTGGAAACGTCAAGACATTGGCTGAATTAGCGGCAACACCTCTTGGGTTCGATGTGTTTAGTGGATTGTTCAAGCCGGAGTAGAAGAAGTCGTCAGAAGAGACATGCGACTTGCAGGGGAAGTCATTGTTGAATGTAGAAGCCCTGAGATCAGCTATGCAGATGTCTTGAAAGGAGTTAGGGTATGGAGCTGAGAGAGTAGAGCTCGTGAAGAGAATGGTGCAAAGTGTAAGGAGGAAAATAACTCGAGAGAGAAAAGAAGAGATTTGTGGTACATGATCCATATTGCTAGAGAGTGATGAAGAAGATGATGATGATGCTAAAACACGATGTATTGTTCGTTTATATAGCCTTCGAAATAGGGTGGATCGACGCTATGGCTTTAGATTGGATCAGAATATAAGATGGGTTTAAGGGAAACACGTGAAATATTGAATCTTTATGAGTGTTGGGTTCAAAATTGTGCAATTTTTTGGATGGCTTCAATTTTAAGACAAAGCCTATCTGCCTATGGCCAGGCTGAATAAGTTAGGTTCAAACTAAACCACAACTCACCGTGACCTAGTGGCTAGAGCTATGATTTGGCTGAAACAAGTTAGGTGACAATTAAACCCCAACTCCTTGATTGTTTTAAATGTGTCTCCATTTATATATTAATTTTTAATATATACATAGTATTTTAGTTTTTTATATTTAAATTGCAAACGCCAGAATTGTGTATTTTCTTTATGTTTGCATATTGCATTTGCGTTTAAAATTTGTAAAAACGTGTTACCAGAAAGCCCCATACATCACACCTCTAATCCCAAACGAAATAATTCGTTTACGTTGAGTGTTGGCATTTACATTTTGCAAAATACTTTTTTAAATAATGAAAATGTTAAACCGATTTAAAATGTTCTGCTTTTAAAAAAAAAAAAATATACCTATTTTTAAATGTTATACCTATCTAAAACCAAAAAACGTTAAGGAAAAAATACAAACGCAAAATTTTGCCCTTTGAAACAATCTGCTCTGGTATGATCCATCTTACAGATTGGGTTCGTGGAACAAATCTGAAACTTTTTAGTGAGAAAGTGTAATAGAAAGGTTTTGAAATTGAGACAAGGCATTGAAGCTTGCTTATTCTCTAGCAAACAGTAAATTAAAGATGTATTACAAGTTCATGGATTCTGAAGGCATAGCAACAAAACTACGAAGCATGTGCAAATTCTGAGAGATCTGCAATAGAATTGCTTCTCCTTCACTAACATCTAAAACATCTGCAATATGTTTCAATAATTCACCATTTGATTGAAGAGCACTTAGCCTCTGCGTGATCTCTGAAAGCTCTTTTACTATCTCTTCTTTGCTTTCATTTTCTGCTCAAATTCATCATAAGATAAAAAGGGTTTTTAATTAGAATCAGATTGAACAACACTTAATGATCAAACCTCGAGTAAAATTTCATACCTTTTTCTTCCTCTGCAGCCACATCATCTTCCACGGTAGGTTCCTCTGAACTTTTTGTTTGTACTAATAAAAAACCTGATTCTTCGGAATTCGTAGACCTATTTTCATCGATGTTTTCGCCGTTCTCCTCATGATTTGAAGCAGAAACTGAAAAATCGGAGACTTGTTTGCTTTCCTGGCAATCATTATGTGCACTAGCATTGCCGTTTTCTTCAAGAAACCCTTCTTCATCTGTCAAACATCCATATTTTTCTCTGTAAGCGTCAAACTCAACTTCAAGCTCTTTCATTTCCTCTTCCCTCTTCAGCAACTCACTACTCAACGACTGCAAAGCTTCTTGATCATACTCTGCTTGTTCATCCATCATTCTTTGGTACTGCAAAGCCTCCATTTGAACAGCGGCTTTCTCGGCTTGAAGCCTCGTGATCATTGCCATCGCTTCGTTGGCTGCAACAGCTGAAGCATTTCTCTCTTCATCTAACTCCATATACAAATCAATAAGTGACTTCTTGTCCAAGCGAACCTCTTTCTTGAGCTGATGAAGGATTGATTCACTGTTTGGATCTGCCGTATCCGAAGCAACATTCTCTGTCTTGTCCAAAATGGGTTTCTTTAGAGATCGAACGGACCATCGTGGACTGTTTTTCGCCGAATCAGACAGAGGTATCCCAAAGAATTTGTTACCTCCTCTTACAAAACTCAGTGTTCTGTCCACATCAAAATCCTTAAACTCCAATTCGTTTTCAGACAGTTTGATGTGCGAAACCCTAGGAGAAGGAGCAGGGGCAAGGAAAGAATTGTTCCTCTTCGGCAACTTCTCAGATTTCACCTTCAATGATTCTCCGCAACAAGAACAATGTTGCTTCAAGCTATCATTTTTAATGTTGTTGTTGTTGTTGTTGTTAGTCTTGTAATCTACCAGATTTGTTGTTGTTTGAACAAAATTTTCTTCTTTCTTGAACGCCAAGGGAAGCTCTCGTTCATCGTCAATGAGAAGCTCGAGATCTTTGTGTAAAATGCCAATGAGAGACTTATAAGTGTCACAGTCAGATTCTTTCTCTGTGGCAAAAGAGAGAAGACATCCTTCACATATATGTTTGATCTCAGAGAGCTTCTTATGGACATGACAATAAGCAAGAGATGAAACTTTCTTCTTGTGAGACTCGCAGACTGATTCATTGTAATAGGATTGAGGATCACTAGGGACGAGAATGTGGTCGATTCTTGTGCAGAGGAGACAAGGGGTGTTAAGGTCAAAGAATTTGGCGTATTGGTTTGTTAGAAAGGTGATAAAGCCATCGATGAAGAGGATAATGATGAGGCTCCATTCAAGAATGGTGTAGATGATGAAATGAGGAAAAGCTCCGAGTTCTTGTTCCACGAATTTCTTGAAAGAACGTTTAGACATGGTTGCTTGTAAAAGCAGAAACAAGAACAAGAAAAAACAGAGCAATTGTATTAACATATGGGATCAAATTAGGTCAAAGATTCAACAGAAAACAGAGATGATCTTTCTCACTCTTTTGTGATTTGTGCTTCTATTTCTGGGTTTTGAGAGTCTAAAACAGATTAGACTCTGCTGAAATTTTAGGAGATAAAGTACCCAAAAACAAAGGATAATCGCTGATTTGAAATTGACAAATTTAGAGATAATGTCGAGAGAAGAGAGAGCAAAAAAAAAAAAAAAAAAGGAATCGTGTAATTTTTCCCGCTTAGACGTGAGGAGAACTTTGTCGTTGACTCCAAAACTGAATACAACTAGCACGACAGAAACAGAGGACATGCCAACGCACGTATGACATATACATATATATATATTATATAAGCATGTATATATATGATGGTGTTTGATTGGTTGATTAGTGAATGGAGATCATGTTCTGTGATAGGATGATTATTGCTTACGAAACAGGTAATGTACCTAATCATCCCACACTAAATATATAAAAAAGAATCTGGATTTTGATGGGATAGAAAAAGCTCCACTATAATGGAAGTGACCAATACAATGTGACATTATTGGAATCATTAAAGATCATGGCATTATTCTAAAAACCCTACAATATATTATCCTTGGAAATCAGATATATTATAAAAACCCTTAAAACGCCCTTAAATCACCAAACGTTGATTGAGATGACCACATAAGAAGCAAGTACAACTCTGTTTTTGATTGAGATCATGAATGAAAACATAACACGTTAATTAATTTATAAGTTTTGATAGATCCACACGATTAAACTAGAGAGTGTATTACAACAACTTCCAAACATGGAAGGAAAAAAGAAGAAGATGATCATAGAACCCTAAAACCCACATAAGTCATATCTCCAAACTCCTCTGTTCCATTATTCTTCTTCTCCCCCCAGATTTTTATCAGCCAAATACATAAATTTGATATATATTAAAAACATCAAGACCTATCTGTACAACAGAGTAACAAACAAACAGGGTTTTGTTGCAGGTTTTTCACCTTTCGATATGCTCTAAGCAACTCCAATCGTCTTGAACACTGAATGCATTGAAGAAGATGACTCATTAAGATTATATGAGGCTAACGAGAGGTTTAGAGAGAGCGGTGCAGGCCTTGCTTGAAAGGTTAATGGAACCAGATCGATGTGATTTGAGGAACAGATCTGTCCGTATGATTGAATATTCCCTGATGTTGGTACCGGGAACTCAGGAAAGACTTGCATAACCGGATGTATAGAGAAGTTTTTGATTTCGGGTACAAGAGAAGCCGATTGTGATGTGTTCTCCTGCACAAGCTCATGATCTTCTTCCATAGGCATGACCTGATAATAGAACCAAGCAAGAAGGTTCACTAAACCACTTATATTGAAGCAAAAAACATGTGAAAGGTGATTCATCAGCTGGCTTAATCACTTAGAGTGATAAGGGGATTAGAGATATTACCGTATCAGTGGTCATGTCAAAAAGGCTAGATCTTCTCCGGCGACGGTTGAGATTACTTCGGCGGAGGAAGTATTTCTGAGCATGACTAGCAACTTGAGTAGAGGTCCTGCTCTTCACAAAGTTTTTAGATATTCCTTTCCAATCTCCTTTACCAACTCTCTGTAGCCCAATCAAGAAGAGCTTGTGTTCTTCCTCAGTCCATGCAACTCCTGAAAAAATAGTAAAAGAACAGAGATTTAGCAATGAATCAAGAAACAGTTTCAATCGAGATTGTTAAATCAAAGAGTACCTCGTTTCCTCTCTCGGTTTATGTTAGAAGAAGACATCGGAAGAGCTTCATCCGCCGAGACGTAACCGGCGGTGGTTTTGTTCTCATCTTCGCCGGCAATCTTTGGGATCTCCTCCGTCTGTTCATACTCAGATAAATTGTTCAAACTCACGCTCTTTCTCATCGGATCAAGAACAACTCTGACACCGAACAGCATAATCTCTCTTCTTATGACGCCACCGTTGGTGGACTCCGACGAACTAGTACTACCGTCGGCCATAATATTATTTCCGATATTGCCCTTTGCGCTTTAACGAAGGAATCAAAGTACAGAGAGCAATAGCAATGGAGTGGTGTGAGTAGATCTGAGGCTTCTTGGATTGCTTTTTATAAGCCAAAAGCCACGTGCTTCTTTCTTAAACTATTACCATGTTGTAGTAGTTGCTGGTGATCGGTTTCATTTGACACGTGTTTTGTTTTAATTCGTCTGTTCTTGTCTCTACTTCTTACCTGCCTGTCTCTCTATACAGTTTTTCATTTGGATAGACTTTTCTATTTCATTGGCTGACTAGATGGGTTTTATTAGGTCTAAAGATTTTTGTTTTCTTTGACGTCTATGAAAGTTCTCAAGTTTATATATCATTTTTGTTAGTTTTTTTTTTGGATGAAAAAGATCTGGATCATTTAATAGTTAAATAAGTTTTATGAGATGACCAAAAATAAATTAAAAATATCTCGCTAGATATGCAACTCTACAATTACAGTCTGCTAGCTATAAGCTATGGAATAATAAAGTTCTTCTATTTTTAACTGATGCAACCGTACTTGTTCGTATGATATCTCATCTTGAAGATTGACCAGCTGCAGAAATTCGAGGGACTGTACCCGAGTTTGATTTCGTCAACAAAAGTATAAGCTAGCTAAAATAGCTTCGATTAGGAATTTAGTTTTTCTTTTTTTTGTTAAGACTTCTACTCTATATTGGTTATCTAATGGCGTAGGAAACACCTTTCATTGAAACACATTTTTCTTTGGTCTTAAAAACACATTTTTGTTGTAAAAAAATAAAAATAAAAAAGAAGGATCTCCATATGGATGTAATTAGTATAAATAAAAAATATTTATTTCTTTTAGTGAACGCAAAAGTTAAAAAGGAAAAGGGGACCTAATAATAACCTTGTAAAAAAAAAAGACCTAATAAAATCTGAGAAATATATAGAGCAAGGATCAAATGAAATCGACTCTTTTCTCTTTTATGATAAAATCTCGAGGGTTATAATGTAATAAACGAATCTGGTCAACTCAATGTCGCTAACCGCATGCAACTTGATCTTAGAAAAATAGTCAGCTTCTGAAATGATTCTGTACTCTCCTCTTATAATATATAGTTACAGGCTTACAGCTCCATCCGTACTATTTTTGAAAAAAAGAATTATATCTTGTCGATCTATGAGTAGATTTTATGTATTAAATACAAAAACCTGAGACATGTAAATAATTTCTGAAACTTATTACTTTGAATTTTAAAGCAAACACTCACAATATCAGGAAACTAAACTACTATATTTTTATAACCAAAAAAATGAGAGTTTAGTCGAATTTATCATCTATAGGTAAGATTAAATTTTGAGACACTCGTAGGGCCTAATTCGACTACAAACAGAATGATCATCATATGTCCAGACTTGACCACAACTATTAACATTGATCAAAGAGGTGATACTTTAGTAAAATGTTAGGATGTGATTCGTCTATAAGCAATATGATCACAATTATTGTTATTAGTGCTACTATTTTACTAGTATTTATTTTAGAGATTTATTTATATTTATTTGGTAATAGTTTTGGAAGACAGGAAAAACACACAATGCACTAGCATCGGTTAGGAAGCAAAGCCACCATATTTACTTTTATGCACAGAAAGTGGAAGCCTAAAGAGTAGTGTGTGACGCACTAAAGGAAGAGTCTTTCTTTCTCCTTTATTGTTCTTCTTTTTTACCAATTTGGATGAGAAGCTTGTTGCGACTTTCCTAAATCAGAAAACAAACACAAAATCTGAAGAAGAGAGAGACAAAAGAAGGAATCTTGCACAATAACAAGTTTTATTCGTGGTGGAGTTCTGTTCTAAGTTAATTTCAGATCATTGGGTCATTGCTGTGATCTGAATGAGGTCACAAGCAAAATAGAGCTTCTCTGAGGAATCTTTGATTAAATAGATCATCCTGTATTTGTAACTACAACTTCGATTTTACACCAGCATTTAGCTTCATGGTAATCAAAAGACAATTTAATGAAAAACAAAAATAAAATCTAAGGCTGCAAAATCATGGGTCTTACAATTCCATCAGAAGACTTAGTTGGCTACTTACTTGACGTTTCGTAGTGTCACTTCTGTATATAAACTAAGATCACTATTTATCTTCCTCTGCAGCTTCTTCTGTCTATCAGAGGCTGACACTACTGCTTGACACCACAACATAGTTATCATGGATATGGAGTGCTGGTGAATGAGTGTTAAAGACCATACGAGCACAGTTTTCACCAACCAGTCTTAGATAGAGGAAGACAGAAGAAGCCTTTGATTGCTGGAACTGGCAACAGAGACTACACCACACCGGTTAAGCTGCGCTTCCTGCTAGTTCTTTTTTCATCTTGGTTCTTCTTTGGGAAGAGTTACCACTGTGGTTCGTGTCACCGCTTGTTGAAGTTCTTGTTCCAGCAACAAAAATTGGTGAGTTTGTTAACTCGACTAGGTTTTTATCATGGGACTCTTCTGAAGTTGGTTCTTTCGTAGACAGTAATTGCTTGAGCTGAGATCGCTGGCACATGATGCGACCTCCATTCCATCCCGTGAAGGAAAATGATGACGAGACATGATCCTGCAAGAAGGAGAAAGCAGCTTTCGCGATGGGAGATTCTCTTGCAGCAGAGCTTTTCTCCAGTTGTCCCCGTCTGAGGCGTTAGAAAGAAAAAGAGTTACAAAAGACAAATGACAAGATAAAACACACAAAGCTTGGAAGCATCCTACAATGAGCTAGCCAGAATCAAAATGCTTACACTGAAATAACAACAGCTAGTTGAGGAAGATCCTCTCCCCTTAAAAGCATATCGTTCATATCATTTAACCAAACCGATAATGCCGTGTACATACCACCCTCTGACATCCTGCAGAACATTGAAAACCAAGAATTAGATTGACTGGTACTCAACCATTTCATACACTTGAAATGAAGCCAGCGTAGGGCTCTTAAGCTACCTATGCACATCAACAGACCACACAAGTTTGTTTTTCCGGTATAACTCAGGGAAAAGTCCACGTTTTGTTGCCTCATTGAGTGCCCTTGCAGCTCGCTCTTTCTGGCCCAGCCACCACAAAGCATCCAAAAGTGCATTGTAAAACCTTATTCCCAAACCACATCCTTCTGAATTGAGTTTGTCCAAAACATATTCAACGATCTGCCAATTTGAGTCATCATCATAATCTCCCTTGATCATTTGCCCAATAACTTGATGAATATTTGATACTCTATTTGAAAGCATCTCTTCCAGTAACTCACTGACATCGTCCCACCTAAAAACAAACAACAATTGAAGAGTAATTAAAAACTAAAGAAGTATTATATAAACATGGCTTGAAGCACTACTGATTCAGAAAATTCAAGTTAGTTGCAAGAAAACTAGCAAGGGTGCTGTACACTAGCATATCCCTCTCATGTCTGACCATGTAGAAACACAAGGCAGCTGAAAGAGCAAAATGCTATCATCATTCTGGCTAAGGCATAAGGCTTAGTAAGGTATGATCTATAAAAATACACGCTAAAGAAAACAAAAGAAAGCGTGTATTACTGACAAAGGCACTAACCTCTCCATCTTTCCATAAACAGCCAGCATCATACAGTAGCACATGATACTGGGAAGTATATCAGAAGCTTTCATCTCGTCAAACTGCTCCTTGCACTCATCAACAAGTCGTGCAAAAGAATACACACTTAAAACAGCTTCAAGCGTCCTTTCATCAGGATCACATCTTGACTTCTCCATATCTACATATGTCTTCACAGCCTCTTCAAATTTGCCTCCTTGCTTGTAGGCTTCTATTTGTGCATTGAATGTATCTATGTTCCTGGGAATACCAGAATCCACCAACCTAGACAAAATCGCCTCAGACTCCTTGACCAGCCCTCCCCTTGCAAAAGAATATAACAGTGAGTGGTATGTTTCAATACTTGGATTGCTTCCCACTTCATGCATGGTGTTAAAAGCAACAAGTGCTTCTTCATATAAAGCAGCCTGCCCAAATGCTTCAATAACCCCAGTATACGCCTTGGAACTTGGCACGATTTCATTAGCTGTCATATATTGTAAAATCTTCTTAGCATCTTCATGGAGTCCTCCCTTCCCACAAGCAAATATTATACCCTCATATGTCTCCATGTCAGGTTCAATATTCTCCTCCACCATGTCATGGAACAAAGTTACAACCTCCTTGAAATACCCACCTTCCCCAAAAACCTCTATCAAAATGTTGTATGTAGCAGCATCAGGATCTGTATTGCTTGATTTCATCTCAAGAAAAAGCTGCCGAACATCATCGTACCTCCCACTCTGTCCAAACAAATTCAGTAAAACACTATATGTATTTGCGTTCGGTGTACACCCTGCAGCCTGCATCTGATGGAAGACCCCCATTGCTTCCTTAATAGACCCCGATTTCGCATATGCCTCTAACAACACATTATAAGAAGTGATATCCGGCAAACTACCCCCAGAAGCCATCTCACTTAGGAGATCAGTCACTTTTTCCAGCCGGCCCAACTTCCCAAATGTCTCAACGAGATGACAGTAAGTGGTTAGATCCGGAACTATCCCACCATCATTCATAGTCCTAAAAACCATTTCAGCCTCATCACCTAAGCCTCTAATGGCACAAGCACTAAGCAGTGTGTTATAAGTCACAATATCAGGTTGTATCCCCTCATGTCTCATCTCTGCAAACAAACCCAATAAACCCTCCCAATCTAAACCACCTCTAGCACACGCATTGATCACTGTATTATAAGTCAAGATACTAGGTGAAATCTTTTCGTTCTTCATCCTATCAAGAAGCTCAAGGGAGGTCTCATACCGTCCATTTCGACCATAAGCATTGATCAAAGCTGTGTAAGAGAAAACACTGCGTGCTACGCCTTGACTAGGCATTTCCTCGAATATCTCAAGACATTTGTCAACGAGACCTTCCCTACCGAGCAAGGAGATCATAATGGTGTAGATATGCTCGTTTGGTTTGCACCATATCTGCCGTTGCATATACTTGAAGAGCCGAAGCGACCTCTGCCAATCGCCGCGACCGGCGAACTCTTTGAACACGAGCGCGAAATCGTTTAGTGAAAGCTTGTTCTTGAATATGTCTAAGCATCTAGCGATGCTTCCGCGAGGTGGAAGGCTGCTCAGCTTGTTAATCAGCGATTCGACGTCGTAGCTGTATTTTCCTTTCTCCACTGATACAGAGGGGTTTCCCAGAACGAGATCCTTCGTCTTGGCCTTGATTTTTCCGGCGACGGAGCATGGTTTTTTACTTCCGGAAAGGAAACGGAGACGGTTGCCGTCGGCGAATCTCCTATTTCCCACGAAACTGGAGTTCTGGATTAGGAACGAGAGCTGGTGTGAGTTGGGATTCGGAATTGCGAGATTCATTTTTGGCAAAGTAGAGTTCACATAAGGATTCAGAAATCCTCCGCGAAAATTCCTCAACCACAGCAAACGAAACGAGATTTTCTCGGGAAAATCACAATCTGATTTGAACTGATTAATGCCTCAGTCACCAGTCGCCACCAAGCTCTAGATGAGCAGAATACAATTTCCGAAGACGATTTTTCTCACCCAAAGTTCTCTCTGTGAAATGGCGGAAAAATGGAAGAAGAGAAAGGGCTTGGAGAAGACACGTGGATTCTTATTGTGGATAACAGTCCCGAATAACCAATCCGGTCATTAGCGGGTTTACAGAATCACTTGCCGGTTTGAATTGGTTAATTTGACATTCGGTCGCACAAATTTGGCGCCTAATATAGTAATATTACAAGAAAAATGGTATTATACTCATCATAAGCTCTACTATAATTTTTTAGTACACTAGGAAATCACTAATTAGTACGACTACAGAAAATTTATTTTATTGATCGCATAGAGAGCCGGGAATTCTGAGACTAAGCAAATCCAAACGCAATATCATTTTTTTAATTGAAGTAGTCTAGTGATGGTCTAGTGATCTTCTTTTTTTCTTCTTTTTTTCTTTTTGGCATTTAGGATAATGGTCTAAATGAGGTAAAAATTAAAGTTTTCTGTATTTTTTTAAAAAAATTATCACCGAAAAAATGTAAAAAGCTATTGGCAATTACGAAAAGAGTGACGCAAAAAACGGGAAACCGCACCGCCGTTTGCAGTGTGTAGAGAACGAAGGAGGCTGACGTGACGTGTGTGTGTGTGGGATATTTGAGAAATAAAGTCGAGTTAATAGGGGTAAATATGTCATTGTAAACACCTTTCTGTTCCTAACAGACAGAAGACGCTTCAAGTGAAAAAAAAATAAAGGACGAAAAAACAAAAACAAACCACCCTTTTTCGCCGTTCTTTCTTTCTTTCTTCTAGGCGAGTCTGCGACCTTGGTCGGAAATCAAAATCGCTTCTCTGCCACCGCATTATCGGAGCTAATGGCTGACCCTGAGGTACAATTTACCTTTCAACCCCTCAATCTCTGTCTCTCACGAGCTCATTTTTTCGATTCCGGACTCCCCTGTGAAAAATTCGATTTTTTTCGTTAATTTCGTTCTGTTTCTCTTCTCTGACAGATTCTTGTTTCCGATTTCGTTAAATTTTGGTTTAAATTAGTGTTTCCAGAAGTGGGGTTTGTCTTGTTTTAGTTTTCTGGGGTTAGCGATGATTTGTTCGTTTGTTTTGCTTTTGTTGGGTTAAGCAGACCTTAGCTGCGTTGAAGAGAGCCTACGCCGATACAATACTTAACACGACAAAGGAAGCTGCGGCGCGTGTTATGGTTTCTGAGAAGAAGGCGCGTAGGTATCAGCAAGAACTTGTGACTGTTAGAGATGAAGCATTTCATACGTTGCTTAGGCTTAAACAGATGCTTGATTCCAAGGTAAGTTCACTATGTTAGATGTTTACTAATTCTCATGTTGTGCTTCATTCGTTTCTCCCTGATTATGTCTTGGGGATCTTGATGACATTTCTTTTTGTTTCTTGCTTTATCTGAGATGGCTTTTGAAATTCAAGTTTTTGAGCCTTGCTTACATGGTTTTACGCATAGTGACTATTATGTGTGTAACTGTGAGTTTGGTTTATTCAGTCTTTGATATTGCAATTTGCAAGTAGCTAGAAGATATTCCATCATTCAGATAATATGCTTGGGCACCGTCTTTTGTTACTGATTCATGTCAATGAACGTCGTTACAATCTAACGTTATTGACACCTTCAGCCTGAGCCTATATAACGCTGACACATTGTTCATGAAACCTAAAACCAATGAGTGTAACCAAGAGTGGCTTAGTGTCAAATAGGTTTTAGTAGCAAGTTTTAGATCCACCACTCAATTGAGTATATTTTGTTACAGTTTTTTTGTGTGTGAGGCTTACACATATTTCTTGGCCTATGCTCTCATTTCATTATGCAAGTTTTAGTTAAAGGTTTCTCAGTGTGGGGTTATAGCTATTTAGTTAAAGTTTTCTCAGTTATATCAAAGAGGATGAGCTTTCCCTATTGTACCATTATACTATATCTTTCTTTTGTGGCTGGCTTTGTTCTTCTCAACTCTTAACTTTTACAAACCTCTTTTGTGGTTATATAGGTCAAGGAGACAGAGATGATGTCCTTGAAGCAGCAACAAAAGGTTGAGGAACTTGAAGCTCAGCTTGGAGAAGCTGAAGATATTGTAGGAGAGCTGAGAATGGAGTTGAGAATACTCCACGATGAGCTCAAGAAACTTTCAAATGGTCAGACACATCTTAAAAGTGATCATGAGGAAGAATTCTGTAGGGAAAACCGCAATGCAGCAGTTTCTTTAGTGCCTGATATTTCTTGCAGTCACGAGATCTCAGGAGCTGTAGGTTCTTGCATCCCAGTTGAACAAAGTGGATCGGTAGTGGCTAACAGGATAAAAATCCCATCTTTGACTCGCATAAGTAGTATTAACCAGTGTTCTTATAAAGATAACAAGGATCGGTGTCACCACACTCTTCCATCTATACTGACAAAACGCAGGGAAGCTGAAGGATGCAGTCAGATAGTCCATGCAGTAGATAGCAGTATCGCCAATGGAGATCTGTCTTCCTCTGTAGAAGTAGGAGATGTGAATGATGGAGTATGTCTTCACAATGTTTCGTCTAGTAAAAGTGTAGAGACCTTAGGAATGTCTGGCTGTGCTGATGCTACTGACTTCATATCTTCTGTTAGAGATGGAGAAGCCCCAGTGGTGTATCCAAACTCTTCTCAGAAGGATGTCAGGACTCCTGTATCCCTGAAAACATCTCCCAGGGAACATGAAAATGACAAAAAGCTGGAGATTAGCGAAACCGATGCAAGGAAAGAAGAAAAAAAGAGCTGTGAGAATATGGAGGTTTCAGCATCTCCTTTGTGCGAAGAAACTCCAGTTTTGGGACTTGCTAAAAGTCGGTGTATCAAGTACACGTTCAAGAGGAAGAGAAAGAAGGAGGTTTTAAGCAATCTTGAAGGAGATTCCTCGTTTGAGGAGAGCAGAAAGATGAAACAGAAAACTGGGGAGAAAGAAGATGGTTATTTGGAATTTCTGAAGCCTAGTTTTACCAGTGAACCATCTCGGGATGTAGTCTACGCGTAGCGCAGGTGGCTTTGAAGGCTAGTAAATATCAACCTTCATCTAATTCGCTATATCATATTAAGATTATTATGTTTATGGAAACTTTTGAGAATCTGGGTTGTATGTTTCCTTCTTGCCGTGAAAGTGTATGGTCTGAAAAGTTTCACTAGTAGTGCCCTTTTGTTGCATTTTGGGTGTAAACTATTTGTTCAATGTGATGGGTTTATCTATATATGATGATGTCCAAGATTCTGAATTTCTCTGTTACTCGGAGAAGAAAAGTTTGCAGCAGAACTAGTCAACCAGTAGGATGCTCCCTTGATTCAGAAGTAACCTTCAAGCCCTATTATCAATTGCAGTTGATCTATCAAGCTAATTGGCTAAGTAGTAAAGAAGTCATCTAAATATATTCATGTTACATTTAATTTTGAGGTGAAAGAGCTATAATTGTATTTCTACCATTTACTTTCTTAACCATGTAATAATGATAATCTAATGAAGAGGTCTTATCAAATAGTACTAGTTTTTGTCATTTGGTCAAAGTTATTCATGGAAATTTGGACTTAGGACCATGGATCATGGAATAAATAATGGAATTTTGATCAAATGAATAATCACTTGAGTTAAGAGTGTAAGAGCTCTATAAATGCGAGTTTGTACAATTTTCTGTTTTAGAATTTAGAAAAATCAATGACCGTTTCAATATTATTACCGGCTTTATGGAAGATTTATTCTTTTGTTAAAATACAAGAAATTTTATGATCATAAATAATATTTATGATGAATACATGATACATTTTCTAATAATCCACAATACTCTTAAATTGATTAAAAATAATATTTATGATGATTTAAGAAAAACTTTATATATTTTCTAAAACCAATCTATGAATCACAAAACTTAAAAAGTACCTAAAATAAATTGTTGAGTTGTGACACAATAGAACTTCCTTGTTATGGTAATATCATACCATAATTATAACTACTAATACTAAAAAAATATTCAATATATCAAATCTAATTAGTTTGCTTTATTATTCAAAATGTATACTTTTT
>CM051369.1:18424046-18524046 GCA_028015245.1 Cardamine occulta
TCCTTAATTGTGCCTTGAAGTCCAAGTTTGAAGGATAGACCAAAAAAGTCTTACACTAACATACGAGTGATTCGACGTCGTTTCTCTCACAACATTAACCATATTAAGAAACACCAGGGGTATAGCTACGTAAATACAGACTCAAATCGAGGGTATTTGCCCGAATATGGTAACTGAATATATATATATTACGGCTCCACACACAGGCTTCGGTTCTTCAAGACTGAGAAATCGAAGGAACGTAGCAGAGCAGTTTCCGATTTCCATATCTCTCTCTCTCTCTCTCCATCTTCCTCCGATTAAAATATTAGGGTTTTTTTCTTCTTCGACATTACTCTCTGTGTCGCTGTGTGTATCGGTGTGTTAAAAGTTTTTTCTCCTTGAAATTACTACGAAGATTATCATGGTTGCTGATTCGATCACAGACTCTGAACTATTTCATGGGTCTACGATTTCAAGAGATTTCTCCAAGAAACGCAACGTGAGTCTTCGAATTTTGCTCTGTTTCTATGCGATCGATTCGTTTCTTGTATTGTGTATTTATGCGTGATCGAAAAGAAAAGTATAATTTGCATGATTATGATCCGCTTCGATCCCAAGTTCGCAGTCTCTGTTTGTCAATTTCTTAGTAGAGTATAGTTGAATCAGGATCGTGTTTTTATTGTCATGTGGATATATATATATATATATCGATATAACGAATTAAAAATCGAATCTTGGTTTGCAGGCGAATTGGTTATGGAAACTGAAGCAGTGGAAGATTGATGCTCCTCGCAGGCAATGGATTTCTCAATGTACGAATCTTAAATTTCAATGTCTGTTTTTTTTCGATTTTTGTTCAATCTTTCGATTGTTGATTGATGATGAGTTATTTGTAAAATTGCAGGGAAAAAAGCAAATGTAGGTGAAGATGAAAATGGTCGTAGACTGAAATCTTTTCTAGACAAACTTACTAAGATTGATCATGAAGAAGGAAGCGATGATGATAGTGATGAGACTGATCTTGAAAGGATATCATCTGTTAGTAGTAGCCCGAAGAGTGTCCTCAAGAGCAAAGATTCCATTAATGGTGATTGCTTCTGTTGTTCCACGCCGATGAAAGAGGAAGATAAAGATGTTTTTGGCGATGCTTTAGACGACTGGGATGATTTTACTGATGCGTTTCACATCTTTGACAATGAAAACGATGAAAGCACTGTAAAGCGAGAAGAAGCTCCAAATCCAAATACAATCCAGAAGAACAGCAAGGGCAAGCTAGAAACTTCACTTGCAAAGACGACGATTCACAACAAGAGTAGAAAGAAGAAGAAATCTAAGAAGCAAGAATGTGATGAGGAAAGTGACTGTCCTATTTGCTCTGAACCGATGGATGAAACGGATCTTAAGTTCCAACCATGTCCTTGTTGATTTCAGCTATGTCTCTTCTGCCATGATAAAATCAGTAAAGACGACGGACGTTGTCCAGGTTGCAGGAAGAAGTATGAGAAGACGAGTGATAATAGTGGACAAGTAAGTTTCCAGCAACGTGGTCGTAGCCCAATTCGCTTGTCTCCGTCGTTTGGAGGACTTGACAGAGCTTAAGAGAGAAAGAAGGTTGAGAGTTTCATGAAACGTTTTTCTAATTTTGCCTTGGTCTCTCGATTTCATCAGGAACGATTTTGTGGTTTTGCTTAGATTTTCATATCGGCAATGAATTGTCATTGATGTTTGTGAAACATATACATATATAAACCAAGATTACTCTTTTGTTCAATACATGAATAAATAGATCATTCCTCAACTCGTTTGTTCAATACATGAATAAATAGATCATTCCTCAGTTATTAAAGAAAAGTTTGACTTCGTGATGACACAAACAAATGTTACAGATGGAAGAAGTAGTCATGTCATTGTTCTCACCATAACGATCCCAAACGCAATTCCTTACAAAGAACAGGTTGGTTTGACCATCGCAATTGCAATTCTCACGGACATAGCTTCTTTTGAGATGAATCATCATAGGTTTGCCGAACCACCACATGTCATCTCTAATCTTTTTTGATGTTTTTCCATCTCTTCTATTGTACTTGACATTAAAGGCTTTTTTAAAGAAGACAAGGTCTTGAAACCCGTTTGCTTAGATTTGCCACCAAGACAGATTAGAATCAAACCATAAATATATCGTGCTTCTTGATTTCCTTTCTCTGCAGCTTTGGCTATATGTTTGAGTCCTCTCTCTCGTCGTTGTTCATCACTGTTTCGATGAAAGTAATTGACAAGTCCTTTACGGTATATTGCCTCAAGATTTCCATTTTTACGACATTTTTTGAGAAATTTTGAAAACTTTTCACGGTTGCGAAACCATGGAAAAAGAGGGAATTTGTGGAGGGGGAAACGCTGTAGAACATATGGATCGTTGCAGAGACGTAGAAACGATTTCGAAACTGATTGAAGAGTTTGAATATCGGATAAAGAAGTAGCTGCAACACGTGAAGAGACTTCAACAACAAGAAGGTCTTCAGGTAGAGATTCAAGAGAAACAGAAACTGTCATTCTCTAAGAATTCTTGAAAGAAGAAGAAGATAAAATGTTTTGAGATTAAATGTATTCTCTTCTCTCAAGATTTGTTGATAAGAACACTTACGTTTCGTTTTCCTTAAGTTAAGAACTGTTAGAAGAAAATTGAGTTTGGTCATATACATGTTTGAAGAGGTGTGTGTAAGAGTCATGATTTAAGAATGGGTAGTTTTATTTTCAGTTTCAAAAGTCACAATGTTTAATTGGTGTTGTAAGATATGTGTTTTGTCTTAATAAAAATTAAGTTTCGAGATCTTACTATTGTTTTCTTTTCTTTCGATTCAAGTCTCTGTTTTTCCAAGAGATTCACAAACCAACCTTACCAAAACTCGTTTTCCTTTTATATAGAACAAATTTAAACCCTAGTTTCTCCTTCACGCTCATCAATAGGAGAAGGCAATTGAAATCGTTGGGAACCCACTAAGCCGAGTAAACGATTGTTTGATGAAGTTGTGAGAAATGAGATTTGTGTATCACATCACATACATTGAACAAGTAGAATTTGAATAGCCTATGCAACTTCTTTCTCTAAAATAGACTGTATTATCAGAAAATGAGGAAAACTTCACTGTCTCTAAGGATTTGAAGTGACTACACAGTATTCTTCAAATTCCCAGTCTCTAAGGAAACTTTTCCTCAAGGAAATTGATGAGCCTTGACAAGGTTTTACCAAATTGACTGAGAAGGAATTGGTTAAGGAATGCATCTACTGAAGTTGCATTCTTATTATAGTATTCAGTCTGACCACATCTTTACACTTAACAACAGTTTTTTTGTAACTAATCGTAACATTGATACTTTGTCAAACTCTTGAAGATATGGTCATGGTGGTGCCACTGTTAGCATTCATCCCTTGGTATCAGTTTCATTCCAAAGGATGCTTCTTTAAAACTTGTGGACTCTATAGTCGTTCATAAATAAGTTTCTCTGACTGCAGGGAGGAACCAGAACACACAAAAAAAAAACAATCATGAATTGACATCTAGACAATGTTACCACTTATGGTTGATGACTTAAGAAATTTTGAGTACCTTGATGAGCATATCTGTTGGTAGCCAAGCCGGTGCAGTCGGAATACCAACCCATCCAACCTATAATATCCAAAAATTCATGATTCATTAGCTTATCTATCTCTCTTTATGCAATAGAATAATCAATTTGTGTGGAAACTTACAAGTGCATACTCTCCTGTCTCAAAGACACGAAGGTCAAGGACCTGCAAGATTTAGATACTTCTTCTGTAAGCTAGAAATCTCTTGTGATGTTTTTAAAAACGGATTGAAATCAGGTTATATACCTCGCCACGATCTTCGTAGATGTAATCAAGTCCTTTGTAGAAAGGAGGATGTCCAACTGATAAGTACTGTGATCTCAACAAACGAATACAAAAGTTTCAGAAACAGATTTCAAAGAACCAGCTTCATAACCGGGAAAGATTTCGACAGTACATTGATGCTGTTGAGGTACTTCTCTTTGTCCACACGAACGATTTGACCCTTCTTCACTGGTTTCTCATCCACCACAAAAAATTCAAAAGAATTATCAAAAATCTGTTATTAGATTCAACATTTGAAACAGAAGTTAGGAAACAGACTCGAGTAAACCGGTTTCTTGGGAAGAGTTTTAGGGGTTTTGGCTGTAGCTGATGATGCTTCCCCTTCAGACTTGGCCTGTGAGTTCTGTTTCTCTGCCTCTGCCTCTGCTTTGACTGCGAATAGAGGAAGAGATCGAAGAGGGAATCTTCGGGAAGAAAGTGGTAGTGAAGAGGAGATGGTTGAGAGAGACGAAATGTGAGACAGAGTCGCTGAGAAAGCCATTGGAGAGACCTCGGAGAAATTTTCAGTGTTCTTGGAGTTTGGGATAAGACCGCAATGGCCTCTTAAGTCTCAACGGTCTAAAAAAGGCATCACTGAACCAATAATAAGGTGCCACGTAAGTACATATAAGGTTCTTTACTACAGAACTAGAATTATTCTTTTACTCCTATATAATAGACAGATCATGTACATTTATCTTCACTAAAATTATATTTAGTTCCCCTTTTTCTGATTCTGATTTTTTTATGAAAAACATGAGAAATCGTGTATGCAATGGAAGATCATATACAAATCATTTCACGCTTACTTTTGAATTTTGATTAGATTAGGAATATAATTGATCTGGTTAATTGGGAAACAATTTGATGTGCAAAGTATTTCCTATTGCAAAATTGTTAAAATCATATTCACATTGATCTCCTTTTGTTTAAGAAAAAAACAGAGCTATATGATGATATCAGTATCTAAACTTGCAAATATCAAAAAAAAGAATTATCCAACATCTTGGCTCAGTGTTTATTACAGAAAACCGAGAAAAAAAAAGAGGAGAAAAGGTTGAGCTCAATCTTGCACACTTACATCTAATTTCATCCGCTTGGAAGATTGAGTGTCCTCATCGAGAGAGGAAACATCATGAGACGAAGTTGATGAAGATGATGATGGAGATAAATCAATGTCGTTTTGAAGGATTCTCGTAGGACTAGGGTTTTTGGTTTTTCTTTCTACAGCTTCACCACTTCTCATTATAAGTTCTTTTAACCGCTTCACATCTGCCAACTTCACCGGTTTTAGCAGGAAATCCTCTACTCCTTCTGTCATACATCTACCATAAAAAAAGGAAAAGTCACAAAATCAGATTACAGTGTTTAGTGAATATTCGGATTCATTGATCCAGTTAGAATCGTAAGTACAGTCTCTTACTGTTCCATACGAGGTTGTATATTCTCCGACGACATTATCACTACTATATTTCTCTGAATACAGATGACTCCTGGTAAGACAATACACAACAGATTTTGTGTATAAGCACGTGAAAATACTTGGTCAAACTTAGCTTTAATAAATGGAAGTCAAAAAGGAAAGTTACTTTGATCTTCTTGAGAAGTTCATATCCTGTTAGTCCCGGCATTGAGTAATCTGTGACTATCAAGTTCACCTTCAAATCCTGTTATCAAAATTTGCAGAATTGTTTCATATAAATGGCATCAAAAAGCACTAAACCTCAAATTTCAATAAATCATCCTCTTTTTCTGTAAGACGTTAAAATCTTTTGATCCTCGTTGTTCAATCTTAGATTTCTTGTGAGCCAAACCACCAGAAACAAAAAAAAAACAAGAAGAACAAATAAAGTTTCAATCTTCTTCTTTTTTTGTCAGAAAAAACAGAGAGGTTTAAAGAATGAATTAATAATACCTTAAGACCAGAAGATCCTTTGTCTCCATCTAAACCAAGATACTGAAGAGCCCTAGTTCCACTCTCAATAGTCGTCACTGTATAAAACAAGCCCATAAAATTGAAGTTAATCGGGAAAAAACAAATCAGAGACCAAATAAAAGAGAAGAAGCAGAAAAAATAGACAGACCTTTACAAGCAGAGATCCTAAGCAGTCTCTCAATAACCTTACGGTCAACAAAACTATCATCAACCGCGAGAACATGTAACTCCGGGGAAGAAGAAGAAGAAGATAATAAATCTCCGACTACCATTGTTTTCTCTTGAAACATTATTGACAAAAAAAAGCAGAGGAAGCGTTTTAATAAGATTGAGCGTCAAAGGACGAAGAAATCAATGTGAAGGAAGACGAGGAGTTACATTAAACAGAAAAGAGAAATAGAAAGAGAAGTTACATAAACAGGAAAGAGAATCTCAAGGATAGGATCTTTGATGTGTTGTAAAGATCTTGGGGGAGGGGAAGAGAATCTAAATGGATGAGTGATGTGTTCATGTGTTGTCAGATAACTAATATTGTGCTTTCAGAGCATTCACATTGCACATATTTTTGTGGATATCTTTAAACTTTTAAAATAATTAATGGTGTTTTTAAATGTTTGAATAGTGTGGAAAGTGTCTTTCACATATTACTTTCCACAAAAATATGTGCAATGTGGGTGCTCTCACGGTCTAAATCTTTTAAGGACCAATTTATTCATTTTACGATCCTTTGTGTGCTCTGTCTCTCTTTCCGACAACGACTACTCTCCTCAACTACTGTCTATTTCCCATTTTTAAAAATATAATTAAATGGTAAATCAGTAAACACACGTACTATAGGGAGTATTAATTACTTTCACTTGCTATATTCTTTCTAAATAAAAGAATTTATATTGAAAAGACTGAAAGCACTTTATATATGTACTCTTGGAGATTTACAAAATCTATATAGAACTTAGAAAATCTTGATGAGGTGTATCTGTACCGCAATCGAAAGTTCCAGTGAGGTAAGAAAGTTTTCAAAACTTTATTACTATTTCTCTGATTCAGAAATCTACCAGTTAAACTAAAAATCGATTAAGAAAATAGTGGTAAAAGTTGAATTTGGATGGTGATATTTCATTATTTATATGTATATATATATATATGTCTTGGTTCGTTAAACAGTATCTAAAACTAAAATATTAATAAAAATTTATAAAAACAAAAAAGAAATATTCCAAGCTATTTAAAACTTGGGATGACATTATGAATCTGGTCCACCGGAGTCTTCGAGCGGCGATTTCTTTCTCAGCCTTAATCCTAGGTTAGCGGCTAACTAAATCGCGTTTTCCCTTTCCGGCGACCGGTGGCTCTCATCATCGCCGGTTAAGGGACCTTTCTTCTAGATTTTCTTTTCTCGGCTATCTCAGGTGATTTTCCTTTGGTTTGGTTTTGACTTGGTAAGTTCATCATCGGTGAGTTTGTAATAATCTGTTAGATCTGGGCTACTGGGTGGAGGTTCTGGCTGGTGGAGGTTTTCTCTGGTGTTATCTTTCCGCGGCAGCTTCGATTCCCCCTATCCGGTGAGCTCTGTAGCTGAGAGGTCTCAAGTGCGTCGCAGTTGATGGATGGTGACTCTTTGTTTTTGATTTTGAGGATGAATCAATCTGAAGTTTCTCCGGCTTCTCCATGCTTCCTGCTTGTTTTGATCTTCTAGCGGCGGCTTGCAAAAGTGCCACTCGTCCAATGCTCTAGGTCTGGTTTAATCAAGGATTGAAGTCTGCTTCGGAGCGGTGATGTCTCTCTATGTCTGTCTCTGAATTAGGTAATCGCGTTTGAGTTTTTTAGATTGTCTGTGTCTTTGTGACTGCTCCCTGGACCCTTTTGGTTCCATGAGGGTCTTTGCTTGGAGACGAGGCATGGCTCTTTTTTGCGATGAGGATTGGTGAGTTTCGTAATAGCTCTTAAGGTGCTCGAGGTTAGGGTTTTGCCTTGCTCCGGTTGGTCTTATGACTGTTCTGCTCTTGCCGTATCTAGCCATAATACTTCCTGATTACCTCTTCTGTTTTGTTTGGTCGAGCTTCTCCCCTTGCGTTTCTTATGATGAAGTCGTGAGTGGCTCTGAAATTTGATTGGTTGACTTATCCTTTGAAGAAGTAGCTCTCGAGGCTTTTTTTCCTCGCCCAACAGAACTGCTTTTCCTTACTCTCCGTTTTTTTCAGAATAATCTTCAAGCGGCGATGTACGATGTATATCAACAGCTTGCTCTATATGGGTATTGGGTTGAATATCAGTTGAAAAAGTTTCGGAAGTATGGGATGCTCTTCTTTTTTGTTGTGGACTTCTTTTTCTTGTTTCTCAATGTCTCCTCTACCGATTTGGGCTCCGCTTTAGCCACCAAAGACTTGGTGATTGTTTTCTTAACCCCTGCGTATTTGTCGTAAGTAAGTGTAGGACTAAGTATTCTTCAGTTTTGGTTTAAGGAAGTTGATATCGGTTGTTTGTTTCCTTGTTTGAACTATGTCTCCCGGTAGTTGTTTGGGCCTTGTTTTTTCTTCTTTTGGGCTCTTAGCTTCGGACGGATTCGTTTCCGTGCCGATATGGCTATGGATGGGTTTATTCCCCTACCGGCTTATGTCTCTTACACAGACATTTATTTCTAATAAACCATCTAGATGACCAAAAAAAAAGAGATATTATGAATCTGGTTACACAAAACATTAAAGGTTTTGACTTTTGACTGATGATGCTTTATCGCTGACTCGCTCTGGTAGCACATATACAAATCGTGTATAAACTTTTACTGAGGTGGTATAAAAAGATGACGGTGTATGAGATCGTTGTTCTTTTATCGTTTGTTTCTCTTACCATTATTACCGTAGCACCATTAAACTTTTACCGTCTTGTGTTTATTATTAATCGTATGATATAATCCACGGTAAAAATTTAGGTGGTAGTACAGTAATAATGGTTTTATATGTTTTGTACAAGGAAGTAACTCTCTACCGTCATGTATAGAGGAGAAAGTGCTATTGCTAAAAAAAATGAAACCACTCGATGAAACGCCTATTTAGCAAATCGCTCTGTACTTGGGCCGCCGGAGCTAATCTGAAACCACCACCGGCAGATTCCGCCGCCATAGCTAAGCTTATCCTCTCATCTCCCACCACAGTCCACCAAACCCCCCTAGACGAGCACTTTCTACTCTCCACCAAAACAACCCTATGGACTCCACAGCTCGTGAACTCTATTCTCAAGCGCCTCTGGAACCACGGCCCTAAAGCTCTCCAATTCTTCCACTCCCTCGACCGTCACCACCATGATTACGTCCACGCCGCTTCCTCCTTTGACCTCGCAATCGACATCGCCGCCCGTCTTTACCTCCACACCACCGTATGGTCTCTAATTCACCGTATGCGCTCCCTCCGCCTCGGTCCTTCTCCGAAAACATTCGCAATCGTCGCCGAGAGGTACGCTTCCGCTGGGAAACCTGATAAAGCGGTGAAGCTGTTTCTGAATATGCACGAACATGGATGTTTCCAGAATTTGGCTTCTTTCAATACGATTCTCGATGTGCTTTGCAAATCTAAACGCGTTGAGAAAGCTTACGAGTTGTTTAGAGCTCTTAGGGGAAGGTTTAGTGCTGATACAGTTACTTACAATGTGATTGTTAATGGTTGGTGTTTGATTAAACGAACGCCTATGGCTTTAGAGGTTTTGAAAGAGATGGTTGAGAGAGGGATAAACCCTAATTTGACTACTTATAACACAATGCTCAAAGGTTTTTTCAGAGCAGGGCAGATGAGACAGGCTTGGGAATTCTTCTTGGAGATGAAGAAACGGAAATGTGAAATTGATGTTGTTACCTATACTACTGTGGTTCATGGATTTGGTGTTGCTGGGGAGATAAAGCGAGCGAGGAATGTTTTCGATGAGATGATTAGAGAAGGTGTGCTTCCTTCTGTTGCTACATACAATGCTTTGATTCAAGTTTTGTGTAAGAAAGATAGAGTAGAGAATGCGGTTGTGATGTTTGAGGAAATGGTGAGGAGAGGCTATGAACCAAATGTGACGACTTATAATGTGTTGATAAGAGGGTTGTTTCACGCTGGAGAGTTCAGTCGTGGAGAGGACTTGCTGCAGAGAATGGAAATCGAAGGCTGTGAACCAAACTTCCAGACATACAATATGATGATACGCTATTATTTAGAATGCTGTGAGATCAAGAAAGCGTTGGGTTTGTTTGAGAAGATGGGGAGTGGGGATTGCTTGCCAAATCTGGATACTTATAATATACTGATAAGTGGAATGTTTGTGAGAAAAAGATCGGAAGATATGGTGGTTGCTGGTAAACTATTGCTTGAGATGGTTGAGAGAGGGTTTATACCCCGGAAATTCACTTTTAATCGAGTTCTGAACGGGCTCCTTTTGACAGGGAATCAAGCTTTCGCAAAGGAGATCTTGAGATTGCAGAGTAAATCTGGTAGCCGGCTTACCCGGAAGTCCAGGCTATGAAACTCCTAATCTGCATGTCAAAGGGGATAGATTCTTCCTATGTTAATTACATCAATTAATCCTTGCCTCAAACATTGCATTGCAGTGAATGCAGACTGCACCAGAAAAGGAATTGAAACGTTTTCCAGAGAGCTTCATGGGATATATATAGCAAGAAGAGTGTATTATCAATGCCAATCTACACAAGTGCTTTATTATCATTGGCCAAAATTCAGTGCCTTTTACAGTAGCTGTGACAGTGAGTATATATAATGGACTCTGATACAAAGTTGGAAATTTCTTGCTGTAAATAAATGATTCATGTGAATTAGTTCTCAAATATTTAATTCTGTGACTCCCCCGTAGATATTGAATCAGAGGGAGATGGTATGGCTCCACTGGGTTGGTTCCTTTTTTCAATTACAAGATGATCTCATCTTGAACACTGACGTTGAGTGTCTTGTTTGGAAGAACAATACTGCTAGTCACCACAACCTCGTCTTCCACTGCAACTGAGTCTCCTGAAACCATTATATTTAAGGTTAGTTTTCCATATATAAGGAGATTTTTCTGTCTGTCTGTAAAGAGAAGAAGTGACAATGGAGGAAAAGAGGATAAAACCAGTTTACCGAGAATTGTAACTCCGAGTTTGGAATTGTAGACTCCCTCAGCCTGTGATCAGTAAAGTACAACTTCAGGTTCACGATTGTAAAGGAACCAAACAGAAACATTTCCAGGTCCAAAAAGTATGAGTCAAGACTCATAAGAAGATGAACAGAAGAGAGAAACATGCCTGGACACGGGACCATCTCCCGATAGAAGATTTCCACCCAACAATTGCGTTAGTCACCACAGCATTTTCCTGGGAAAACAGTTGTTGAAGAGTCAACCTAGAGAAAACTTTTATCCGTTTTTTCTTTTAGTCTCTTACAAGAGAAGACATACCATGATCTCAACATCGTCAAGGATGATACAGCTGATAAGCCTGACACCCGGTCCAACACGAGCATTTGCTGAGATTGATACGTTGGGACCAATCTGTTTAGTAGACAAAACATAATAGTTAGTGATAAATGTGGAATAAGAAGAAGTTGCTTCAACAAGGGACAAAACCAAAGGTAAAGTACCTTTGCAGTTGGGTGTACTTTTGCAGAAGGATGTATGTAAACATCACCAATCACAATGGCAGTATTTGCTCCATCACCGCTAGCCAACACTTGGGGAGAGGTCAACCGGAATTGGGAAAGATAGAGTCCTGAGCATCTCAGTGACATTCTGAACAAAAGTTAACCCATAAGTCAGAGCCATAAACACTTTTCCTGCGTCAGCTGCTGCTAAACATTTTGTCTCCTTGCAGCTTGAAAGAAATGAAATGGAAACACAAGGCAAGGCATACCCAGGAGATTTAATTTGCTCCCAGAAATCCATAGTCTCATAAGTATATAGCTGTTTCTTCCCAGCTAGAGGTGAAAGGATGTCTTGATCCAGTCTTACAAAATCAGCCGGGATCCTATTTTAAAGAAGTTAAAACATATCATCATTTTAAGAAGATGATTCAATCGCTTTTTTAGTTACGGACAAAGAGACAATCAACAAACCTTGTTGCCGGTTGAAGAGCTTCGAAGCTGGAAACACGTCTCAGAGTTGCTAAGACAAAACAAAGTAAACAAAAACAGAGGAAACAGATGAGAAGAGCCTTTGATGTGAAATTTATGTTGTAAGATATTTGTTACTGCTTTACCTCTATCTTTCCTCTGAGTGGAAACATCTCTAATGGCATTAAAAATTTCAGGTGTAAATACATAAACACCACAGTTTATACGATCACTAACCTGTGTGTTCCAATATAAAACATTAGAATTAAATCTTGAAAATGCTAAAAGATTTAGAGTAATCCCAGTGATATATGTACATACAAAGGTTTCGGGTTTCTCGGTGTAATGAAGCAACTCATTAGTAACCGGATCTGCTACCAATTCTCCAAATTGGCTGGCTGATTCAGGAGAGACCTAAAACCAAAACGCAGAAGCAAATTTGATAAGCCCACCAGAAACAAAAACCAGAGTAATCATATGACATCACAAACCTTGATCACAAGGAGAGTTCCAATTCCACCATATGCCCTGTGTGCCTCTGTTGATTAAAAGAACAAAGACTAAGGACCTTCAAAATCGAGTTCACACAAGATTCGGACTAAGAAAAAAGAACATACCGAGCATTTCCAGCAAGGGGAAACTGCAGCAAACATCACAGTTAAGCAGGAAAATGTGAGACTGCAAGGAAGTAGTCACGAGAACTCAAATGTGAGAATAAACATCTAGTTCATAAACAGTGTTGAGCAGAAAAATGATTCAATATAGTAAGATCCTTGGAGACTGACCGGGCTATCTTCCATAATTAGATCTCTAAAGTGATACAGCCCACCAGCTGAACCATGTGGTTTGTCTTCTCGCAGGTATCTTAATATACAGAAACCGAACAAAATCAGAGAACAAAAATCGAGCTACATAAATGAACCACTGGTACATTTAGTTGAAGCTTATGGAAATAGAGGAGAGATTTATCAACCTAACAGGAACTTTGAGTTCATTAGAGATGGCTGAGACATAAAGTGCAAATTCCCTTTCCTCATAGAAGCCAACAAGATATATCTGAGCTAAATTTGGAATCTGCAGACAAAAAGGATTGGTTTTTCCATCATCATCATCATCTCATTCTCCATTGATCTGAAGTTGAAACAGAGTGAAAAAAATTACTCTTTTACAAGCTGAAATTGGATGATGCACCATTGGTTGTCCCGCAATAGGAAACAGAGGCTTTGGAATATTCAGGGACAATGGTCGAAATCGAGTACCTGTGAATCACTCATTAAAGAAAAACAAAGAACCAGCAGAATCAGAACCATAATCATTCGGACCAGAGTTGTCTGTGGAAACCAGAAATTAATAACGAAACAACAGAGAAACGCATTGGATGTGCTCAAACACAATCCAAATCTAATGAATTCGTTCTAGATCAAACGAGACTATTGAGGAGGAAACTGAAAGAGAAAAAGAAAAAAAAGTAAAGATTTTAGCGGCTACCTTTGGTTGGACCACCGACCATGATCACAGCCACCACTTTCTCCTCCATTGAGCTCCCCATTTTTCAAATTTCCAAAAGCACAGATCTTTCTTTCAACAGACCCAGAAAAACTTCGAATTCTCACAAAAAACTTTCACACCCTTTACGTAAAGCAGAAAAATGGGCACAGAGGTATCAGAATTCAGACAAAACAGATGGCAGAGTTTTGAAGGAAGATCTCGTCGAAATTTCTTTTAAGGCGAAGTTTTTTGAGAAGATCTATCTAATCGAAAGTGTAATAAGTAAGTTGTGGTAATCGAGATCTAAGAAGCTGTAACGTTGTGGTGATGGGTCCAAGTCACACTCCCCTTTAAAGGATAAGCGCCTGCGACCTCTCTTCTTTACCTCTTCTTCTATCTTCCTTTTGTCAGATTTGTTTTGTTTATATAAATTGCCAAATATTAAAAATTCCACTAGTCTTTGGATCTCATTCAATGCTTTTTCTATTCAGTTATAGTATAAAATTATCTGATTTAGAATTAATTGCGATGTGACTTTTAAACTTTGATGTGACTTGAAGGTGACATAAAAATGGTGCATTGTTCTTGATATTGTTGTACCAGAGCCTAAAACGGTGCCTCAATGCTGGTCTTATAGAACAAAAGCAATGACCAAAGCATCTTTTATTAACCGTCTTTTCGTAAACTCAAAAGGTCTACAATATGAGTTTCAGGACCATATTTTGACTTATTGATAATAAAAGCACAAAGATGGAACATACAACATTTGGCTTTCTATTTTCATGACAATGTGTTCATTACTTAGTTGGGGGATTTGTACCATCCCCATGGATCGTTTGAAGTGTAGAGAGTCACTTGCTTCACACTCAAGTAGTTATCAAGTCCCCTGAAGCACACAAGAAACCAACCAAAACCAGGACTTTGATTAGTACAAGCCAATAAGATTTAAGTCTTTTAACAGCAAAAGAGATGTACCATTCTCCCAGTTCTCGTCCAAAACCACTGCGTTTGATTCCACCCCATGGAGCTTGAGTGAAGCAAGGCTGCGAGCAGTTAATCCAGACAATCCCAGCTTCAAACGCCTAACAAAGTAAATCCAATTACTTAGTGCTATTAGATGGTATTTGTAAGAAGGATCCGAATAGTTCAAGACACAGGCACTAACCTGGCTCACACGGTCACATCTTTCTGTATCATTAGATATCACTGCAGCTCCTAATCCGTAACTGTCATGTATCAATGATTTTCAGCCAAATAAGATCTTAATTGATAAAGAAGATTAAACAAAGGATGTGCTCTGATCAGATTTCACTTTCTGAAGAAACATTAGCTTACTGGGAGTCATTTGCTAGCTCAATTGCCTCATCCTCACTACAAAATGTTTTCACGCAAAGAACAGGCCCAAAAACTTCTTCTCTCCAGATTTGCATTGAAGTGGTTACATCAGTTATGATGGTTGGTTGGATGAAGAAGCCCTTTTCCAGATGCTGCGAGATATAGATATGGGAATAAGGTCATCATCATAGCCTGGAAGAACCTGAATCAAGGATACGTAAGAGAGGGAGATATAGTACCTCAGGTCGGGAACCACCATGCAAGATCGTTGCACCTTCACTCTTAGCCGTTGAGATAAATTTCATTATCTTCTCGTACTGTGATATTTATATTTGTCAGCTCATTCAGATTATATGATCGCTGAAGTTGAAGCAGAGCTACTACGTAAGAACTTAACATGCCTAAGAAAACATTTTATGCTAGATGTGATTTGACTGATGCAAAGGATTCAGATATTAGTAAATTACTGGGAAAAAAGTTAATCACTCTACTACAGAACTCAGTCTATGAAAGATTCCAACTTCTTATCAGACTATCATCAATTATTTTTTCTTTTTTTTGACCTAGTTCTAGTAATGCATTTAGGAAAACATCAAAAAAGATCACTGGGCTTTTACCTGTCCTTGGCTAACAACAGGACCAAGCCTGCATCCTTCTTCCATGGGGTCTGAAATTTTAATGTTCTTGCTCCATTTTATAAGTTTTTCTAGGAATTCAGCTGCGATGCTTTCCTAAAACAAAGAATATATAAAGTTGAAACGTCATGGGCATATTCAACATAATTAGAGTGACTTATCCCTGTTGGCAAGTTCAGATTTAACCTAAATGCAAGCAGAAGATTGGCACTTACATGAACAAGAAGGCGGGAAGTTGCACTGCAGATTTGACCATTTGTCCAGAAGCAACCGAAGAGAGCCCATTCAGCAGCTATCATGTGCAGGCGTCAAAACATACAAAGAGTTCATCTTTAAGATTAACCAAATCCAAGTCATTCTATTCAT
This sequence comes from Cardamine occulta, assembly GCA_028015245.1. Lineage (NCBI taxonomy): Eukaryota > Viridiplantae > Streptophyta > Magnoliopsida > Brassicales > Brassicaceae > Cardamine > Cardamine occulta. Next base: position 18,439,746 of record CM051369.1, read on the forward strand.
CATAAAAGCAACCACTAACTTTGTAATATCTTGAATATAGAAAAAGTTATGTAAAGAAAAACTCCAAATCCACTAACTAACTATTTGTAACATTCACCTTTATCAAGATCAACGTCATCAAACACAATGAGAGGACTCTTCCCACCCAGTTCCATAGAAACAGGCTGCAACAAGGCCATGAGTGATGTGTCATTGACATTGTTTGATGATACAAAAAGAGGAGAAGAAATATATAGCAGAAATTTGAATTACCTTCACCAACTGAGCAGCAGCTGTCATGACCTTACTTCCTGTGGCAAAACTTCCAGTAAATGCAATCTGCCAAAACAAACCATAACTTTGCATTATAGCTTCTAAGAACAGCATATGTTAAACTGAAATGATGGTGTAATCATAGCCTTTTCAGTCAATTGTGTTGGGAGGTATGTTTAATGTATGTTTCAAAGACATTACCTTGTCCACGCCGGGATGTGATGCCAAAGGAGCACCAGCTTCCGAACCTAAACCAGTCAAAACATTGAGTACCCCAGGAGGAAGACCAACTTCTCGACAAATATCAGCAAGCTCCAAACAAGTGCTGAAATTAAAAATATGACACAAATGAGAGCTGAAAGAACCAATGCAGAAGCATAACAACGAAACAGGTTATAAACAATTGCTTACACTGATGCCAGCTCTGATGGCTTGAGAATCGCAGTGCACCCTGCAGCAAGTGAAGGAGCCACCTTCCAAACAGCCATCAAAAGGGGGTAATTCCTAAATAATCAAACCAGGTACAAGATTCAGTTTCTGATCAGATTGGCTTTACAAAAAAATAGATCCGAACAAGGTAAGCCCTACAAGGAAAGTAATATTAGTTACCATGGTGTAATAAGTCCCACAACTCCAATAGGTTGCTTCAGAACATAACTCTTAAAACTCTCCATGGGAAGCGAGACTGGTGCTTTCTGCTTAGCATCTAAACCTTCAGCAAGGTCAGCATAGAATTCAAAGCACCCAGCAACATCTTCCTGCAAGAGATCAAACAAGCACATTAAGATCAAACCTGGAAAGAAAAGACCTACATTTCACAAACAAAAGAATGGAAAACAACAGTACCATATCCCAAACTGCTTCATCCAGTGGTTTACCACAATCTAGCGCCTCGAGATTTGCCAGATCCGTCTTTCTTTCAGTAACCTAAACATACCAGATACAGAACATTAAAACTGATTACACAAAGGTCTGAACAAAACCGAGTCTTGAAGACATCAAATTGAATACCTTAGCAGCAATAGCACGTAAATACTTAGCACGAACAGCTCCAGATGCTTTGGCCCAATCTTTCCCTTTATTCCTTGAAAATGCTCTCCGAGCAGCGTTGACTGCAACCTCCACGTCCTCCGTTGTAGCCGCAGGTACATCACCTGACTCATCCAATACATACAACATCATTGGATCAATTTCAAATCAAGCCCATGGAAAAAAGAAGTCGATTTAGCAAAAATGGTAACGGACAGAGTTAGAAGTCATCAAAATCTCCACATCGAACTAAGAAGTAAGGAAAAGTACAAATTTTTAATTCGGAAAATGATGGATCCAATGGAGCTGCGTCGGATACAAGGGCTTACCAATGATATCTTCAGTAGCCGGATTCACAATCGGGATACGCTTCTTCAAAATGGGTTCTCTCCATTCGCCGTCGATGAATAGCTGACGAGTAGGCATCGGAATCGCCATTTTCTTATCTGTAGCTAAAGCTTATGTTTTTCTTCTTGGAAGACTCACAGTTGCTGCTCTTAGTTAAATCGTGGTGATGAACGCACTTCGATATTTTGTCAGGGATCAATGGAAACGCATCTTCTCTTGTGCTGACACCTAACTTGGGTCGACATCAAAGTTTATTTTTTTTATTGGCTGTGACATTGACAACATTGACACTGACGACATTGAAAAATTAATGGCGATTAACGAAGTTTAGTTAACTCTGTGAAAATTGGTGTAACGCGATTAAAATGACTAATACTTGTAAGTAGATGTATCAATTTCATGATTTAAAAACAAAAATCTTGTAAACATGTTTATTTTTTAGCTTTAACTATTTTTATTGTTTGAGATTGATGTGCTAGTGGTTACCTTTCAGTGTCTCGGTGGTATTGAAACTTGAGTCTTGTATATTATTTTTGATCAACATTGATAATCCTATTATTGGGTTCTAACAAGCAATAACATAGGTTTTTTCAATTTTTGTGGCATAGGAAAACAAGCTCTTTTGTAAAGCTAACCCCTCTTCATTTTTAATTGAAATTCACATTCATTAAAAAAAAACACAGGTTGTCTCAAAACCAACAGACAGAGACTTCCTAATTAGTGACCGCATCGAAAGCTATGTCTGAGTCTGTTTATCCAAAAGCTTAGCAGATGAGCCTAGACGATGACACTTGCATCCATCTATAATGTTACTTATTAAACAATCGAATTCATAAACGGATATAATCTGTCTCCGATATGTCTTCAACGCCCAATAATCTGTAAACAAAAACAAAAACAAAATGTAATCAATCTTTTAAATTCTAGAAATAGAAGTCGCCACGAAAGGTTCACTCCTTAGAACAACGTGCCTCAACAAATAGAGATAAGCCACTATCAGATAGTGCAAAAGAACAAAAGAAAAAAAGAAAAAATCACGTGGAAAACAAGGAACACGATAACCAAGAACAGTCTCACTATTCCCGCGTCACCCACTTAAAATAATCCGCCACGTGTCCCATCTTCACGCGCCAGTCAGCGTTGACCTCCTTCCTCACTTCCAACTTCACTCTTCATATATAAAATCCACATAGCCGCAAATTCGAAATCAAAGCAGATAACAGAAATAACTACACAACTGAACCCGACGAAAGAAATCTTGAAACCGGTACAGAATCTTATTGAACCGAATCGAACCGAACCGGATTGTTCAATTCCAATGGTGAAGAAAGCGATTAAGGAGGAGGAAGAGAAGAGAAACTCGGCGATGCAGTCAAAATACAAAGGAGTGAGGAAGAGGAAATGGGGAAAATGGGTATCGGAGATTAGACTTCCACATAGCAGAGAACGAATCTGGTTAGGCTCTTACGACACTCCCGAAAAGGCGGCGCGTGCTTTCGACGCCGCTCAATTTTGTCTCCGCGGCGGCGATGCTGATTTCAATTTCCCAGATAATCCACCTTTTATCTCCGGCGGAAGGTCGTTGACGCCTCCGGAGATCCAAGAAGCAGCTGCTCGGTTCGCTAAAAACACCGAGGACAGTGTTGTCGTTGTTGTTCCGGGAGAAGAATCGGGTTTACCCGGATCCGAAATCCGACCTGAGTCTCCTTCTACCTCCGCATCTGTTGCAACATCGACGGTGGATTGTGATCGTTCGTTTTTCGATTTAACTCCGAGTGATTTCGGGATGTTTCCCGCGTTTGTTTATTACTCCGACGGCTTCTCCAGCTTCTCCGGCGATCAATTTACGGAGTTTTTACCCATCGAAGATTACGGAGGAGAGAATTTATTAGAAGAGTCTTTGTTTCTTTGGGATTTTTGAATTTCCAAACGAAACTATTTAGAGCGAATTTGGGGTTTCTTAAGGTCACGGAGTAATCTGGAGATTTTTGTAAACCGGAGCTCCAACGACCTGGGAACTTGTTTCGGATCCGGATTTTGATATGGATCATATCTTCATTATTTATATCATTCCTTTTATTTTTTTCAATTCTTGTATTATTAATGCAAAGTTTCGATAAATTGTGACAAAAATTTATGTTTTCTATTGGAATCAGGATTTCGTGATTTTGTTTTATATGATTCTGAAGAATAATCCTTCACCACCAGTTCCAAAAAAAAAAAAAAAAAAAAAAAAAGAATATCCTTCGCAAATCACAGTACAATGAGTTTGAGAAGATATTTTATTATTTGGCCCAAAATCTTATAGTTGGGCCTCAATCATTAGTTATTGTTTAGCCCATTTTAAAAATGATTCTCTGTGCTTCGCAGGTGAGTAGGTCCCTCTCTAAGCCTAAACAAATGATAATAAATAAATACCAGGGGTTTTCTTTCTTTATTTAAATGAAATAAAATATCTTCCCAGCAGATATTATTAATGAAAATTTCAAGTTCAACATCAATAAGTCAAGAAAATAGAATTGAAATTAAGGAAGAGAAATGGTCGCCCCAAAAGAAAAGAATTTGAGTCGATAAAATATCAGGAAAATACGAGTAATCGGAAAGATTAAAGTTGAGGATAAGATTCCAATCATTTTCATATTGCCACCTAATTTTCGGCTTAAATAAAAAAAACAATCACTTTCAAAAAGTAAAACCACTATTTGATTCCGGACAAAAAAAAAAACCACTATCTAAATAATAATCTAGGTGCTAATAAGTAATAAATATAAAACAATCCAAGTACTGTGGATGAGTTGGTCTATTAATATAAAATGCAGTAATTTTAAAATAACACTACATTTACTTAAAAAATATATATCGTACATCAGATAATATTTTTCCTTAGAAAAAGTCTTGGATTCCCAATAATATAAATAAATTATATCAGAAATGGACATTTGAATCTTGATGAAATAAAAAAATGGGGTCCTACGGTCCTACCAGACTCCAATGAAATAAAATAAAGAAGGGAATCATTGCATAAAAAATAAAATAAAATAATATCTGAGCCTGCTGATTTCAATAATTGTGTATAGTATATAATGTCGATTAAAGTAACCAAACAAGATAAATAAATACAAAAATAATAATGGTGATAAAAGAAATGGTGGGCCGTTCTATATACTTCAATCATTAATCATAGCACACAAAATTCCAAACTTGAAATGAAACCAGTGGGCTAAAGTTTCTACCTTTCTCCATCTTCTCTTCTTCCTAATCAGATTCTTCCCTATAAGCTTGCCTTCTTCGTTTGCTCTTGTTTTTTTTTTTAAGTTTCCTCACACAATTCTATTCGGTTTTTAATAATTGACTATGATTCTAAGCAAGAGACCTCATCTAATGATCCGTAAATTGTCTGAGATGTTGGTTCCTAGAAGCAGATCTGCTATTAAACCCGAGGATTACACGGCGAGTCCGAGAAGTCCGTTAGATTTAAAATTCCCATCTCCGGTTAACTCGAACCGGTACGGTTCCGGTGGTGTCGGTTTGGGTATCGTCGCTGCGTTGGAGGAAACTAACATCGGGATTAACCGGCATGATCCGGTTCGCTACTCCGGGAGATTCCGGTGCCCGGAGATTGATCTGTTGGATGAGGAATACACATACGTCACGAGCCGTGATGGGCCGACCAAAGTGTATTACAGCGACGACGGGTTTGAATTATGTGAGAAACCGATGGTTATCGCCACAAATGAACCACCGGTTATTAAGAGACAGAGTTTCAAGGATACGACAGAGTTTCTGAGTTCGTGTTGCTTGTGTAAGAAGAGACTTCAAGGAAAAGACATATACATGTACAAGTAAGTTTCATTACATAATTAAAACACTTGATTCTTGGGTCTTTGTCAAAATCGAGACAAATTCAAGATTGTAAATCCCCAAAAGATAGAATTTTGTTGGTTGGTTTTTCTAGAAACTGATTCGTTTTTGTTGTTGTTGTTGTTGTGTTGTGTGCAGAGGTGAGATGGGATTTTGCAGTTCAGAATGTAGATCAGTGCAAATAATGAAGGACGAACGAAATGAGCAATGTAAATCGCAAGCTCCGAGAAACGTTGACGTTTCGAGCTCTTCTTGTGCCTCCAAACAGAGTTTCTCCGCCGGAATCTTCGTATTTTAGGATGAGCACAATGATTCGAAGTGAAGTATAACTAAAAATAAAAGTGATCATCCTTCTATTTCACCTTAAAAGAAAAAGGGAAAAAAATTGTGAAAATTTTGGTTAGGTTTTAGCAATTTGTATAGAAGCTTGCTTTTGGTTAATTTTTCTAATACCAGTTGATGTTTATGCTTTTTACAAGGAATACAAATAACTCAATAAAATACTAGAGATTTTTACTGAACAAGTATGTATCATGTAATTCAAAAAAAAAAAAATCAAGTGAATGTGAGATTGAGCAAGACACATGTTTACAACTCCTTATGGGTTTAACAATCTTTGATCAAAAATACAAATCCTTATGGGTTTACTTCTGGTGTTTTTAAAGAAATTGTTACTAGTCAAGATACTTATAGAGGTTTCAAAATTACAAATTTACAAGTACGTTAAGAATGTGATGTATTAGTTATTTTACTCCGTGAAAATTTCGTATAGTACATAATATACAGTCACATATTCTGGTTTAATTTCTTATTTCCAAACTTTGAGTAATTCATAATTCCAACTCAAAATGTCTTTGAACAAAATAAGACCTGAAGAAACACAATAATAAGTTTTAAATCATTAGGATTCTTAGTGCAATGTATGCACGTGGGCCCTTGGATATGCAACTTGTTGTATTGGGCCCATTGTCAAAAAATAATTATATATTTTTTCCCCAACTGACAAATTATATTTGATCAATATAATCCCCACCATTTTGTTTGATATGATGAAGTCCTGTACTGATTCTGCCCGATATGTAGTTCTGGCGTTTTGTTTACTCTGAAAAATTATGATTTTCCAAACCGGATCTTAGGTCTCTTAACGAATTTCAGACCAAATTTTCGTTTAAAACATTGTTCAAGACCGAACCAAAAAGCTATCGCGGGCCAGAATTCCCATGGCCTACCAAGCCTGGTTTCATTTACTCCACTACCTTATTGGATATTTTATGAAGTTTCTTTTTTCTTTTCTTTTTTACAACAATTGAATATTTTCTAAAGTTTATAGCATTTCTGGAAAAAGGAATGATCGCAACTAGTAGTATAATATTTCTTTTAACCAAAATACTCTAGTTTGTCCAATATTTTACCATCAACAAAACTTAAACGCCAATATTAAAGGACATATCCAAAACCAACGTAGTAGTAAACTTATGTTTGAACAATATGAGTTTTGATAAATAAAATATTTCAGATGTTACCCCAAAACAAAACAAAAAAACTTTCACATGATATTCACGACAATACTTCGAAAATATCCTTTTTCGAAAGAGTTTTTTTTTTTCCCGATGGTATAATAAAGAAAAACAAATGGTTTAATTTAATGATTGAATTACTCTTCTTGCTAAGAGGAAGTGGAACTTCAACTCAATAGGCGAAGAAAGTAGTAAAGAACAACAGGATATAAAAAAAAACTAAGATGATATTATAGACCTCAACAAAAAAACAGAACTGATGTTTCTTACAACAGTTGGAAGCTAATGTTGAGATCGACAAAGGAGAGGATTAAAAGACAATGGCTTAAACCCCACAAACAAACATCAAACACTATAGAGATTACTTTCTTACAAATATACTGAGTTTTTGGCTCATTGACCAAATAAAACTACTAGGTGAGAAATTAACATATAAAAAACGAAGATAGGTGGAGCTTGATATTTGTAACAATGGAGCATCAAAAGAATCCTACGAAATGGTCTCTTAAGTAGCTTCTGGGTCGGATAGTATCAAAGATTACCGCGAACCGAGCCAAGCTGAGTTAGGCTTGGAAGATGCTTCGGCTGAACTATCTATCTGGTATGGTGCCTTTGATGTGATCCTGTTTAAAGGTTACGTGTGGGATCTTGAGAAACTTGCTTCACAAAACATTATGGAATAACAACATGAGATGTTTTTTTAGAAAGATGTATTACCTATCCTTCCTCTTCTCTAGGAAGCGATGAAGCGAAGCTCTTCTAGCAATCGGAAGTTCTACAAATAGAAAAGAGAAGAAGTTAGAGAAATATGGCTAAGCCAAACCTCTGAATATTGTTGAACCTAAGAGGCTGAGAAATATTACCGGAGGCTAAAGAGGACGGGTTGGGCTGGATTGGCTCTTGTGCTGCGGTTTTTGCAGGACTACGAACTGTATTTGGGGTAGAAGCAATCTCTTTTTGATTCTTGGCTAAGGTTTGAGTGTAAGCACTCTGGTTAGTGTTCACTTCAGCTGTGATACCTGTGAAGCTTTTGGAACTTCCTTTGTTAGCCCAGTCAATGACTTCTTTGGCTTTCTCAGCAGAAAAATCATCAAACACCATAACTTGACCGCCGTAGAATACGGTCAACGGAGCAGATTGAGACTCCAGCTTCACAGATCTGTTCAACATCAAGAAACACACACAAAATTAGTCAAACTGATGAAACCTAGCACTAGTATAGTACATATATCAGATGACTCTTTTCACTAATTGAAGATACCATACTTAGTCTCTTTGATCATCTGGACATCTTCTTTGGTCCCAGAGGAAGAGGAAGAAGAAAAGCTTGATTGCCGAGGAAAGATATTCTTTGGTTTGGTGTCTTGAGCAGCTGAAGAATCCATTGCTGAAGCTTCACAAGGGAAGAGATTCATCATTGTGGGCTGACGTGACACTGCAAAATTGATCCAAAAAAGCAAGATTATTCTCCAATCCTTGAAACAATTTGCCAAACAATTCTGGTATCAACTTAGACTTAAATGGCCTCATATACATACACAGATAGAAGTTGACTTGTTATTAAGTAATCAAAGTAGAGGATTCAATTTCAGCTCAACAAGTAATCGAATTTTCAACCAGGAAAAAAACCCCAAAAATCCCAGAGACGAAATCAATACAGATCTAGAGAAAAATAAAGTTTATTTTGTTACCATTGACGTCGGGCTTGCATGTCATATCCAAGCTGAGATCTCCAAAAGTACCCTTCTCCTTGAGATAACGACTCAATCGACTACAAGTCTGAGAGAAGCTCGGCTTCTCAGGTAACCTCCGACCAGATAAATCCCAACACTCAGTAGAACTCGACATCGTTAATCGAATCAAACAACCTGAGTTCTCTGTCGAATTGAAGCAAAATAACCTTCGTAAGCTCTTCAATTTATGATATGACTTAGTTCTGGAATCTGTCTAGGGTTCTTCAATGTACGTTTGTCACGAGAAACAAATGGAGGGACCTCTTTATTACTTTTTGTTTTGCTGGTTGCAGATATTAAAATAAATACGTAATAGAGCATTTAAAACACGTGTTTTAATTTAATGCCTTTATTATGTTAACGGCAGACCAGTGTTTTACAGTTCACCGTCCAATCCACGCTTTTAAGAAATCACCATTTCACCCTCTCAAGTCTAACCAACAGCATTTTTTTTTTTTTTGTATAGTTTTATCATTGCAAAAGGACAAGAAATCTTTTCTTTAGAAAAATCATTACTTGCAAAATTCAAATCCTAAAGTTAATCCATTCAAACGATTTTTGCGTTCGAAAAAGCAAGTCTCATGTGCTAATGTTTATTCTATTACGCTAAATTGTGGAATAGATTGCTTCAAACACTTATACTAATTTATAGAATAATTTGCTTAGTTGAAAAGATGATCATCAAAGTATAAGTAGTACAAATTCATTATCTGTTAAAAATCACCATGTCATTTGGCATAGACATTTTCTAACGTGATATTATATACTAACGGCGTACGTCTTAACGGCGTTGAAGAGAACACGGAGTAGGTCCTACATAACTAAAACTCCACCACAATTCATTTGATCCATAATCACGTTTTGTACTTTCTTTAATGAAATTGTAATATTTGTACAGTACAAAAAATTAAAAGAAGCGGGTAGTGCACGTCTCTTCAACAAATGAAAACCTTACACGTGTCCATCTAAACTGCACACGTTGCACAAGGGCATCGGGCAACGATCAGCTGCTATGCGGCTTATAAGTAGCAGATGATAGCCGCTGATCCTATCCTACTTCTCCATAACTCATTTTATCCTCTAAATTACATTGAGCATGAACCAAAATACCAAATATTACATTGATTTGAGAAACATTCAGCTAATGTAAATGACTATGAATCTCAACTCAGTGACTCGCTAATTAAGGGTCGGTAAGCCAGTTTGTATATATACATACTAACCGAACTTATTTGGTTTTATCAACAGATCCATGAAAAAAATCAGAAGAAAAGACATATATCATAGTTTCTATGTCAGATGATGGCTTAACGGATCAATACAAAGAATGGAAGGAGGGATTCCATTTCTATGTAAAAAATCATTCAGGAAGAACCAAAAGCACATAAAGACATGAGAGTGTGGATATTTTTTAGAGTATGCAACCAAAAAGAAAAAAAAGGTTAAGTGGGGGTCACAAAAATGCAAGAGGGGGTCACAAGAAGAATAGAACACATAAAGCTTAAGATATGAGAGGAATTATCGTCTACATTTTTTTTATTGTAGAAACTTTATCTAGTTATGGTACTCTAATACATGTTTTTTAAGCTGAATCTGATGAGACCCTTTATCTATTTTGTGGATTTAATTTGATTTTCACTATTGATTCCTTTTTTGTGTCTGCTTTTTGTCAGAAGAAAAGCTTACATTTTTATAGTGGGGGTATTTTTGGCTGTTGGAAAGACTTTTAACATTTCAAAAGATCATTTATTTTCTCTAGATATGTAAATAAGAAAAAAGCATAACTGTCAAGAGTTACTAAATTTAAAGGAGAATTGGATTTGGCATTTTTCAGATTTTATGTTAAACAATAGAAATGAAAGACTACAAAGATTTCCAATAAGGTATCACAAGGAAGAGACTTTTAATGGCAAATCCAAACTCTGCTATCTCTGGCACGTTCCGCTCCTGTCCAAGTCTTTGGTGCATCAGATCTTGATCCTAAGAAACTTAGCTAAGCTCTTGGTAGTTGAACAAACTCTGTTGATTCCCGCGACGATGTAACACTAGCATAAACATGGGAAAGTTCTTGTAAACACTGCACATAATAAAAACACTCACCTTCAATCACAGTACAAGATATCATAAATCTAAGTCCACCCCAAATCATTACATGTATTTCTGGTTCAAAGGGAACTAAAAAACTTATCAACGATCCATCTCAACCAGAGTTGACCGTCCTTTGAATCCTTTAAATTTGCATCAATGAACAATGGAATAAATGTACCTTACAGCAAGTTATACAACCAGGTTTGGAGTACATCAACCACTTTTGCTATCACTTGTAAGGAGCAAAAATGATGCTGGAGTTATGGCCACCAAACCCGAAAGAATTTGACAATGCTGCTTTAATGTCCAATCTCTCCTTCTTAGGACCCACCAGCAACTTTGTATCCTGCTCCAGTTTACATTTCACATGAAGATTATTAAATCTCTCTGACTGTTTTTTTGTTTTGTTTATGAACATTGAATGGTCTTTGTGTAGTATTGACTTATAACGATCAGCTTGAAATAACAAAAGCCAAACAAAATTTCTAACATACCACTCCACTGTCTGGATTCTCAAGGTTGATATTTGGATGAACCCATCCTGTCTTTATTGCCTGTAGGAAACAACTAAAAATTAGCATGAAAAATGAGAAGATTGCACACAATTTCACTCTATTATATTTCTTCCTTGTGGATACACTGATGTTTCTAACATTTGTTTGTTACCTGCACGGTTGCGACAGCCTCTACCGCCCCAGCAGCTCCCAGCAAGTGTCCAATCATAGATTTTGTGGAATTTACCTTAAGCTGCCACATCGTGAAAGAGTAAGTAAGTAAAAGCACACAAAAAAAAAGTCACCTTGGAATTTTGTACAGAGAAGTGAAAAGCTACCTCAGTATTTTGGCCAAAACAGTGAGCAAGGGCTTGGTACTCCTTAATGTCTCCAGCCGGTGTTGAGGTTGCATGTGCATTTATGTAATTTATTTGTTCCTTTGAAATGCCAGCATTAGCTAAGGCTCTCTCGATACAGAGAATGACACCAGCCCCTGTGGATTTAAGACAAGAGATTTAAAATTTGCACTTGACTAGCAGACTAATATGAATTAGGGAAAAATGAAACTACCATCAGGGTGCGGCTCGGTCATGTGATACGCATCACATGTGAAGCTCCCACCAAGGAACTCTGCATAGATAGTTGCTCCTCTTTTCTAGGAAAAAAAAAAAAGCAAAATGCTTATGTTCTCACAACTTGTTCAATAGCAAGAATAAAAAAAGGTATAGAGATAAGTTTCATTTTGTGATTAAACAATGGGAAACAAGGAACAACAACAAGAACGAATGAGTTGTATACCTTAGCATGCTCAAGTTCTTCCAGAAGCAGAACTCCAGCTCCCTCTCCCATCACGAAACCATCTCGATTCTGTTATGCAATCAAGACCAGGTTTACAAAACAAGAAGAAAATCCAAACATAATACAATACACACATTTCCTCCAATTACATCTCCTACAACATTACAGACATGTAAGGGAAATTCCTGTTGGCAAAAACTCAATACAGTGTTTCTATCATCCACTGTCGGTAATCAAGATTTAAACGAAACAATGGAAGGGTAAGACAACACGCAAATAGAAAAATGGAAAAGAAGACAGGACAAGAGATTGTGGAAAATTACGCTATCCCAAGGACGTGAAGCTTTTGTTGGATCGTTATTCCTTTGTGAAAGAGCACGGCATGCAACAAAACCTCCCAATCCTGCATTGGTACACGTACGATAAGAATCATGTAGCTTAAAGCTTAAGCGCAGAGGGAATAATGTAATATTGGAGAACGAGTTTGCACCTATTGGAATGATAACAGCATCTGAGCCACCACAGAGCATTACATCCTGAAAGATTTAGGGGAAGACAGTCAAGGTCTAATAAAAGTAGAACCACAAGACGTCTACCAAACTGTCGAATTACCAAGTGGACGAAGGATACTTACAGCTTCACCGTTAATAATGTGGTTTGCTGAATTCAGAATGCAAAAGTTGCTTGTGGCGCAAGCAGTTGAAATGGAATAGTTTGGCCCCATCCATCCCTAATACATGACCACAAAGAAAGCTCAGAACTAAATTGCTGGTGGTCATCCCTTTTATATTACACAAGATTCGAATTTAATCAGACCAGATCCATAGCAAGCATAGCAGAACCCATGTTTGTTGTTGCAAAAGGCACACAAAAAGGATTCATTTTCTTGTAAGAGATCCTAAGAGCTTCAATAGCATCGTGAAAGACCTGTAATAATATAGACGGTTAAAATTTAAAAATGAAACAATTAGCACTGGAGCTCATAATATTTCGATTTAATATTCATGTGATCCTTTTGTTAGTGAAAGCATGGTTAAGCTAAAGCCCCGGATCAAGAAAGTACCTTCATGCCTCCCATTGCTGAGCCAATCAAAACTCCACATTTGGTTTTGTCAAACTCTGCCATTACATCTTCAGTTACCCCACCATCATCCAAAGCTTTCTTACCAGCTGTGAGAAGATAAAGCATGAACTTGTCCATCCTTTTTGAAAGTTTAGGAGCAACCCATCCTTCAGTTGAAAACGATTTAATCTCTCCTGCAATTCTCTTGACAAAGGTAAAAACAAGGAAAGATATTCAAGTACACCACAGAAGCAAACGGAGAAATCCCGCACACCAAAAAACAAGCTTACAAGAGATCCTGATATAATGCTTACCGTAGGAAATTCAGAACAATCGAAATTCTCAATCTGGCTAATACCACTGTTGCCTTGTAGCAAATTCTCATAAAAGGTATGCGGGTCATGACCTAATGCTGTTTCAACTCCCATTCCCGTCACAACAACTCGACGCTGCTCCATAGGGGGTTTCTTGTTAGCCATGGCTTCCTTTTCCAAATCCATCGCAACTGCCATAGCTCCACCTAAAAACCAACATTATAGTTAATGATAGATTAACTTAATCAGCTATACTATAGAGAAACCATATCTCAATAGCATGGTAACAAAACAGTCACAGGTAACTTCAAAATTTTATAGTTTCCAAGCTCTGTTTCCTCATTCCTCATCTAGAGTCCAATATTGGGCCTAACCTCACAAAATGTGCTTTTATATATCGAATCACAATAAAAATCCAAACTTCACAATTCATCTACTTCCCCCTTTCAACTTTACCTCTAAATTTCATCATTAGCCCAATAACATAAACCCCATAACAACATCGAACTAAAATTTGCATAGAGAACATAAAACGAGAAACTAAAAAAACAAAAGTCGTCAACTTGAAATTGAAAACAAGAAAAATGAGAAAAATGTAATACCGGAGCTAGCTGCTCGATTCAATCTCCTCTGGTTTCGATTCAAAGAAACACTAGTCGATCCAAAGAGAGAAGACAAGGCATTGTTGTTGCTCTTGTTATAGTGACTACAAGGACCAAAATCCAAACAGGAAGTGACAAGAGCCTGAATACCACCACCGGATCCAGAAGCGGCTGAACATTTACTAAGCTGCCTCCTTCGTCGACTCCGCCTACCAGATTGAAGCACAACAGCCTGACGGCTATCTCCGCCGCCGTGAGCGACGGACATGCAAGCAGCAACAAACCAGGTACATAACGGAGATGCGTAACAAGAGGACGCACCCACCATGGCAAAATGTGAAATGAATAAAGCTGAGAATAGAAGAGAAACGTAGGAAGAGCTAAGACAAAGCGAGAAATGGGTGAAGAGAGAATCTAGCGGAATGGAAAATGGGATTTAAGAGGAATCGATCTGCGATCTCTCTCTCTCTCTCTCTCTGCGTGCACAAGAGCTTCGATGCGTAAAATCGTGCGTGGAGACGCCAAAAATCTTCCTCTGAGAACAATGAGACATATACATACAACACTATAATATAATATACCAATCGACACTTGAAATCTCAAAATTATCGATGACCAGAATAAAAATTATATTTATTTTTATTTTATTTTTAATTCTGAATCTTAAAAGTAATTATAACTTTTTGCAACTTAAATATATACAGCTGCAACCTTTTTTATCTATTTTTATTCAAAGTTGATGATATCTTTTCAAAAAAAAAAAAAAAAATTCCTCGCTTTTTCATAACTAAAACAAAATCTTGCTACCTTATTTTCTTTTATTAGCTTGCTATTTTGTTTTCAAGCGAAAAAATAATATAGCATAGGATTGTGAAACAGTTTCTGCACAAATGATAGAAAATCAAAATTTGTGTTCAATTATTAGTTATGTAGTTAAAAGTTATTATTATACAGTTATGCAAATTCCACTATATTTTTCTTTAACCTAGCGATACTGTGGATAAATACACGAGTACATACAGATTTAGTGACCTCGGTTTAATCGAAGGAAGGACACTTGGAATATCATTATTTTATTTTTGGATTACTTGTTTTGTGGCAGCGGAGTGTTGCAGTAGGGATAGCGATATGGCAAAGTAGCCACTAGTATTATTTTTCATAAATTTTTTAGATTAATGTCTTCAGAAATACACGTATAAAGTATACATACAAACACATGAACTTTACTAATGTTCATGTTCATAAATAATAAAAGCCGAAGAATACGTTCAAGTGGTCCGGTGATGGTAGTATGTAGTAGTAGATCCAGAAAAAAAAACATTGATAAAAGTCATGGATTTGATACGTTTTATGATAAACAAAAAAAACTTAAGAAATAGACCCTTCAAAATAATTAAATACGTACAATTAATGTCCTTTTGACTATTATATGTAATCAATAGTTTGATATGATCCACGTGATTTGTTTTTCCATTTGATCGTAACATACACACACATCAAGTAGCTCTAATTAAATATGAGCATCAAATCAACTTGTATTGTATTAATTAGACGATTGGTTTATGTTGGTTTGGAACCCCGAGATTTTTCAGGTTTTTTAAATTTATAAAGTGATGTAATAATATAAAAGAAAAAAAAAAAAAAAAACAGAGGAAGCAGGAAAGAGGGAGCAAGAGAAAATGCATGGAAAGAGTCAAAGTGGGTAAGCTCTCTCATACCTAACATCCCATTTCGCATCACCATTCTCAGCTAAACCAGCCTAATCAACGGTTTCCATTTTGTGTGTACAATCATTTCTCACACGTGTCAATTCCTGGTTCGTTTATCTGAGGATGGAACAAACGAGCATGAGTCGGAACATAAGCAGCATTACATCAAAAGCTAAGGTGTGTTAGATAGACAAAGTGACACTAGTGTGTTCCTCCATAACTGCGTGTTTTCACTTTCACCTGAGATCCACTGATAAACGATTCATGTTTGAATATGGTCTGTTGCCAAATCCTCCCTGTAAACATCATGCAACAAAAGCTGAATCCAGCTCGGTTCGGTTCCATGAGCTGAAATTCTCACCTAAAGACCAATAGAAGAATTAAAAACCAAAGTCAACTCTTGGAGTGTTCTGAGTTGGAATGGTTATTTACTAATCAAAGGTCACAGATATTTGTCCCTATAATCCGAAACAAAAGTGGTCTTTGTTTTCACAATTTGTTGTCCACGGTTCAAAAGCATACCAACTTTGCGTTCTATTGAAACAAAACAGAAATTGTATTGGTTCGTCTACACATAAACATGAACATGAAACAAAATACACATCATAGACAAATGGAGGCAAAGGAGAGTGAGTACTCGGAAGAGTTTGATCCAATAAAATAAAAACTCTTTAACGCTTGGAGAACTGTGGTGCTTTACGTGCCTTCTTGAGTCCAACCTTCTTTCTTTCAACCACTCTCGCGTCTCTAGTGAGCAAACCTTCCTTCTTCAAAGGCGATCTATGGTCTGCACTTACCTTCAAGAGTGCACGTGCGACTCCAAGCGTGATTGCTTGAGCTTGACCAGAGAGACCACCTCCATGGGCTTTAACAAATACGTCGTAGCTGTTCTCATAGCCTAAAGTCACCAATGGGACTTTAACGTACTGAAGCCATAACGGATTTCCCTGAAGGTACTCCTGAAAAGGGTTTACAAGGATCATCATTAGCAATGTAAAGTCTTCAACTTTATCACAATCTCTGCCTGTTATCATTTCTTAGCAACTTATCCTAGTTTAAATAGCCTAGAATTCAACATAAGAACTACCTGTTCAGACAGTTACTTCTTCCAGTTTCAATTTAATCTATAATGTGCTGATACAACTCCCAGATCACAAAGAAGTGCATGAAGTTACAGTTTGATCACAAGTGCAGAGAACTTCTTCATAAAACTCAAGTATATCTCTGCTCTGAAATGCTGCAAATTTATACTATTCAATGATTACACACTATGCATGATGTCAGTCTTTTGTAGGTTTCGAGAATTAATGGAAACTCAGAAATGTTTAAACGGGACAAGTTGTATTGCTTCCATAGCTTTTGCTGGTAAAACACCTATCTCAATTTCAAATTTTAAACACTCTCAAGAACATAAACCCCAAAACACTAAAATTCCCAAAAATCAAGGCTTTTAAGTGAACACATTAAGCTACTAGAGCAACAGTGTAATAGCAGCAATAAGATAATGGAATTAGAAATAATTTAGAACACAGATAAATTACCTTAGCATCTCTATAGTTTATGATAACCTTCCCAGTGCCTTCCTGAAGAACAACTCGAGCGATGGCACACTTACGGCGTCCAGTGCCGATGATTTTCTGAGCAGCAAAACCTCCAGGGAGCCTCGATTTAACGTACTTCTTCAATTCGATTGTTTCATCTTCCGCTGGTGGAGCAGCCACCGTGGCGGTTATCGAAAGAGAAGCCCGACGAGCTGATTTCGCCGGTAATGGGAAAGATGAACTCGCGCGGGTGAATGAGAGGGTGTTGGGTCTCTGAGAAACCTGGGAAGAGAACGAGAGTGAAGAGAGAGAAGAGGCGAGATTTGAAATCGACGCCATTATCGCTGAACGAAGAAGATAACGGGTGAAGCGAAGCTGAGCTCAGGAATTTCGTCGAACAGAGAAAAGGAAGAAGATAACGAGCATGACCCTATCGCTTCGTGAGCTCTCTACAAGTGATGAACTCGGCCCATTGAAGCCCGTTAAAACGTTAATTGGGTTTCACAAGTGAGCACGAGTAAAATCTTTAGATTATGTCATCAGACCCATGGGTTCGTGACACGTGTATCTTGCTTCAACAAACTAGAACAGTCACTATTTTCTGGCTGACCAATCATGTGTTGAGATGGCTTTATCTAGTAGAAAAGTCACTACCATAAGTGTGCATGGATCTATTTTATCTGAGTTCATATAATTCATTATTGTAGCCAAGCGTGAATCCAAAATAATATTTTTTATTTAATTTTTAATTTGGCAGCTTTTTCATATGTAGACGAGATTAATTTTTTTTAAAGTTCCATATGTTTTTTATCCTCTTTAAATACCTAAAAGAATCATTTCTTGCCTTTTGATGGCTTGTTTCATAACCTATGTACTTTGTTGTCTTTGATTAATGAGAAAATTTGCGGAAAAAAAAATTATTAATTAACGAAGGATCATATCAATGCTGCAATGCATAAGGTGTATGTATCTCTAGTGTACTATTATGTAATCAGCAAGTGTAACATGAGAACGAGCGTTTTTTTTATTTCTCACAAATTAAAGCTTAAGAATCAAACAGACATTACAAGCCGAGGCAAAACATAGTCCAAAGATAATGTAGATCAACATAATGTTAAAAAAAAATTCCAACAACACTTGTGACAATGTATAATAACCCAAAAACATTGCCAAAAAAACAGAACAGCGTCTATTCGATTCATCAAGATACTTCTACTACAACAAGAAGTTCCCAAACCGTGTACCAGTTGGCATTGAAGAAAGACTTGAATGCCCTCCAAACAAACTAGATCCATGATGTCTTTGTCCATAACGAGGACGAGCTGTTTCAATCCTAGTAGCAGATGGTCGATTGGGGACAGAAGCACCACAACAATTGAGCTTAGATCTCGGGTCAGAAGATGGCTTACCCATTCCATACAAAGGAACCAAACTATCAACCTTGACCAAAGCTTTACAAACAGGGCAATGATTTGATTTGGAATTGAAATGGAGCCACTTGTAGAGACAAGGCCAACAGAACAAGTGACCACATAGAGTCACGATCGGTTCCTTTGCCAGTTCAAGACAGATATTGCATCCAAAGTTGCTCGATGCATCTTCTTCGTTCGTGTTGCTGGTGTTACTAGACATTGGATCTTTTTCCTTCTGTATACGCAAATGAAACGATGAATGAGATGGAACCCTAAAATCGTTTTCTAAAAAATTGATAAAATATGCAGACAGATATATATATATATATATATATATACAACAACAACAACAACAACAAAAAAACTCAATTTCGATGATATTAAAAAGCATTACAAAAAAACTCAATTTCCAGTGATTGAATATTTACCTGAGCGACGAGAGAGATGGTTTGTCGATGTATGATCGTGGACGCGGAGAATGAGAAGAGCGAGAGATAAGAGAGAATTCAGTGAATTAAAATTGGAACAAAGGTGTTAATTAACTAACCGATTAACGAAAAAAAGAAACAAAGTTGTTAATAATACTTTTTGTGGCTGACGAAGTCTCCCATGAAGTTTCCTCGATGTCATCGGACGATTATTTGTTTCTTTTCCCATATTTATTAATTACACTTATTGCTAAAACGATCAAATTGGTTTTGGGGGTCAAGAAATCAAATTATTATTTCCTTTTTTGATAAATATCCTAATATAAAATCGAGAAAATTAGCTTTATTCCTTCCCTTTCAAATTAAACATCTGTCTTAGAGTAGTGTTTTTGTTTTGAAAAGATTTTATATGATTTTAATGTAAGTTTTAGAAATAAAAATCTCATTTAATTCGTACTGTTTAGTTCGCGTAAAAATGTCAAAACGACAGCTTAATTAGTTTCACACGTAGCGATTACTATTAGTACTGTTTATGTACTTCTCTAATTATAAAGTCAAACAATCCATTAAATGTATATTACGATAATGACATACTGTAAGCATAAAAATTGTGATTTTGACTGCTCCTGGATTCTGAGATGTTTATGATCATTAATCAGTTACAAATCCAATGAAATAATTATACATTATGAATAAAATAATTTAGTTATTGTTAGACATTAATCCTATAATATGTTTTTTTTACTGCTAGAAAATAATGCATGAAACCCACTCGATTTTGTTTTGAAATTAGAATAAGCTTAAACCTTATACATGTTTTTTTGTTTGTTAAGAGTTTAAACCTATATATGTTTTAAATGTTTTGATAGTGTTATGGTTACAACGTTTTTCTTTAAAAATATTTCAAGAACCTTAATCGTTTTATATCATTCTAAACGTAGGTTTTAATATCCTTAATTAATATTA
Source organism: Cardamine occulta (assembly GCA_028015245.1). Classification (NCBI taxonomy): domain Eukaryota; kingdom Viridiplantae; phylum Streptophyta; class Magnoliopsida; order Brassicales; family Brassicaceae; genus Cardamine; species Cardamine occulta. Next base: position 18,459,901 of record CM051369.1, read on the forward strand.
CGGAGTACAACGAATCAAATTGACTGGAACTATATAGGAAGGTTCCAAATGGAACATGATCCAAAGAATTTCATACGTGGATTTACTTAAAAAAATAACATATGCTTTTAATATGTGCTGAAGTCCAAAAATACATGTTTCTGGAAGGATTAGTTGATGGTAAGTCTTTGTTGCATTGATCCTGTACCGCACTGCAGTTAGACTTTCATTTTATACAAATCAACTTACATTATCCTTAAAATAAGAAAAAAATAAAAGACAATCGTATCATATGCATATTCCTACCCTGCACGAAAAAAAGTCACGTAAATTGTTTGGATTGATGATTTGGACTTTTTTCCATCAATTTTATTTATTTATTTAATCGACTAAAGTATAAAGAATTTCCATATGAGGTATAAAGTTTCACTTCTCTATATTTTGGTTATAAATGATAATAAATCAATTAAATTGTGTTAAGTTTGACCGTGACACTTTCAGCGTCGTATTCCAATTTTATTTCTAAACAGACGCAAAAATTGAGGAAATACGGTAAGATTATAAAAAAGCAGAGAGCTAATAAATACGAAACAAAAAATCTCTCTCTTCTCCTCTCATTTTTCCCACCTCATTCCTCAACTGCTTCTTCTTCCTTTATTCTTTCAGATACACAGCGACTGTTGCTTTGATTTGATATCAATGACGATGAATTACTTGTTAGCGGAGCATCCAACGATCGTTAACTTCCGTTGGAGTCCAACCCAATCATATGCCTACACGTGGTCTTTCCTGTTCACCGCCATCTCATTTTACGTTATTGCCGCCGTCACTCTCCACCTCCTCGTCAAATTCTTCCGCCGCCGCCACGGCTTCTCTCTCGGTCCGATCCCAGCTCTACACAGCTTAACCACGGCTTTAATCTCTGCCGTCATCTTCGTCGGGATTCTCCTCTCCGCCGCCGCAGAGATCCGTGACACGCAGTGGCTATAGCGGCGCACGCGTACCACGGCTCTCCAGTGGTTCCTCTGTTTTCCCGTAGGCACACGCGCTTCATGTCGCGTGTTCTTCTGGTCTTACGCGTTTTATCTCTCTCGATTCCTTCACTTGTTCCGCACCTTCTTCTCCGTGATACGACGTCGTAAGCTCAGCTTCTTCCAGCTCATTAACCAGTCTTCTCTCCTCTGTATCTCCTTCCTCTGGCTCGAATATTCCCAGTCTTTTCAGGTAATTTAACCGGTTTCGGTTTTACCACACTTTAAACCGGAATCAGTTACCGAATTTCTAAATTGGACCGTTCTCCGTGTTTGGTTTGCAGGTTGTAGCGATACTGCTGACGACCGTTTCGTACGCCGTCGTTTACGGTTACAGATTCTGGACGGAGATCGGGTTACGTGGCGCGTGTTTTCCGTTCGTTGTTAACTGTCAAGCCATTTTGTTAGGGTGTATGACGGTGTGCCACGTAGGCGTTCTTTGCATCCACCTGGTCAAACGCGGCGGTTGTAACGGCATTGGAGCTTGGTTGTTTAACTCCGTTCTAAACGCCGTTATCTCGTTGCTCTACTTGAAGTTTTATGTCAAGACGCGTTCAATGACAACGGCTAAGCCCACATAACCAATCATTTTTGTGCATATAATTAAATTATACTACTCCATATATTTATATTTAATGATATTAGCATCCGGAAAAAAATCTTCTTCAGCTAAAAAATAAAAACTGAAGATCAGATTTTTTCTTCTGTTGTTGTTGTATGATAGTTTAGTGTTGTACAAATGATATATCCTTCTGGAAATTGGGGCTAAGGATAGGATTAATTGTAATTGCTCCGATATAAAGTAGAGATCTTTTGATTACATATTAAGTTTATTTTGACCTTTTCAAGATTCGTCTCTTTCCCCAGGTTATAACTTATAAGGAAACAAAAGTCCGGTCGCTTTGGAATTGGATTCGTTTCCTTTTCAACATTCAAGAAAAGAAAAACAATAGATTGACTTTTATGAATTAAGTTTTGTAAAAATAACCTGAGAAAAGACAAAAGTCGATCTGCTCTATACAATAACACATCTTAAAAGGTACTCCACGATGTCAATCTCCAGCGTCTACTTGTTTCCGATCAATAAGAACACCGTCGTCCCAAGTTTCAGAGTATCTGTAGAAAATAGGAATCAACAATAATGAGTAAAGAGACTAAGGAACTTGGTATTGCTCTGTTTTGAATACAGAGAAGACGAGTTTTAAGACCTTGTTCCATCAACATCTATACAGAGGAACTGCCCGTGTCGCCATCCATCTTTGAAATGTCCAAAGAATATCTCACCGGCCTTTGAATAGAACCGTCCTTCGCCGCTGGCTTTTCCTTTCCAGAAATTTGCAAACCACCGATCACCTTTGTGGAAATAAAACCAGCCCTGCAAGAAGATAAACAAGTTTTGTCTGTCTGATAAGAGATCTTTATGTCACAACAGAAAACGTTTCTACAGTTCTTTCTCAAACCTATTCGATAGGTTGGGGAAGTAGGAAAAGATTTTCACATGGCACTAGCTAGTAAAAGTATAAGGGACTGGGTGATACTAAGCAGTTTGTTCACAAGTGTAGTCTCAATAAGCTAATAAAAAATTTGAAATGGTCAAAGACTATTTCACCTTTCCGTGTATTAAATCTTCTCTCCATGTGCCTTGGAACACATCTCCATTCTTGAAGTAGAATGTTCCAAGACCAGATCTTTTACCATTGTGCCACATTCCATCATATATGCTTCCGTCTCCAAGTACCAAACGACCCTGGTAGGAAAATTCAGCCATTACTTTGGGATGAACTAAGAAGCTTGTATCAAACATACGACAAGGATCCATCGATGAGGATTGTCTTCAATGAGTAAAGCCAACAAGGCGGAATACCTTTCCTTCGGGAAGGCCTCCTTGGCATCTTCCCTTGAACAGTCCTCCTCTGTACTGCATCTCTAGAATAGGACTCCATCTTTTTGATGAATCTCGTTCAGCTTCCTAAGTTTCAAAGAATTAAAAATTGAAAATTCTGTCAGTTAACTAGTCTCTGAAAATGTTAACAGAGGTACTATGGTCGTGGCAGCATGCTTAGATTACAAAATGACTCTTCATCATGGTTGCAGACTGAACCAAGGAGCACACTTTTGCCTCTCTATGCATTTTGTTCGGAAAGCAACCCACTAGAAAGAGAATGCTCTTATATCTTAACCTCACAGACTGCTGTATTGCTACTTACCAGCATAGACGCTGCTCGAGCGGATAGATTTCTTTGCTTTGTAAAATCAGCATATTTCTCAGATAGCAGAGTAGATGCAGTATCACTAGAGTCTTTTGTTGAGCCATTAGGGTTAAAAAATGATTCATCTCTGGAATCAGCCTTCCTAGAGGGTTGATTGGCGACACTGAGACTACTGTTCAAATTCTTAGAAGGTCTCACACCAACAGGAAGGTTGACAGTACCCAGGCTTAGAACTGCAGTGTTGCCAGAATCAGCTGGCCATTTCTGCTCAATTTGATATCCCGGATCCATACTCCAATTAGCAATTGGCTCTCTCTGGATAGCACCATAATCTACAATAGATGATTTTCCAATTACTTTTATAATAGTTTACGTTTTAGAGATCACTACTTCAGCATCCTATAAATAACAAGTAATTAAGCATCTCGACCACTAATAATACATACAAAAATAATCAGCAAGGAAAAGTCGTCTTCAAATTTTGTACCTTCTATATTTTCATCAGCAAGATCCAATCGACTGTTTCTGGATGGTTCCTCTTCTTTTAATGGGTATTCACTATCACCGCTCTCAGAATCTCCCAGGAGTTCCTCCGACTCAGTTTCAAATCCTTCAACACTCAGATCGGAACTTTTGATGTCAGTAAAGTTTTGTGAATCTTCCATTGCAACTGGCACATCTCCAAGTCCACTATTTGTTTCATTTTGGAGTTGTGAACGATATCTCTTGAAGATATTTAAAACAAAAGGAACAAGACCAGAGAAAATGTTGCCTTTGTTGGATGTCTCCTCTTCTGAACAACTGTGATGACATATGAAATAGCATTAATGCTAGAAAGTGGTCACAAGAAATAACATCTGTCTTGACCAAAAGCTTCATAGATGTTAATCAAACAAATGAAAGTATATGGAAGAAATGCTGAAACCATATATGCTTTTCTCTGTTGGGTATACATGAGCTTAAATCGTCAGCGTTGTTAAACATGAATACCCACCTTAGAATAAAAAACGTTGTGACAAGCACTTTAGATTCCAGACCAGGTTCATGAACAGTAGATACTATAATATCTCCAGAGTACTCCATTGTTTGACGGAAAGTACGGAGAATCGTTTTCACATCCTTCTTCTGAAGAGGTACCGAACTAGCGACAATGCATATAATAGCATTTAGATCCTGCACGTTGGAAAAAGCAAGGTTCACATGAAAAAAAGTTACTTGAGGAAGTAATTTCGTAAAAAAAATGGTTTCAAGGAGCATATCTTTTAATAAAAATTTCCAAAATACGCACAATTAAAAGTTTCAAATATCCTTGCTCCTTCCGGAGGGAGATGCCACTCTGTTTTAGAGGTTTATCTAAACGGCACTAAGTTTAAATTTATTTCCTCAATTATCAAAAAATCCTGTATTAATTTTATTATATTCAAATTATTATCAGACAAATCCTCTTCATCTACTCTGGAAGAGAGATACGAGAATGTGTAGAGGAGAAAAAAAATTCAAACTAAGAATAGTAAGACAAATGAGTCTTCTACGCAATGCTCTTTTAAAAGATTAGAAATACCTTTATACCAGGTCGAAAGAATGGGCAGTCGTATATGGCTCGTAAAATCGAAGTCTTGAGGTTGTGACCAACTCCAAAACCAACTTTTGCCTCTTTGTAGTGTTCTAGAATCTGGATACAAGAGAATTGAAGGATTGAAGACAAGCTCAAACTAAGATACTATCATATGATCTGTTTGAACCATTGAAGACGTAATCACTTAAATTTACAATTGGAAACGAATTCCTGCACTGAGGCTTAATTGTAAGATGTTATTATAATAAAGAAGCAAGGGTACTATACCTTACAAAAAAATGGGTAGAAAAATGGAATCTCAAGAACAGGTAAGACAATGAAGATCTTTATTATTAAAACCCAGAAGGAAATAAAAAAACACACCGTTGTAACTTCTGAACCATCAAGTTCTTTAAGATCTTTATGCATCACGTCGATGAAGTTTCCATGCATCCCCTGGATAAAAACCCATATATGAAAATGACAACAAATTTGAGTATACAATGAGAGACAGCACAGCAGAAAAGTAACCTTACACTTATCAGAGCGGAGGCTGCATTTATTGCCATCGATACAGCATTGTTTGCATTTCTCAGCGCCTCATCCAAAGTTACCAAATCCTTCTGTAGTAACATCTCAATGTCGATATCTAAATATCCCAAATTAAAGTCAGTTCATGGCCAGCACAACTAAAAGGTAGTTTTCCTGACGCTAATGTGTCAGGAAATCTTTCATAATGCTGATAAAAGTACCTATACAAAAATTGGTGTGTTGCTGCAGTTTTCTAGCCAAATCGTTAACCTGCACAAAACCTAGGAAATCAGAAAAAGAGAAAAAAAAAAACTCCAACTAAAGATAGTAAATGCAGTTTTACTTGTTTGCATATAGAGATAGCATTTGATGGGCTGTTTTTAGTTTGTTATATGAAATAGTATACAATAATCTTAAGTTTTAACAGAATTTCAATCTAGCGACAACAAAAAGATAAAATCCCAAATTGGCTCTTTTGGTACATACCAAAACAGGTACAACTTTAGTGACAACAAAAAAAACTACCTCTTCTAGACGCCTTCGCCCTTCAAAGCTGAAAGGCTTTAGTAGCACAGCAACAGCTAAGTAACCTCCAGATCTTACTGCACTAAGAATACTAATAGCTTCAACCTGGTCAGAACCATATCCAGCACTAACCACCTGGCAAGGGGAAAAGTTTAAGAAGAATCAGATGCATGATTGTTCAGTTATATTAACAGAAGAAAAGCTTGGATCCTACAAGTAATTCTACTAAATACATGTGGGCACATGGAACTGCAAAATACACGAAGTTTTTGTAAGATTAAACAGAACACAGACAATGAATAGGCAAGAAAAGTACAAACAAGGATGAAGGCCCTTGGACGTGATTGTAACAGCTCCATTGGATTCATGGTCTTGGATACATTATCTGTAAACATAAAGAAGGAGGTAATAGGTAAGAAAAATACTCTTGAACAACCAGCTAACAAATTGCTGCAATCTCTCTAAGACACTAAAAAATTCAAATTAAAAAACCCTGTTTATAATCTGATTCAAAAGGAAAGAAGAAACAGGTAAAAATGACCTTCTTGATTGAGCCTCTGCTGTAAAACTAAATCTCCAGAGCTTTCCTTGCTAATACTCCTGAAAAGGAGAGTTTTCAGTTAAATTTTGTCAATTTCAAGAATACACAGAACATCCATAATGCATTCAAGCCATAAGCTTCATCAGTAGGAAAGTTACAAACTTGAGGAATGTAATAGTGAACTAGGAAAATCCATCCGATTTGGAAAATAAGTGGCAAACGTAACAGAAAGGGAGGAGCTTTCGATTCAGGGTAGATGAAATAGTCATAAGACAGAACAAAAATCGAGAACATATACCAAAATCGGAGAGGAAGAGAAGGAAAAGGAGAATCCAAGCAGGAATCCATGATAGAATCCTTTCGACTACCAATGACAACGACCTCAATGAACTCAGCTCCATCTCCAGCTCTCTCGTACGTCTCCATCGGAGCTGAATCTCTCACCAAGCACATCACGCAAATCCGACGCACCTTTCGAGCGGTACATTTCAATCGCGTCGTAGCACCAAGGGACGAAAACGGAATTCCAAAAGAAGGAACGAGAGCTAAACGAGAGAACAATGGTACTCGGAGAGTGGAGAAAACGGGAAGCTCCATAGAAATTGGCATTGCTCTGATCCTATGGAATCACTTAAAATAAGAAATAAGAAAGTCACATGAATTGAATGATGATGAGATTCAGACAAAGGAGAAGATCGGAGTAGAGCATGTCTGAAGTTCTCCCCGATAATTCTCAAGGAGTAAAAGCGTGAGCAAAATATCCAGTTCGCCGGCACAGTGAATTAGTTAATTGTATACATAAGCCCTCATGTTTTATTACTTATTTCTGTTTTAGTCCCATGTTATGTTTTATTACAGCTACACCCCTACTATAAGTTGACGAATAGGTGGCGAATATACTCTCTGAACCGATCAATCATATCCTCATATTTGGTCTACTATCACTTTTAACAGAGTTTACTTTTTTGGTCAATGTTAACTTATAATCAAATGAGAATCAAATTATAATTTTAAAAGAACCATTCGTTACTTCTACTAAAATAATGAGTCCAATATTAACGAGACATCATCTCAAAAGTCCCTTTTGGTGAAATACAAATCTCCTATATCTCAAACTAATTTAAAAAACTTGAGATCCAAAATTTAGAACAAAAATTATAGATGTGGTGGCTATAAGAAAGAGGCAGCGTGCTAAACTGAAATAAATGATTAAAAACGTGATTATATATGTTTTCTTGTTTGGTACAACTAATAATAATAAGTGGACTATTTAAGGTTTATTTTAGAGGTTGCTACACGTTTGAGTTTCAAAAAAAGTGTAACGACGCCGAGGAGAATCATATATCGGGTCGCAAGTGTCAGCTTAAGGGGTTTGTCTTCGCGGCAGCTTTTGACCTTTTCCGCATTCAGCGAATCAGATTGATATATTACGATGCACCTTACCGTCTCTGATAATTCCACCGTCTACCCTTAGATCCAAAACCGAAACGAATCCTTCCTCTGAAACTTGGGTGAGATTCGGATTCCTCTGTTCCATTTAACAATTATCCTCTTTGTCTTCGCCAACTTCTTCCGCTCTTCTACTTCTCTCCAGGTACTCTATCTCTCTCTCTCTCTCTCTCTCTCTCTCTTCTTCGTCGTCATGCTTTCTCTGTAGATTTTGTTTTGCCCTTTTGGAGATACATGAGAAGTGTTGATCTTGCTCTGTCTCTGGTCCTATATATCACGTGGGATCTGATTATTAGTTGCGGTTTTCACAAGTCTTTCCCAATTTGGTGATGTTTTTTTCCGTAAATTTGCGTGTTTGTTTTTGGAATACTGATGATTATATAGTCAATTGGATTCGATTTTATACAGCTTTAGATACTTAGTATGACGATGAAAAGCATGTTTCTTTATCCTTATTCATTGCTTTAATCTCCCACTGAGCTCATAGAAACCCAATTCTCTGTTCATAGTTTTTTATCGAGATTAATTCATGTTCCTGAGATTCAAGTTTGCATTTTTTTTTCCTTTTGTAAGTTTCGTACAAACTGAAGAAAGATTGGGTTTTTATAGATATTTTATACATGGATGAGTTGATTAGGGATCTCTAATCTATAGTCTTCTGCACATGATTGTTGGGGAAGGATTTATGTGGGTCACAGTTATGAAAGATATGGGATTTCAGCTATTGCTTTAGCTTAAAGTTGAAATTGTGGTTGTACTCAAATTGCAGATTTAGGCTTTTAGTACTCTTACACTGGTTATCGAGTATCTTGTCTAAGACTAAATTTGTGTGGGGAACTTTTAGGTAGCACTGAGTAATATTTGAATCTCATTGCTGCAGTTTGTCTTGAGGTTTATCTGGAAAAAAGATGGAAGTTTGCGGGGATCTGAATTCTGATAACTTAAAGAACCGTCCCTTGACTCTGCTTAGGATTCTGAGGGGTCTCATGATCTTACTGGTGTTTCTGTCTACTGCTTTTATGTTTCTGCTCTACTTTGCACCAATAGCTGCTCTAGGTTTACGGCTTCTGAGTGTCCGTCAATCTAGGAAAGTTATTTCGTTGATCTTTGGTCACTGGTTAGCTTTGTGGCCTTACCTCTTTGAAACGGTTAATGGGACAACCGTTGTGTTCTCTGGAGACAGCATTCCGGTTGATAAACGTGTTTTGCTTATTGCAAATCACAGGACAGAGGTGGATTGGATGTATTTGTGGAATATTGCCTTGAGAAAAGGGTGTCTTGGCTACATCAAATACGTGCTCAAGAGTAGCTTGATGAGATTACCTATTTTCGGCTGGGGTTTTCATGTTTTGGAGTTTATCCCAGTGGAGAGGAAGCGGGAGGTCGACGAACCTGTTTTGCTTCAAATGCTTTCGTCTTTCAATGATCCTAAAGAACCCTTATGGCTTGCTCTATTCCCAGAAGGAACCGATTTCACGTACTATATGTTCCCTATCTGATTTTACATATGAACGAGTTGCAATATATGTTTAACTGCTCTAGATATAAGATCATTCATAATCAATCTGTATCTTTCAGTTTTTCCTTGGAAGGATATTTAGCACCACTTAGCATATGTCTTGCAAATATGATAAACTAGCAACCCTCATTTTTAGGAATTGCATGCGAAGTAGTAATGCATGAATGTGTGAAATGCTGCTCTTAGTCTATTATCTTCTTTCATATTTCTGAGACCTCCCTTATTTTTGATATGCAGTGAAGAGAAATGCAAGAGAAGCCAAAAGTTTGCAGCTGAGATTGGTCTTCCAGCATTATCAAACGTACTTCTACCAAAAACAAGGGGTTTTGGCGTGTGCTTAGAAGTTCTACATAACTCTCTGGATGCAGGTAATGTCTACGAAATGTTGATGAAAATGTTACTGAACAATGCATTTCCTTTTTATTGTTCCCGAACTTCTTTAGTTCTTACGTCATCTTCTTGAAATGCAGTATATGATTTGACTATCGCATATAAACCTCGCTGCCCATCTTTCCTGGACAATGTATTCGGGACTGATCCTTCTGCAGTTCATATCCATGTTCGGCGAGTTCCAGTAAATGCCATTCCACCAAACGAGGAAGAATCTTCTGCTTGGTTAATGGATTCATTTCAGCTGAAGGACAAACTGCTATCTGATTTCAATGCTCAGGGGAAGTTCCCCAATCAAAGACCAGAAGAAGAACTCTCTGTTCTGAAGTGCATCGCAACTTTTACAGTGGTAATATCGTTGACAGTAGTATTCATTTATCTGACCTTGTATTCACATAGCTTTTTCAAAGTATATGCTGGTCTAAGCGGCACATATTTATCGTTTGCTACTTATTACAAGTTCCGACCCTCACCATCTATAGGCTGTTTTAGAGGAGATTCTTGTAAAAAAGAAGCAAAATCCCATTAACTCTGTTGTACATACAATTCTTTCTTTGCATACAAAAAAATAATACAAAAAATTTACAGGCAGAAAAGATTTCTGCCCTGCCTTTTCTTTTCTTTTTTTTGTCAAATGAGCTGCCTCTTTCTTTGTTAGTTCTTTGATATACACCTTCTACAGTTATAATTTATTTTTTCATTTTGTTCTCTTGAAACTCATGTATTCATTTGAGTTGTGTCTTAGTCACAATTTTGGTTGTGTCAAGCTGTTTTTGGTATCTTGCAAATGCCACTGTTAGCAGTTCTCCTTAAAAACTGTCATCAAGCAACAGATTTTTGCAAGTAAATGTTGATGTTGGAACTGTGAAACTCTTGTGTTCATTGAGTTAGAAACAACAACAGGTCATTAAACCCTTATTGTCAAAAGGTGTTCTAATTTCTGATTCAGTCGGTAAAAGAAGTTCCCATCTGACTGAATCAGAAAGCATAGAACCCACTTTGTCCCAAAAGGATTGTTACCTTTTTTTTGCAGGTGATGAGAAAAGAGAGAGAAGACCGTTGCTCGCGCTCTTTAACTGCTACGTTTGGTCATCTTTTCATGTAGAAGATAGCATCTCCTGTTTATTTTACACGGCTTGACATGTTCACTGGTCATCTTATCTCTTTATCTGAGTAGGCGTGCAAGTGAGATCATGTTAGTTTTGATAGAACCAACTTTGTACTTTCTTTACCCTTTTTTTGTTTGGGAAACACTTGAGAAACCCACAAACCAAACAATGTCTATAGATACATTTTTATTGTCATAATTTTATCAACCAACTAAAACAAACCTATAAACTCTTCTTGTTTTATAAATCTTTCAGCTATTAATGTCTGATATAGCTACGCTACAATGGCCGCATAAAAATGTCAATTTTCGTGTTTTAAAGATCGGTTTTTTGACGTGTGTCCAGAGAAACTAGGGGAAGATGCAGTCAAAGATTAAAAAAAAAAAGATCTTGGTGTGATTTGGTCTCCTCTAGAATACATTCAACCTCTAAAGATTGCCACGCAATAGTTTTGAGTTTCTTTCCAAACCTTTTATGTCTTTTCCTAAAAAACCATCTTTGTTTGAGAAATAAAACCATTTAAGGCAAACAAAATTCACAGTGCCAAAGAAGATGCGCTAACAGTCGCCACCAAGATTTTATTCCCTTTTTATACTTTTTTGTTTTCCTTCTGTAAACTACAAATATTAAAATTATAATTAATTGAAAGTTATAACCCTACTCCGGACCAGCACTTATAAATAGAGACGATAGGTGTTCACTAATATGAGATTCATCTTTATCACAATCATCATCAGGAACGCAAAAACTCTATAAAAAAAATGGCGAATATCTCCGGTATTCACATTATCTTCTTTGTGTTCATCACAAGTAATTAACACTCTGTTTTTTTGTTTCTTCTCTGTTTCACTTATATTTAAAGTTTCTCCTTTCGCTAATTACATTATAAATCATCTGCTCTGTTTCTTCTACTCTCGAAGTATATTTAAACTTTTTAACGTAATCAGCAGTTATTATTCTTTTTGGTATGTGTTTTGAAGGCGGCATAGCTGCTTCCGCCACCGTCTTCACTTTACAGAACAGTTGCCCTTACACCGTCTGGCCGGGAACTCTCTCCGGAAACAGCATCACTCTCGGCGACGGCGGATTTCAATTGACTCCAGGCGCTTCCGTACAGCTCACGGCTCCTACGGGATGGTCAGGCCGGTTCTGGGCTCGTACCGGCTGCAACTTCGACTCTACCGGCCGCGGTAGTTGCATCACCGGAGATTGCGGCGGCGTTCTAAAATGTCGCGGCGGGGGAGTTCCTCCAGCCACCCTAGCTGAATTCACCGTCGGATCAGCCAATTCCGGCATGGATTTCTACGACGTGAGCCTCGTCGACGGTTACAATGTCAAGATGGGAATAAAACCTCCAGGAGGATCCGGAAATTGCCGTTACGCTGGCTGCGTCGAGGACATCAACGAGATTTGCCCTAACGAGCTTCGGATCATGGATCCGCATACTGGAGTTATCGCGGCGTGCAAGAGCGCCTGCGCGGCGTTTAATTCGCCGGAATTTTGCTGCACCGGAGCTCACTCGACCCCGCAAACTTGTACACCTTCGAATTACTCGGCCATGTTTAAGAACGCTTGCCCTAGCGCTTACAGTTACGCTTACGACGACGCTTCGAGCACTTTCACTTGTACCGGATCTAATTACTTGATCACTTTCTGCCCCCAGCCGGTCTTAACTGGAGCTCCGGTTTAGTTTTGGGTCTGGTTTCTCTCTCACGTTTCTTTTGCTTCTTATGCATGGAAAAGATAAATAAGGAGAGATAATAATGAAAGATGAATGCTATGAATCATTTTTAAGACTTTTCGAAAGTACTTTGTTGTTACATTCATATCATTTGCATTGTTGCCTTGAGTTGTATATATTTCAAAAGAACTTAGATCGTTTGCAATTCTTATACACATGCTTAACATACAAATATCTAGATAAAATAAAGATTGAGAATGCTTAATTAGAGAGTAGAGGGTTTCTTTATTTCAAGTCATTGATTCTTGATGTAGAGGGCAATGACAAAATCTAGTTTTTTACCCAAAAGAGACAGAGCTAAGCTTAACTACCTTTTAAGCCAGGGAATGGACATTAAAACATGTGACCCGGCCTGCAGCAGATTTGATAAAGCATAAAGAACGGATTGTTAGTAGTTCGATCTGTAAAGGAGATTTAGCTGATGTAGGTTAAGATCAGTGTGTGTGGGTTCTTTTAGTTTCCACTTGCAAGCCTTCTTCATTCCTTGTTGCAGCCTGAACGAATCCCACGATAACCTAAACCTCATTCATTTGCTGTAAACCAGAAAATGTCTCAGACTTGTCGAAATCAGAATACAAATTTGTGTACCTTTTTTCTCTTTTGGTTTTAGCTGTTGAAGTTCAGGAATGTTACCTTAGAGACGATGAAGTGTCTCTGCACAATGTCAGTTAGTTCTTTGTTGCATTAGAAAGAGAACCCGCCTTACGAAAGTGATCGATCATGTGTCATCAAAAACAATTTCAATAACTAGTTCTTTGAGATTCTAAAGTTAAAACTCACATATTCATTTGACATGTGTGTCTTAGTTGCATTTTGGTCGTGTCAAGCTGCAGTTTGTGTCTTGCGAATGCCACTGTTAGCAATCTATCCTTCCAAAATGAAGGCAACAGAACTTGGTAAGGAAAGTTGATGTTGGAACTGTGAAACTCTTGTGTTCATTGAATTAAAAACAACAGCATGGTCATTAACGCTTATTGTCAAAAGGTGTTCTAACTTCTGAATCAGTCGGTAAAGGGCATAGAATTCACTTTGAAAACCGCTGCTCGCACTCGTTACATTAGATCATTTTTCCAGGTAGAGCATACCATCTCGTGTTTTTTACATGTCCTCTTATCTCCTTATTTGAGTAGGTGCAAATGTGATCAGGTTATTTACTTTCTTTACCTTTTTGGTTGGAAAAGACTTGAGAAACCCAAATCTAAACAATGTCTATAGATATGTTTTAATTTTCATATTTGTTAAGATATCGAAAGATACCAATTGATATCTTGACAAATCCTAGTTTACATTTTCTTGCATATATCCTTTTGTTATTAAAGGTAAATAAATTAGTATTATATAGTCTTGGAATTAGGTTTCAGAACTTGTATAAGACCATCTCCAATGGTTGGCTCTATTTGTTTCTCTAAAAATAGAGATCTTAAAAAATAGAGTAGGGGTTTGCTCTATAGTTGGCTCTATTTTTTTAAAAAATAATATTTAAAATATATAATATTTTTAATTTATCAACTAATTTATACTAAAACTTTTTACTTTTCAATTTTACAAATTTGATCCACTCATTTTATTCTATAACAATAGTTCAATAAAAAAAATATTGCATTACATCACATAAAATTAAAAAGATAACTATTGCATTTCTAAGCATCTTCATTGGTATAATTTTTCCACAAATGATCAATTAACGCGTTGCGTAGTGAAAAAATGAGATTCTTTGTCTTTGATTTGTCTATAACGAGCAAGAAATTCTTAGAATCAGGTAGTCTCATTCTCGGCTATCTCAACCTCCGGAGGTGGAGCTTCTCTTCCAACTTCAATTTGCGCTTCGAGATCACGCTCATCCTCAATCGTCATGTTATGTAAAATTATACATGTAGTCATTATGTCGTGTATCACTTCTTTTAGCAAAAATGAGCTGGGCTTTTTATTGGTTACACACTTGATTACATTATAACGATTTGGTTCATTTTAGTATGGGTTTGTAGCTTAAAACATTGGGTCTGGGCTGTGTATATGTACCTTTTTTTTTATCCTATAACAAAAAAAAAGGTACAAATATGAATACATAATTTTGTTTGAGTATAAAACAAATACATATATAAATTGAAGGATTATATTGTAAATAAAAAAGTGTTCCTCTAAAAATAGAGATATCTCTAAAAATAGATGCTTTAAAGCTGGAGCCTTTTAGCAAATTCAATCATATACATAAAATCTTTATATACGCTCTAGATTTTTTTTTTTATGGTATCAGAATTAGGATTTCACATTAAAAATTAGATGGTCGTAAAAAGTGAAGGGATATATATGTGCAAATCCACTCAAAACTTATAAACTCTTCATGCTATAAATTTTACAGCTATTAATGTCTGATTTAGCCACTGCCATGGCTGCATAAAATGTTAAAAACCGTGTAGACCATGTAACACTGGCTGAGACGATTATATTTTTGGTTATTTAACATTGACCCTTGAACGGAAGTTGAAGGAAATCCATCGTCACAGATTTTTCCTTCTTCTAATTTTGATAATAAAATGTCGTCGAGTAGTTTGTTGTTTGCTCATCGAACTTTTTAGTGGAGTTAAATTAGAACACCATTTCGATCGGTCAAAGGGAAGTAAACGGCTTAGGAGATCGGGGCCTTGGCTCTGCGTTTGAAGTTTTGCTAGGTAGGGGATTCGGGGTGGCGGAGTGTCAGAGATTGGTCTATTCCGGAAGGTTTGTTGTGGGTCCGACTAGCCGTCGTGACGAATCTAGATCCGGCGGCATAGTCTCGAAGCAGTTAGCCTTGTATTCGCTGGTGCTAGTAGGCCGGTCTCTGCCTCCGTTTCACCACCCAAATCCAACCTCGTTATTTCTCTGTCGTTCGCCAGAATTTTTTTTCCGTTTTGTAACTGTAGGCTTTTGTAATTTCCAGTCCTTAAGCCCGTTTTCGGGTAGGGCCAGTAATAAAAGTTACTTTAAAAAAAAAAAATCTTGGCCACACGGCAGGTTTTAAGCCAATTACTAATTTTCTCTTTTAACAACGTTGACCCATTAACTAATGCCCAATACTATTTTCTCGGACCCAGATTGGTTCAATTTATCAACTTTGTTTCTAAGTCTAAGTCAGTCTTCTCAACTTATTGTTTTTAAGTCTAAGAGCATCATTATCGGTGAGTATCTTAACATTATTTATGATTAAATATAAAAATGGAGTGTTTTTAAAGAAGATGGTTGTGTTTCTCAGAAGACACTATCAAAGAGAGAGGATGTCTTCAATCTTTTTCTCTCCTCTACGATTCCTTTTTTTATTAATAAAAAAATTTAAAGACTCCTTAAAAAAATCACCGTTAGGGATGGTCTAAGGCTGTCTTCTCAACTTATGAACTTGTTTCTAAGTCTTAAGTCAGTCTTCTCAAGCTATGAACTTGTTTCTAAGTCTAAGTCAGTCTTCTAAACTCTGTTTCCCAGTTTTATAACAAACTAGTGGGAAAAAGAAACTTCACCAATAAAAATATTATTATATCTTATCTTTAACAGTTTTATATGTATTTAATCAAATAAAATTTATCGACAAAATCAAATCTTAAAATATATTTTAAGTTCATAAACTTTTTTAGTTATCCGCTTTTTATACATTTATGCATCACATAATTTTTTTTTATAGTTGCATATGTAATCTTGATCCGAATTGTTAATTTTAGATAAAAAAAATATGAATGTTATAGTTAAATCATTAACCATTAGACTGCAGTAGGCATGTAGTTCCCCAATAGATGAAGTGTCATAGATGCTATTGACCTTGCCAAAAATTTAGCATTTAAATCACTTTGTCCAAAAGCACTGTACAACTGGTTATATCGGGTGCTCTCAACTACATACGACTCAACTAATCCAACCATCCATTAATTCAGTCTTCAAATCTATATGTTTATGTAAGATCTTGAATATCGCATAATATAAAGGGATGAAACTCTCAAAAGGATACAAAATTTATATTAGAAAACAACTAATGCTTACAATTTTCTTTTTCTAAAACTGAGTCGGATGTATTAGATATTGATCTAAATTCATAAACGTCTGCTGTGTTTTCAAAATACAAACATTATCTTTCTCTATTTTTTCCTCATCAACATGATAAAATTGAACCATAGACTATATTACATAGAACACCAACAACATTGAACTTCTTCCATAAATGCCTTATGTATTTCTAAGTTTCACTCATACTATCTATATTTCTCTGGTTGATGCAAAAGATTGAACTATAGACAACATGTTCGTCCGTTTTAAACATAACATTTATTATCTTCATCATAGTTCTCTTTTTTCTGTTCAAATGAATATGTAAGTTTCAAGAGAAGATCATGGAATGCAATTAATTGATGAAAACGGCAGCCCCAAAAATATTTTCTGCATGTAAATTGATTCTTAATTGGTTTTATTTATTTGTATGTAAACAACTGAATACTTAAGTAAAAGCTTACAAGTGGAATTGAAGATGATTCATAGTCATCATCTATCCTTATTTATATTTCCGTACATAACAAGCAAAAGAAACGTGAGAGAGAAGAAACCCGACACGAATCAAAACGGATGCTTCGGTTTTAAGGGCAGAAAGTGATGTCGTAGTTAGCTCCGGTACAAGTAAAGGTGCTGGTTTCGTCGTCATAAGCGTAGCTATAGGCGTCAGGGCAAGCTTGCTTAAAAATCCTCGAGTAATTCGTCGGAGGACAAGTTTGCGGCGTCCTGTGAGCTCCGGTGCAGCAATACTCCTCCGTATTAAACGCGGCGCAGGCGCTCTTGCACGCCACAACATTGTTCTGTGGACCCATGACCTTAAGCTCGTTAGGGCAAACCGCGTTGAGGTCAGCGACGCAGCCTGCGTACTTGCAATCTCCAGATCCTCCGGAAGGTCTTATCCCCAACTTGACATTGTAACCGTCGACGAGGCTCACGTCATAGAAATCCTTGCCGCCATCGCCTACGAGGGTGAATTCAGCTAGAGAGACTGGAGGAACTCCGCCGCCGCTACATCTTAGACCGCCGCAGTCTCCAGTGACACATCTACCATTGCCGGCGCCGTCAAAGTTGCAGCCAGTACGAGCCCAGAACCTGCCTGACCATCCTGGAGGAGCCGAGAACTGTCTGGAAGCGCCTGGAGTCAATTCAAATCCGCCGTCTGCGAGCTTGGATCCTTGGCCGGCGAGAGTTCCGGGCCAGACGGTGTTAGGGCAATTGTTCCGTAGAGTGAAGACAGTGGCGGAAACAGCAATGCCGCCTGCAATTTCCAAACACAAAACCAAATCATCAGAAAGACAGAAAACCAAGAATTATTGTATTTGTGCAATATGTTGTGATCAACGACGATGAACAAAAAAAACAAACAAATCATCAACAACGAAGCTTAAGAAACAGTTAATTATTCTCCTTTTCAAACAGAGGAGACGATGATGTAGGATATAATATACCCAAAGGAGAAAGATAAAGACATAAGTGAAACAAATTAAGAAGAAACAAAAACAGTGTGTGTTTCATGTTGTTACTTGTGATGAACACGAAGAAGAGAATGTGAATACTGGACAAATTCGCCATTTTGATCTTGTTTTTTTTTTTGTGTTTATGTAATGTCGATGATGATGATGAAGAATGTTTGTGGCAACGATCCTCTATTTATAAGAGCAGCTTGTTCGAAGTAGTGACGTAATGCTATCATTTAATTTTGGTTTTCTTGGTAGACATTTTTCTTTGGCGGCAAATCGTTGCCTTGTAAATGAATCAGTTGAAAAAATTGAATGAAAAAAATTTGAGTTGATGAATGAGTTGAATACATTTCCTTTATAATTTATTCATTTTAATTCAGCTAATTGTACAACCATTTGTACCATTTGGCTTTCTAAATTTTCTTTGCCTTAATGATGTTTGCTTGCGTTGATTTACTATAAACTGGTAAATCAAACTGAGAAATCCGCAATTATAAGACCGAAGTAAATGTGTGTATGTATGCTGTGACTGATCCAAAATATTTTATTGGGGTCAAAACATAACTAAAAAAAGATATATATTAAAATGTAAAATTTAAATTTTAACGGTGTCATACTCAACAAAATATGCCAAAATTCCAATTTTTACAATGAAAATGTTGTCATTTGCACCTCCTAACTGATATAAAGGTCTCCGCCCATGTGTGTGTGTTTTTGTGATTTGCGAGTATGAAATCTGTGTACTTGTATTTAATTGTGATCC
The DNA here is from genome assembly GCA_028015245.1 of Cardamine occulta. NCBI lineage: Eukaryota > Viridiplantae > Streptophyta > Magnoliopsida > Brassicales > Brassicaceae > Cardamine > Cardamine occulta. Next base: position 18,478,709 of record CM051369.1, read on the forward strand.
GCGAATATGAGACCCAAATAGATGTGTCGATTTGCGATTCTCGAGTGTAAGACCCACATAAATGCATACAGAAGAGTAATCTGCTACTTGAACGCTTGAAACCTCGAATCCTAGGGTTTTAGATCATATCCGCCATGTGCCAACTAAATCTGAACCCTAGAAAATGTGATAGGCAGGGACATGTGCAAAAGAGATACGCAAATTATGGCTAAGACATGACGACGCGGTAACTCGTGAGATCAAACCATTTTGACACGTTCACTTCAAGTTACCTTAAATAACGTTACCCACAATTTCCAGCACTTTAAAAACTTCATCCATGATACCATCAATTCGATTTATTTTCCTTTTTATCTTTTTCAACTTTGAATTTTCATTCTCTGGTAGATTTATTGTTTGTAATTTTTGATATATTTTTCTGCTTATTTCACCGAAAACATGTCAAGATATCCATCTTTTAAAAACAGTTAACATAACTACACATTGCACATTTATCAAAAAAAACTAAACATTGCACAACCTTTAACAAAAAAAAAAAAAATGAATATTTTTATATTGATGAATAGGCTAAGAAATACTTCATATTTTGGAGTTTTTCAGATGGCTTATTGATATTATGCATAATCTTATATTTTTCTAAAATAATAGTAAAACTAGAACTTATTTTAAGAATATGTATTAAGGAAACAACATCTTTATGTGATGAAGGAAATTGCACAGCGGGCGACTTTGAAGATTATGATTTGAGAAGACTGACTTAGACATAGAAACAGTTTATAAATTGACCAACTTGGCTCATGCCATGACTATGGCGGCTTCTTTAAACCCTTTCATATATGGGTCAACTTTTTTATGCATAAAACCTGCCGTGTGGCCAAGACCAATGACGGATACAATTGTTTTTTCCAGCAAAACTTATCTCTTCTTTGAAGAAAACCACAAATGGGTTTTGTATTTATCGAAAATATTATATTATGTGAAAATCTCGACCAAAAAATCCGCAGTGTAGGGGGAAAATAATCAGAAATTAGAAAGAGTTATGGGAACGATTGAATTGACCTTTTATGATCCAACGGGAGGAAGAAGATGGGCTCTTCTTACTGAGACATCGAACAATATGATTTTCTAAGCTTTTGCAATTTGATCATAGTATACTTAATCCTAATATCAAATGATGTTCCGGTTGAAGTCCACTCAAAATTCGACAACCGAACGGTCCGAATTACTCTACGACTGCTTATTCGAGGAATATTAGTTGGTCTTCATCCCAAATTACTTGTTATCAAAAGAAACAAAAAATTTATCATGGCGATGGGATTTCCATTAACGGATCACTGTTAAATAACCAAAGTTCTATTAGTCTCCCTCAGGGTTACATACTCTACTCGGCTTCAAATATTTTTTGCAGCCGTGGCATGAAGGCAGTACCTACATTAATAGCTGTACAATTTATAACAAGAAGAGTTTATAAATTTTGAGTGTACAATTTATAAAAATATTAATATAATAATTGTGAAAGACTTTAGTAGAAGTTTTTCGCACTAAACATGCTCTAAGGGTCATATGCTCAAATCCACTCAAAATTTATAAACACCTTCTTGTAAGAAATTGTATAGCTATTAATGAAGGTAGGCACTGCCAGTACCATGGCTACATAACATGTTGGAAACCGTGTAGAGGTAGAGCATGTAAGTCTGAGTGAGACTAATAGAACTTTGGTTATTTAACATTGACCCGTTAACGTAAGGTTCCTAAGCTATGTACTAGTTCATGGGAATCCCATCGTCATGACAGATTTTTTTCTTCTTTTGGTAAGAAGAAGTAATTTGTGCTGAAGACCAACTAATCCTCGAATAAGTGACTCGTAGAGTAGTTTGGTTATCGGATTTGAGTGGACTTAAACCGGATCATCATTTTGATTGGTCAAACGAAAATGAAAGACTTTTAGGTAGAAATTGATTCCAAAAGAAAAGCGGGCAAGTTAATGTAATGCCCTCATATCTGTTTGGTTAAGGATTAATTGGTTTAATGTATGAAAGGGAAGAGAAACCATGTTTGATGTCTCAGTAACAATACAAGAAAACATCTAAATTCTGACTAGGGTTATAATCGGAATTTGGTCGGAACTCAGAGATTCCGACAATTTTCAACTATAACAAATTAGTCAAAATATAGAGCGGAAACATATTTTGATCAGAAATTTCCGACCAAAAAAATTAGTCCGAAATTTTTGGCTAATTTTCGACCAAAATTCTGACTAATTTCTAACCAAATTGTTGATGAATTTCCGATCAACTATATATCGATTAAAAAATAGTCAAAAATTAGTCAGAAATATATATATATATATATAAAATACTAACAATTATCAAAAATTTTAAAAACATAAGAAAAAATTATCTTACAAAAATAATGAATATAAGAAAGAAATGATTAATAACAATAGAGAAATAAATAATTAAATATGGTAATATTTTTTAAAACTTGAAATTAATATCTTAATTGGTTGAATGTTTGGTAAGATTTTTATAAAGTTTTGGAGACTTAAAATTTTTAGAAAGTTTAAGAATATTTAAGAGAGAATGTAGATAGATGTTTGAAAATTGGAAGTGATTTGGAAAAAAAATATCATGTGGGTTATATAGAAAAATGATTCGGTCAGAAATTGGTTGGAAAAATTTCAGACCAATTTCCAACCATATATATATATAAAAGAAATTCTGACCAATTTTTGACTATATATCGATTTGTTAAAAAAAAAAAAATAAATTTATAATATTAGTCAGTAATTAGTCAGAAATTATATATATTTAAAAATATACTAAAAATCATCATAAAATTTAATTTATTTAAAAAATAGTCAAAAATTGGTCAAAAATTCTTTACAAATTTAGTCAAAAATTTTATAAATTTTAAAATAATAATAATAATAAAAATCGTCATAAAAGTTTTGACTAATTTCTGACTAAATTTTTTGTTTTTTTTTACCGACTAATTTCCGACCATTTTCCGATGACTTTCAAATTCTACGGAAAATAGTCGCAATAGTTCCAACCACCATTATTAGTCAGAAATGATGGTCGGAAATAGACATATTTTCTTGTAGTGTAAGAAGGGCCCATCTTCTTCCTCTCTCCTCCGCCCGCTGGATCATAGAAAGACAATTCAATCGTTCCCATCAATCTTTGACAGCAGATTTTTGTCGAGGTTTCAGATCATGTTAGATTTTCAATATATACAAAACCCATTTTTGGGTTTCTTTGAAAAAGACATAATTTTTGCTGGAAAATCAATTGGGTCCGTCGTTGATCTTGGCCACACGGCAGCTTTTATGCCTAACAACGTTGACCCATTAATGAACGGTTTCAAAGAGGCGCCATAGGCACGGCAGGATATTTAATTATTTCATCGAACACAAAGTTGGTTCGATTTATAAACATGTTTCTATGTCCAAAGTCAGTCTTCTCTCCACTCAAAATCTTCAAAGTCTCTCGCTATGATATTCCCTCTATTTCATAAAAATGTTGTTTCTGTAATACATATAAGTTCTAGTTTTATCACTATTATTAAAAAAACACATTATGCATAATAGTCTGTGAAAAAACTCCAAAATGACACTTAATCTAAAAAAGTATGAAGAATTTCTTAGCCCCTTCATGAATATACAAATACTTTACATGTTTAGTTGTTTACTGTTTTAAAGATCGATATCTGGACATGTTTTAGGTGAAATTATAGCAGAAAAAAGTACATCAAAAATTACAAAAATAATCTACCGGTGAAAAAAAGAATGAAAATAGAAAGTTCAACAAGATAAAAAAGGAAAAATAGAAGTGATCGGAAGACAATTCTGAAGTGAAATTTGGGTTGTATTTTAAGGGAACTTGACGTGAACGTGTCAAGATAGTTTGACTCACGAGTTACCGCGTCGTGATGTCTTAGCCATGACTCGCGTGTCTCCTTTGCACATGTCCCTGCCTATCACACTTTCTAGGGTTTCAGATCTAGTTGGCTCGTGGCGGATATGATCTAAAACCCTAGGATTCGAGCTTTCACGCGTACAAGTAGCAAATCACTCTTTCTACGCATCTATTTGGGTTTCATATTTGCGGATCACAGTTAGACACATCTATTTGGGTCTCATACTCAACGGATCATAATTAAATACATGTCCACGGATCTCATACTTGCAAATCACAAAAAAAAAAACATATACACATTTACCTAGGTCTTATACTTGCGGATCACACCACATAACATCACACTGAACCATAGGGTTCAGTGTGCACCGGCCATGGCCGAGTCAAGACCGAGTCTTAAATTAAGATTTTCTCAATTTTATTTACCAGCTTATAGTAATCAATGCAAGCAAAAACCATTAAGGCAAAGAAAATTCAGAGAACCAAAAAAAATATCTACCAAAAAACCAAAAATTAAATGATAACATACGTCACTACTTCGAGCCAGCTCTTATAAATAGAGAATCATCGCCTCTAACATTCATCATCATCATCCACATTACATAAACAAAACAACCAGATCAAAAAGAAAATGGCGAATTCGTCCAGTATTCACATTCTCTTCTTCGTGTTCATCACAAGTAACAACATGAAACACACTCTGTTTTTGTTTCTTCTCTGTTTTTGATGATTTGTTTTTTTTTTTCATTTTGATCACAACATATTGCACAATAAGTATCAAAATTATTTTTGATAATTTGGTTTTATGTTTTGAAATTGCAGGCGGCATTGCTGTTTCCGCCACTGTCTTCACTCTACGGAACAATTGCCCTAACACCGTCTGGCCCGGAACTCTCGCCGGCCGAGGATCCAAGCTCGCAGACGGCGGATTTGAATTGACTCCAGGCGCTTCCAGACAGTTCTCGGCTCCTGCAGGATGGTCAGGCAGGTTCTGGGCTCGTACTGGCTGCAACTTTGACGGCGCCGGCAATGGTAGATGTGTCACTGGAGACTGCGGCGGTCTAAGATGTAACGGCGGCGGAGTTCCTCCAGTCTCTCTAGCTGAATTCACCCTCGTAGGCGATGGCGGCAAGGATTTCTATGACGTGAGCCTCGTCGACGGTTACAATGTCAAGTTGGGGATAAGACCTTCCGGAGGATCTGGAGATTGCAAGTACGCAGGCTGCGTCGCTGACCTCAACGCGGCTTGCCCTAACGAGCTTAAGGTCATGGGTCCACAGAAAAATGTCGTGGCGTGCAAGAGCGCCTGCGCCGCGTTTAATAGGGAGGAGTATTGCTGCACCGGAGCTCACTCGACGCCACAAACTTGTCCTCCGACGAATTACTCGAGGATTTTTAAGCAAGCTTGCCCTGACGCCTATAGCTACGCTTATGACGACGAAACCAGCACCTTCACTTGTACCGGAGCTAACTACGACATCACTTTCTGCCCTTAAAACTGAAGCTCCGGTTAAGATTCGTCTCACGTTTCTTTTGCTTGTTATGTACGGAAATATAAATAAGGAAAGATGATGACTATGAATCATCTTCTTTCACTTTTAAAGATTTTACTTAAGTATTCAGTAGTTGTTATACTCATCAGCTGATTTACATACAAAGAAATAAAACCAAGAATAATTTATATAGGCAGAAACGATTTTTGGGCTTCCTTTTTCATTGTTACTTCTTTGATCTAGAGTTACTAATTAATTGCATTCCATGATCTTTTCTTGAAACTCACGTATTCGTTTTGAATTGTGTTTTAATTTCATTTTGGTTGGGTCAAGCTATTTCTGTCTTGCAAATACCACTTTTGAGCATTTCTCCTTCCCAAACTGTCATCGAGCAACATAACTTTGTAACTGTGAAAGTTAAACTTGATTTTGGATAAGTTTTATCATTTTGGGCCAAATCCAAATTATAGAGTTTCTCTAAAACTATCAACACCTCCACCTCATTAAAAAGTTTTAGAATCATTCACACACTTCTCCACTTTTTTTAAGATAAAAATATAGATAGTTACATAGAATTATCTAGATAATTTATAATAAAATAATCTAATATTAAAGAAGAATTATCTAAAATTAGGATTAAAATATTTGAGATATTTTGTATTATGGAGGATATAAATACCTCCTCCCCTCCTTATTTGTAACTAAGTTAAGTGAAGAAGTGACTAATAAGAAAGAGTTAAAAAATAAATCAAAATCTTCCATTACCTACATTTATCTTCTAAATACTTAAACACTTTTTTTATCATCATTTTAAAAGTTTTTTTTCTCCCAAAAAAGTGGTATCAGAGCTAGAAGATGTTTTGGAGATGGCGAGTATTGGCATTCCTTTCCAAGTCCCGATGCTTACAAAGAGCAACTATGACAATTGGAGTCTAAGAATGACGGCTACCCTAGGAGCACATGATGTGTGGGAGATAGTCCAAAAAAGTTTTGTTGAACCAGAGAATGAAGGTGGTATATCTCAAGCTTGGAAAGATAGTTTGGAAGATTCAAGAAAGAGAGACAAGAAGGATCTCTGTCTAATCTATCAAAGATTACATGAGGATACGTTTCAGAAGGTCGCGGAAGCTACGTCGGCCAAAGAAGCATGGGAGAAGCTTCAAACATCCTACAAGGGTGTTGATCAAGTCAAGAAGGTACGTATTCAAACTCTAAGAGAAGAATTTGAAGCATTGCAAATGAAAGAAGGTGAGCTCATCTCCGGTTATTTCTCAAGAGCTTTAACACTTACGAATAATTTAAGAAGAAATGGAGAGAAGTTAGATGATGTGAGAATCATGGAAAAAGTTCTTAAATCGTTGGATCCAAAATTTGAGCATATTATCACCGTCATCGAAGAAACAAAAGATTTGGAGGCTATGACAATGGAGCAACTTCTTGGATCATGACAAGCTTATGAAGAAAAAGAAAAAAAGAAAGATATCGCCGAACAAGTACTAAAGATGCGGATTGATTATATTAAAGACGAAAACAGCCAAAGTTATCAAAGAAGAGGCGGCGGTCAAGTACGAGGACGAGGTCATGGATATAGAAATGGACAAGGTTGGAGGCCGCATGAAGATAGCACCAACCAAAGATGAGAAAGCTCATCAAGAGGCCGTGGAAGAGGAAATCCGAAATCAAGGTACGATAAATCAAGTGTTAAGTGCTATAATTATGGGAAGTTTGGACATTATGCTTCCGAATGTAAAGCTCCCAACAACAAAAGAGTCGAGGAGAAGGCCAACTATGTTGAAAAAAAAATCCAAGAAGAAGACATGTTATTGATGGGTTATAAGAAGACACTTGCTTCCGAATGTAAAGCTCCCAACAACAAAAGAGTCGAGGAGAAGGCCAACTATGTTAAAGAAAAAATCCAAGAAGAAGACATGTTATTGATGGCTTATAAGAAAGATGAACGAGAAGATAATCATAAGTGGTACCTTGATAGCGGTGCAAGTAATCACATGTGCAGGAAAAAAGCATGTTCGTGGAGCTTGATGAATCGGTGAGAGGAGACGTTGCTTTAGGAGATGAATCAAAGATGGAGGTTAAAGGTAAAGAAAAAATTCTCATCCGATTAAAAAATAAAGATAATCAATTTATCTCCAACGTTTACTATATTCCAACCATGAAGACCAACATTTTGAGTCTTGGACAACTCTTAGAGAAAGGTTATGATATTCGATTAAAGGATAGTAGCCTTTCTATAAGAGACTAAGAAAACAATCTCATTACAAAGGTGCCGATGTAAGAAAATAGAATGTTTGTCCTTAACATTCAAAATGACATCGCACAATATCTCAAGATGTGCTATAAGGAGGAGTCTTGGCTTTGACATCTTAGATACGAGGATCTCAACTTTGGTGGATTGGAGTTGCTTTCGAAGAAAGAAATGGTGAGAGGACTACCATGCATCAACCTCTAAATCAAGTTTGTGAAGGGTGTTTACTTGGAAAACAATTCAAAATGAGTTTTCCAAAAGAGTCAAGCACAAGAGCTCAAAATCCATTGGAGCTTATACATACGGATGTGTGTGGTCCAATCAAGCCAATATCACTCGGTAAAAGCAACGACTTCCTTCTCTTTATTGATGATTTTTCAAGAAAAACATGGGTTTATTTTTTGAAAGAAAAATCAGAAGTGTTTGAAAACTTCAAAAAGTTTAAAGCCCATGTTGAGAAGGAAAGTGGCCTTGTGACCAAAGTCTTGAGATCTGATCGTGGAGGAGAGTTTACATCCAAGAAATTTCAGAAGTATTGTGAAGATAATTGCATTCAAAGACAATTAACGGTGCCAAGAACCCCCCCCCCCAACAAAATGGAGTAGCGGAAAAGAAAAATAGAACAATTCTAGAGATGGCGAGAAGCATACGAAAAAATAAAAACCTATAAAGGAGTTATGGGCAGAAGCAGCCGCGTTTGCGGTTTATCTATTAAATCGATCTCCAACAAGAAGCGTCTCAGAAAAAATCCCACAAGAAGTTTGGAGCGGAAGAAAATCCGGTGTTTCTCATTTAAGAGTTTTTAGAAGCATTGCTCATGCTCATGTACCGGACGAGAAGCGAAGCAAACTAGATGACAAAAGTGAGAAGTACATATTCATTGGTTATGATATTAACTTCAAAGGTTATAAGCTCTATAATCCGGACACAAAAAAGATATTCAAAAGTCGAAATGTCATCTTTGAAGAAAAAGGAGAATGCGATTGGAGATCAAATAATGAAGACTATAACTTCTTTCCACATCTGGAAGAAGATGTTCTCGAGTAGCCAAGAGAGGAGCCTACTACACCACTAACATCACCAAAAAGTTCTCAAAGAGAAGAAAGTTTGAGCGAAAGGACTCCGCGTTTTAGAAGTCTACAAGAGCTTTAAGAGGTAACCGAAAATCAAGAAAATCTTACTTTATTTTGCCTATTTTCTGAATGGAAGCCCATGGACTTCCAAGAAGCTATGGAAAAGAAGTCATAGAGAAATGCAATGAATGAAGAAATTAAGACGATAGAAAAAAACAATACATGGGAGTTAGCTTCACTTCCAAATGGGCACAAGGCGATAGGTGTGAAGTGGGTGTACAAAACAAAGAAAATTCTAAAGGAGAAGTAGAGAGATACAAGACAAGATTGGTGGTCAAAGGTTATAGTCAAAGAGCCAAAATTGATTACGATGAGGTATTCGCTCTTATTGCTCGCCTAGAAACAGTTAGACTAATCATTTCATTGGCGGCTCAAAATAATTGGAGGATACATCAAATGGAGTCAGATCAGTTTTCTTAAATGGAGAACTTGAAGAAGAAGTTTACATTGAGCAACCACAAGGCTATATAATCAAGGAAAAAGAAAATAAAGTCTTAAGGTTGAAGAAGATACTTTATGGGTCAAAACAAGTCCCAAGAGCTTGGAATACTCGAATTAACAAGTACTTCAAGGAGAAAGATTTCATCAAGTGTCCATATGAGCATTGTGAGATTAAATGCGGAAATAAACATAAGAGAATGAAGGAATTAAGAGAATAGATGCATAAAACAAGTAAAGGAGGATGAGAGATTAGGCAAATTAAACAAGAGAGAATAAGAGATTAATGTTGAATGTAAACAATTAAGGAGAATAGGTGATTAAGCAAGAACAATAGAGAGAGCAGCCCCTAAGGGCCATTTTAAGCCAAAGGAGGCGCAAATAGTGATTAGGTTACAAGGGGAGGGGTTTCCTCCTTTTATAGTTGAAGGAGGAAGCCCTAAATAAAAAAAACTGCAGCAATAATGAAAACGCAGCTTACAGCACGGGATGAATAGTAATCTCGTATTTCGGGATGAATAGTATCCGAGATGAATAGTACCCGACCTTCTTCATGGAATGCCTTTTCTCAATAGATTCACGGGATGAATAGTAATCTCGGGTCTCAGGATGAATAGTACCCGAGATGAATAGTACCCGACCTTCTTCACGGAATGCCTTTTCTCAATACTCCCCCTCAAGCTTAGTCGTCGGTGAACAAAGACTAAGCTTGGACTTACATAGGCGTTACCTCGGTAAAAACCTCATCATAGAAAAAACCACTTGGGAAAAAATCTATGATGAGGAAAAGAGCATAACGTCTATGAGTAGGGGATATGATCAAGGATGAGAGTGTAGCATGAAGACTTTAAGTACCTCGATCTTCAAAGATAGCTTTGAACCACGTCGACTTTCCTATGCTTCTTCTTGTCTGGTCTCTAACTTCCGCTTCTTGTCCAGTCTCTTGCTTTAGCTTGCTTTTCACTTCCTCTTCAAGGATATAGTTTTGACGGTATGGATATTTTCATGTGCCTCATCTAGCTGGTCTCATGACTTGGCATTTTTTTTTTCTTTCCTCCAGCTGTTTAGCTTGGCTACTCATATGCGTTTCCTGGTCTCCTCTTTTAAGGTAGCCTTCATTTCTCCATACTGTATGCCTCGGAGTGCTTGGTTACTGCCTAACTTGCTTCGATCAGAACCTTCCTAAACGCATCATGCCTTGCCGTCTTGACCACACTTCATAATCACACGCTTCATAAACACACTCGCCTTTCCTCTATAGTGCTCACATACTCCCCCTCAAGTTTGATCATGCATCAATGTATCCATCTGATCAAGCTTGTGACACGGAGAGGAAAAACTCCCCCTTGTTCCTTAGCCCTTGGTGTGAAAATCTTCACTTTTCACCAGACAGACCACTTTTCGGTAAACCAAACACAATTCGCAAACCATAACCAAGAAACACTTCATACTGGTCCCAAACGAACACTAACTCTTGTTGTTCCCTTGTGTCCAAATATCGTCACAAGCAGAGCATTGGAAGCCTTTCATCGAATATGACACTTCTAATGAACCAACCGCTTCTTTACTTCATTTTTTCTCATGTGATCCTTTTCTTTGTCTCTAAACTTCTTGAGAGAATAGTCACGGCACTTACTCCTTTGTACCTTCATCATGAGATACAAAATTTTAAAGCAATGGCCGTGGGATTTTAAGAAGCTTAGATAAAATATAGAGTAATACATAAGAGAAATGAATTTAATGATATCAAGATGAAAACAAATTGTAACACTAAGTATGATGGAATAAGCAAGAGTTTAGAGAGTTGTCCCTTGTGGTTTATGATCCGGTAAACAAGTATGGTGAGTCGGTCTTCTTGTAATGATTTTGAGAACACCTTAAGTGGATCTTCTTCTCAACATTTCTTGAGTAACACCGTTCTTTATCCATCTTATGAATATGTAAGCTCCAAGGACTTCTTTACTCTATTTCTTCTCTATGTGTCCCCTTCTTCTTTAACACTTCTCTCACCAAGAATAATCCCGGCTTTCCTTGTTTAAACCCTTCATAGAGGACTTAAATTCAGTAAGTAATTTCCATGGGGAGGGGGTTTAAGAAGGTAAAACAAATTGGGTTTGCATATTAAAGAAATAAGAGAAATAATTCACAAGACTCAAAGATATTCAAATTAATGACAAGTTCAAGTGTACTCCCTTTGGGTTGATAACTCAGATAGTGCCCCATTGGTCATGAATTGGATTGATCAATGTGATTTTCATGCATTTTCTTCTTGGGATTTATACACTTTTACCTATGCATACACAAGGGTTAGTAGAAAAAAAAAATTTCTCTTTATGGTTCTTCACCATAAAGACTATTTACTCTCTTATGAGATCCTGGATTTAATTATGGTCTTAGGAATTTTCAAATCATTAAGATATGAAACTCGGACCAAAATTTTATCCTTAGCAAAACTGAGATGTACCAAAGCCATATTTTGTTTCACATTCATAAGAAGGAAAACAGACTAAGATTCATCTTTTCATTTGAAAACAAGGGATGAACAATGATTTATTTGGAAATACTTCACATAAAAATATTTTCCCAGATCAATGTTCATCTTTTGAAAACAATCATGGACTTCAGTGCTTTAAAGCAGCTAGTCATGATTTAACTCGGGTGAAAAATGATCTTAGGTGTATTTTAAACTCACAAGGAATTTTAATACGGACCATTTCACCTTAGGGAGAAAAAATCATGAACCAGGGACTTCAATGCTTAGAAGCGGTCCAAGGTTTTAAATTCAAGGAATAGAAATGAAAAATAATTTAAAGATTGAAGGAACCAAGGACTTAAAATATTTTGAAAGTAGTCCAAGGTCTGATTTTGATCAAAAGAACTTGGATTCAGCAAGGTTCTACAGCCATGAGTATCCTTAAGGTTTCCTCTCCTTATTTAAAAAGATTCAGGTTCCTCTAGGACTCTAGCTACGGATTCATCAAGGTTCTCATTCTTTTGATTTAAAAGGGAAATTTGGATTCAACATGCTCATGTAAACTCATAAGAGCTAAATGAGACATGGTTCTCTTTCCTTAAAGCCGGATTCATCATAGCTTCACACGCTTCAATCCATAAGGGTTAAGCAAATTTTACTATGGTTCTCAACAAAAGAGGAATTCGGACTCAACAAAGCTATTTCTACCCACAAGGGAATAATGAACCAGGGTTCTCTTTCCTTTAGCTGGAATCAACTCGGCTTTTGAAGAGAAGATGATTTAATTTTAGTTTATGCTTGTTTCCACAAGGAAGAAGCTTTTACTATAAATCTCTTTCTCAAGGAAGCTTGGATTCAGCAAGGTCATTTACACTCATAAGAGCTGAATGAACCCAGGTTCTCCTCCCTTTAATTGGAAGCTTGGATTCAGCAAGGTCATTTACGCTCATAAGAGCAAAATGAACCCAGGTTCACCTTCCTTTAACCGATTTTCAACACAGCTTTAAGACACTAAACGGATGACTTAGAGATTTCAGATGGGGTTGAAAGAGAGTAGATTAAGTGCCCAGCAAAACCATGGAATCCATGGATTAAGCACTTGTAGCATACTTATTTCTTTCTCTCTTTTGTGGTTTATTATCCACAGCCACCAAACTCATCTCTTCATTGTCAAAAGCAGAATAAAACGAACATATATACCACGACACTAGGTGCATTAGATCTATAGAAATTAAGCACCATTCAGCGTGGTTCCCATGTTTTGAATCACCCAAATCGCAAATCTGAATCAAAAATTACAATGGATTTCACTTTTCTATTCCAATGGAACTAAAAATTCATCCAAGGTTTTAAAGAGAAACAAAAAAACGATTTTGAGTCTTATTCAAAACTAACAATGACTTAGAGAAGACAAATGAGGCTTAGAGATGATGAGAAAAGAATCTGAGCCCAGCAAACCATGGATCCAAAGATACCAACAGCTAGGAGCTTTCAGCTAACAGATTTCTTTTCTTCTCTTGTGGTTCTTCACCAGGCCTCACTTCCTTCTCCTCATTGTCATAAAGGATCTATAAACATGGCTTGGAGAAAAGGCTGGGGCTTAAGAATGAAGAGAAAACGTTGAGCAAAGCCAAAACCATTGAAATGGAGAGGCAGTTTTAAGCACCAAACGATTCTTTCAAGCCTCCATCCTTTCTCTTCATCACCATCTGCTCTGATACCATGTGAGATTAAATGCGGAAATAAACATAAGAGAATGAGAGAATTAAGAGAATAGATGCATAAAACAAGTAAAGGAGGATGAGAGATTATGCAAATTAAACAAGAGAGAATAAGAGATTAATGCTGAATGTAAACAATTAAGGAGAATAGGTGATTAAGCAAGAACAATAGAGAGAGCAGCCCCTAAGGGCCATTTTAAGCCAAAGGAGGCGCAAATAGTGATTAGGTTACAAGGGGAGGGGTTTTCTCCTTTTATAGTTGAAGGAGAAAGCCCTAAATAAAAAAAACTGCAGCAATAATGAAAACGCAGCTTACAGGACGGGATGAATAGTAATCTCGTGTCTCGGGATGAATAGTATCCGAGATGAATAGTATCCGAGATAAATAGTACCCGACTTCTTCATGGAATACCTTTTCTCAATAGATTCACGGGATGAATAGTAATCTCGGGTCTCGGGATGAATAGTACCCGAGATGAATAGTACCCGACCTTCTTCACGGAATGCCTTTTCTCAATAAGCATGCACTCTATATCAAAATTCAAAATGGCAATATATTGATTGCATTTTTGTATGTAGACGACTTAATATTCATGGGTAATAATCCAAGCATGTTTGAGGAGTTCAAGAAAGAGATGACAAAGGAGTTTGAGATGACGGATATTGGATTGATGTCTTACTACCTCGGAATTGAAGTGAAACAAGAAGAAAATGGAATCTTCATAACTCAAGCGTGTTATGCTAAGGAGGTACTTAAGAAGTTCAAGATGGATGACTCTAATCCAGTTAACACGCCGATGGAATGTGGATAAAGTTTTCAAAGAATGAAGAAGGAGAAAGAGTGGATCCGACACTTATTAAAAGTTTGGTTGGAAGCTTACGTTATTTAACGTGTACAAGGTCCGATATCTTATATGCGGTTGGGATTGTTAGTCGTTACATGGAGCGTCCAACAACAACTCATTTCAAGGCGGCAAAGAAGATTATTCGCTATATCAAAGGTACCATAGACTTTGGCCTATACTATTCTATCTCTAACGACTACAAGCTTGTTGGATATAGTGATAGCGATTAGGGTGGAGACGTAGACGACCAAAAGAGCACAAGTGGCTTCGTGTTCTACATTGGAGATACGGTTTTTACATGGATGTCGAAGAAGCAACCAATCGTTACTCTATCTACTTGTGAAGCTGAGTACGTAGCAGCCACTTCATGTGTTTGTCATGCTATTTGGTTACGAAACTTATTAAACGAGTTAAGTTTTCCACAAGAGGAGCCAACGGAGATCTTTGTGGATAACAAGTCAGCAATAACATTGATGAAGAACCTAGTCTTTCATGATCGTAGTAAGCACATTGACACACATTATCACTATATTAGAGAGTGTGTTAACAAGGAGGTGCAACTGGAGTATGTGAAGACTAATGATCAAGTAGCCGATATCTTCACCAAGCCTCTTAAACGCGAAGACTTTACCAAGATGAGGAGCTTGCTTGGAGTAGCAAAATCAAGTTTAGGAGGGGGTGTTGAAAGTTAAACTTGATTTTGGATCAAGTTTAATTATTGGATTAATTATCCAATAATTATCATTTTGGGGCAAATACAAATTCTAGAGTTTTTTCTAGAAATATCAACACCTCCACGTCTTTAAAAAGTTTTAGAATCATCCACACACCTCTCCACTTCCTTAAAGATAAAAATCTAAATAGTTACATAAAATTATCTAGATAATTTATAATAAAATAATCTAATATTAGAGAAAAATTATCTAGAATTATAATTAAAATATTTGAGATATTTTGTAATGTGGAGGTGAGTAATTAAGTTAACTAAAGAGATGAGTAATAAAAAAGAGTTAAAAAATACGTACATTTATCTTCTAAATATTTAAACACTTTCTCCATCATTATTTTAAACAATACAACTTCTGATTTGTCCGTGCTCGAAGAAGCATAGAACTCACTTTGTCCCAAAAGGATGTTACCTTCTTTATTTTTTGTTGTAATGAAAAAATAAGACTGTTGCTCTTTAACTGCTACATTGGATCATCTTTTCAGGTAGAGCATAGCATCTCCTGTTTTATTTTTATTTTTTGTTTGTTCACATGTCATCCTATCTCATTATCTGAGCAGGTGTAAGTGAGATCATCTTAGTTTTGTTAGAATCAACTTTGAACTTTCTTTACCCTTTTTTTGGGAATTTTTGTTTTGATAAATTTTTTGGGAAATACTTGAGAAACCTAAAACCAATCCATGTACAGATATATATATATATTTTAACTGTGGCAATTCATCAAACCATTCAAAGAAACCGATAAACTCTTCTAGTTATATAAATCTTACAGCTATTAATGTCTGATAAAGCTACATTGGCCGCATAAAAATGTTCGAAACCGTGTGGCGCCAATGAAACAGACGTTAGGACTCGGACTTTTTTTGTGGTGTCTGAGGTAAAGAGACTAAATAGAATTCTGGTCAATTTAACATTGATCCATTAACGAAAGGGATCAAAGAAACACCATCTTCACGGCAGGTTTTAATTAAGTCTATTACTGTTTTCACCGACACAGAGTTGGTTCAATTTATGAACTTGATAAGTCTAAAGTTAGTCTTCTCCACTCATAATTTCCAAAGTCTCCCACAATACCATTTCTGAGCACATTCACGAATATACAAATGTTATACATGTCTGGTTGTTTACGCTTTCACGCCATAATAACACATGATAAATCGTACTTATATGGTCTATTTTAGTGTTTTAAAAATCCGATCTCATGACATGTTTCCGGTGAAGCTACTGGTAAAAATACATCAAAAATTACAACAAGAAAAAAAATCTACCAAAGACTAAAAAAGAACGAAAATAGAATGTTCAAAGAAAAAGATATAAAAAATAAAAAAGAAGTGATGGAATTATTTGAATCATGGAAGACAGTTTCGACTTGCGCGGGATATTAACGGAACCTACTACGGACGTGTGCAAATGGTTACACGTGCGGTCTCTTCACGTCTCTTTGAGGTTTTGATTTTTAAGTTACAAAAATTACATTAATATTCATGAATCCGTAATAATGACCCACGATTCTATTTTCTTTCAACCGTCAAATTAAAAAAATAAAATTGGAGTCAATTAACGCAAGAAAAAACCATTAAGGCAAATACAATTCACAGAGCCAAAGAAGATGGGCCAACAATACGGACAAAGACTATTATGCCCTTTAATTACTTTTTCTTTTACTGGAAATTGCAAATATTTACCAATAGTATAATTAATTACAAAATTATAACACTACCTCGAATCAAACACGTATAAATAGAGGATCGGTGCGAGTAACTGACATTCATCATCACAACAATCATCATCATCCAGAGCACATAAACACACACAAAAACGTTTAAAAATGGCGATTTTCTCCAGTATTCACGTTCTTTTCTTCGTCTTCATCACAAGTAACAACACTAAACTCACTCTCTTTTAGTTTCTCCTCTGATTTATCTGTTTTTAAATGAGAATAATTTCAATATTATTTCGTTTTTGGTTCATCGTCTTCAATCACAACATAATTCTCAAAAACATTTCGTTTTGTTTCTCTTTGGATTGAACGGTTTTTTTTTCCTGTGTTTTGAAATTGCAGGCGGCATTGCTGTTTCCGCCACCGTCTTCACTTTACAGAACAGTTGTCCTTACACCGTCTGGCCGGGAATTCTCTCCGGCAACAGCAACACTCTCGGCGACGGCGGATTTCCCTTGGCTCCAGGCGCTTCCGTACAGCTCACTGCTCCCGCGGGATGGTCAGGCCGGTTCTGGGCTCGTACCGGCTGCAACTTCGACTCTTCCGGCCACGGTATCTGCGTCACCGGAGACTGCGGTGGCGTTCTAAAATGTATCGGCGGCGGAGTTCCACCAGTCACTCTGGCTGAATTCACCCTCGTAGGCGATGGCGGCAAGGATTTTTACGACGTGAGTCTCGTCGACGGTTACAATGTCGAGATGGGAATTACACCACAAGGAGGTTCCGGTGATTGCCATTACGCCGGCTGCGTCGCTGACGTCAATGCGGTTTGCCCTAACGAGCTTCGGATCATGGATCCGCATACCGGAATTATCGCAGCGTGTAAGAGCGCTTGTGCGGCGTTTAATTCGGAGGAATTCTGCTGCACCGGAGCTCATGCGACGCCGCAAACTTGTTCTCCGACGCATTACTCGGCGATGTTTAAGAATGCTTGCCCTGGCGCTTACAGTTACGCTTACGACGACGCCACGAGCACTTTCACTTGTTCTGGGTCTAACTACGTGATCTCTTTCTGTCCTAGCCGTTCGTAAAACCGGAGCTCCGGTTTCGATTTGGCTTCTCACGTTTCTTTTGCTTATTATGTACGGAAAGATTATGACTTTAAATTATCTTTTTCAATTTGTTTAGATTTTTCTAAGTGTTCAGTTGTTACACTCATCTCATTAGCATTGTTGATTTGATTTGTATCTTTTAATATTTTTACAAAGTATCGATTTTGCATTACCTATATACATCCTAACGTACTGATATCTGGATAACACAAAGATGAATGCTTAATTAGAGATTAGAGGGCTTCTTTGATTCAAGGTCATTGGTTTTTGATGTACTTACTTTACTTACATGAGAGAGCAATAACAACTACTGTTCATCCAAAAGAGACAGAGCTAACTACTTACTATACTCAAACTTTTTGAGCCGCGGAATGGCTAAAACATGAGACCCGCGCAAGATTGGACAGATTTTGTTAGTCTGTTAAGGAGATTCAGCTGATGCAGTTAAAGATCAGTGTTCCTGGGATCTTTTGGTTTCCACTTGCAAGCCTTCTTCGTTCTTGTTGCAGCCTGAACGAATCCCACAATAACCTGAAGCTCATCCATTTGCTGGAAACCAGAGAAAATGTCTCAGACTTATCAAAATCAGAAGAAAAATTCACAAACGTATAATAGCTTTAATGGTACCTGAGACATGAAGTGTCTCTGAACAATGTCAATTAGTTGCTCCTTTGATGGATTAGGAAGAGCATCCACCTTTAAGAGAAAAACAGATCAATCATATATTGTCAAAACTCCGGTAACATAAGAGAATATGAAAAGATTAGTCTTTTTTAACTCACAAGGTTAAAATGTCGCCAATATCTCAGTAAAGCAGGCATATCCAATTTGGTAAGATCAACCTTCTGCGTAAAAACCATATTCTCAAATCAGTAATCCAAAACATTATTAAGATATAAATCCCACCAGTAGAAGAAGTTCGAGGCATTACCAGGTTCCCACGAGGAGTAAAGCTCGAGATTTTTGAGTGTGAGTCACAAGATAAAGCCCTGCACATTGCCTTTTGAGTCAACCGTGATGATCTCTGTCCTCTCTGCTTCGACTTATGAGGCTTCAAAGTGTCCTCAGATGCTGCAAAACACACTCGAACATGTCACATTAATTGGAAGAATCCGGACACCTTATTGACAGAGACAAGGAACCAAACTTACTCATATCCGAGGGATTCCACTGAGTATGTTCGACTTCAATATCATCGTCTAGTTCATTCCCTGTAGGAGCTTCAATAACACTAAGAGCATTCCTCTGCAACTTCACTTCTATTCCATTAGTCAAAACCTGGAAATTAAAAACACAAGGACTAGATTAATAAATATTGCACGCCGTAGACAAGTAAAGTTTGGGACTTTTTGAGAAATGGGAATGCTGGGAGACAAGAACTGGTGGAAGTTCGATATCGATATTAGTAAACAATGTATGCGTTGGGCTATGAGGAAATCGTATAAGATACTTATCTTATTGTAAAGCTAGAGAAATGGTGAATTGAGTAATGATCAAAAAAGAACAATAAAAGGATCAAAGAGAGTATATTTATAATAAAACTATGCAGCCTAATGAAATGGAGAACATCTATAAAAGGAACTCAAAAACCAAAGAACAAAAATTCGGCAGTGGATGAAAATGACCCATCTGTAAAAGAAAGAACAAAAACACTAAACATATTATTAAGTATCATAATTAGTGACAAGTAAAACAAATCTAAAAGCCAGCTTGAACCCACAAAGATGAAAAAGGGATAAGGATTCTCAAGAAATTTGATCGAGGAAAAAAAAAGTTAAATAAATATAAAAAGTGCAGATCTTTATAATACAATTTAGAATAAAGTTGGTATTTTTTTAGAACAATCAATCCCATCGTGTTTTGGTCTTTTCTTTTTTTCTTTTTACTGCGCTAATCGATCCACTTGATTCAGTCACATCGGACACTACCATTGATTTAACTGCATTATTGAGCTTATGATTCGAGCTAAACTCTCGGTTTTTCTTAACCTTTTCAACAATTTCAGATGCAAAAAAAGGGAAAACACACACACAAAGATGAAGTTAGACAAAACCAGGTAAGAAAAAATCGAAGCTAAATTCAGCTCACCAGCCAATGCCAACCACCGAGTCCGACGGCTTTCTTAACAACACCTTGAAGACCGACGAGAACAGATTTGGTACGGTTGTTTCCGGTAACGACAACTTTAGTATGACGAGGCAACACCGTCAATTCCTCTTCGCTACTGCAATCGCCGAAGCAACTCTGTAGCTGAGAGAATCCTCCTCCATTGAGGACGCTTGAGTTGTTCTCAGCAGCTTCCAGCATTTTACTTCTCCTTTAGTTTCTCTTTCTCTTTGTTATCAGAAACTACCAAATCGAGCTTCACGATCTCTGAAATGGAAGTTCATGCATTTTGGGAGGATAAAGCGAGGAAATAAGAGAAGAGATCGAGCAGAGAAATTAGGGTTTGTTTTGTGTCTGAGGAAGAAAGACAGAGTAAGAGTAAGAGAGAATGAGGAAAAGCAGAGTATAGTATGAAAGAGAGAGAGAGAAGAGAGTGAGACAGAGGAGGGAAGGGAGGGGACGATAGCGACCGCCTTACCATTGTAACCAATGATTTATCGCCACGTGTGTTTCGACTGCTACCATTTGCACTGTGGAAATTGAGCGGTTTTTTGGTGGATTGTTACCAAAACTTTTTTTGTTTAACCAAACGTTTTTACTTTTTTACTACTCTATAATACTAGTTAAATGAATCTATGGGTATTTAGCAAGATAAAATTCGTTTGTGCTAGATTGACAGAAAATTAAAAGTTTATTTTCCTTGTTAATTTTCCAATTCAATCATATATTTTAAACAAAAACTCAAACCGCATCGAATCAGATATTCATTATAATTTTTTTTATCTTGGTTGCTGAAGATTTAGATTTTCTAAACTGAAATTCCAATGAAAATGGATTGAATGCGTTTGCTTCAAATGTTTAGAAGACTATTTTTACAAAAAAAAAGAAAAAATGTTAAGAAACATTTTAGGAAGTAAGTTTGTAATGGAATCTGACTTTTATGTTTTTACAGGGTTTAAATAGTAAAAAAGGAAAACGAGGGCCACACTTAGTAATTTTTGTATTATGTATACACGCGATCGACGTGAATCTGAATGGTTGACTGGTATTTTGAAAAAAAGTCATGCGTTTATGGGCCCATGTATTCGTCGAATTACGATGATACCCTTGTTCTTTATTTGTTTTCATTTCCTCTCCATGGATTTGGATTTGAATTTGAATCCACCCCCAACTCTATTAAAATACTTCATCGTATAATGTTCATATACAAAAAAGTGAACGAAAACTAAATTTTCTATATGGAGTGAGTGATTCTTAAGACATAACATATTTGTAAGTTTGATGGTAAACCGTAAACTATACCAAGTATGATTGTGTGTGTTTACTGTTGAAAAGTTAAGAAAGAAAAAGAGTTAGCAAGGTAACATGGAAGTAATCAGAAAAGCAAAGAGGTCACTCGTGGTTTGTCCATATCTAATTAATTATGAATTGTCTTTCGGCAATTTCATTTAAAATTAAAATGGTTTCGTCCAATTTCA
The DNA here is from genome assembly GCA_028015245.1 of Cardamine occulta. Lineage (NCBI taxonomy): Eukaryota > Viridiplantae > Streptophyta > Magnoliopsida > Brassicales > Brassicaceae > Cardamine > Cardamine occulta. Next base: position 18,500,078 of record CM051369.1, read on the forward strand.
TCCACGACAAAATTGATGACACTGGATAATAATGATCCATGGGTTACAAAAATCTATGGTAAAATCGATTTTTTCACCAAAAACATAAAAACACAATTCTTGCCAAAAATGTTAAAACACATTTTTCTGCCAAAAAAACACGAAACACATAATTTTCAGTCAAGAAATTACGAAAACACAAATTTCCGCAAAAAACTATTGGTCCATGGACAATCCATTTTGACTTCTCTGCTAAATCTCAACAAAGATGTTGCAACTGACTATTTAAGAGAATAGTTATTAGACTTTTAATTGGCAAACAACAAAGTCGGTGTAGTATAGTAGTAAGTATTCCTTACCTGCTGGAATGAAAAGACGATTTAGTCATCAACTTCAAGGATGCTGTAATTGACGATTAAAGACTTATACAGAATATGAGAATAGTTATTAGACTTTCAATTGGCAAACAACAAAGTTGTTGTAATATAGTGGTAAGTATTCACACCTGTCATCCGGGGTGACCGGGGTTCGATGCCCGGCAATGGTGTTAAAAATTTTCTTATTAGTCGTTTCAAGTGTTACGACCAACTCGCGGAAGTTCTTTTAAGACAATTTACACGGCTCTGCACTTTTTATAAAATAACGTCAGAATCTTTTTAAAAATCAAAAATAAAGGAATTGTGACATAACCACTGTACCTTAATACTGCTTTTTTTTTTTGTTGGTTCCTTCCCGGCCATTGCAGAAAAATCTTACGACATAGAAAAGTAGATATATTGAGACAAAAGTCACAGATTCGTACTATTTTTACTCTTTATGATTCATAGATTAATTAAACCTTCTTAAACTATATTCATTTTGTTTGTTAGAAGATCATATTATCATATATCATATATCATATATCATATATCGTATATCCCGTTGGGCCTAGGCTGTGGCCTGTGGGACAAACCCGTCAACTCCTTTTTCCTCTTTATGTTCAATGAACGAGACATTTTTGTAAATGATATTAAAATAACGATGGACCCAGCAATTAATCCAGTTTAGCAAATTTCTACATCATTTTAGAAGTAAACTAGATACTAAAGCTTAAAATCAACATACAATTAGATACTGTTAAAAATACACACTAGTAATAAATACGACCAATCAATATTTTTTATTTGTCTCATTTGTAAAGTACGAAGAAGGTTCACAAAGTTAATGAATGAATTAGAGATACATCTAATCAGGACAAAAGTGGTCAATTCGTTTTTCAAAGTATGGCAAAGAAGTGATAATTTGGTTTGAATATAACATGTTAAAACACGGCTTTCATAATTTGGTACAGTTAAAAAAAAGATTTCTTATTAGGTTCCTAATTCTTAAAAGCCAATTCGTTTAATCTTATTAATGGATATAAAAATAAAACCAATCAGATGGTGTGTTTTCCAGTCACACAAGTAAGGGACCCACACTGAAAAAACGGGTCCCACTTTGTCCCCTCCTTCTTCTCTTCTCTGTATTATTTGGTCATTACACAGTAAAAAGGATAAAAACACAACAACGTACACTGCGTCGACTAACACAAGCTACTACGCGCTATAATCCTCTACATCCAATTACCAACCTCATAATGTACACCATAGCCAATCTCACCCTTTATAATCCCATATTGGTACACGTGGACGATGGATCGAACAAGTAACACTGATGTCTAATGTGAACTCATGTACTTGACCACACGACCCAATAAAAAAAATATTTTAATATTGGTAAGAAAGAGAGATTCTTCTTCGATTCCAGCGAAGGAAAAGCGTATTCCTCGTGAGCACTAACTTCTCACTCCTCATTCTTCTTCTTCTTCTTCTTCAGTCTACGTTCACACAATCTTCACCCACCCATTAAAGCTCGGAACTTTCGAGGTGGTGGTTTGTGTGAAGATGACGTCAGATGGGGCTACGTCGAAATCAGCAGCTGTGGCTGCTGCGGCGGCAGCGAGGAGGAAGCCATCGTGGAGGGAGAGAGAGAATAATCGAAGGAGGGAGAGACGGAGAAGAGCTGTAGCTGCGAAGATATACACTGGTCTTAGAGCTCAAGGTGATTATAATCTGCCTAAACATTGCGATAATAATGAGGTGCTCAAGGCACTTTGTGTTGAAGCTGGTTGGGTTGTTGAAGAAGATGGTACTACTTATCGCAAGGTGAAAACTTTCTCAATTTTTCAGATCTGAAGCTTGTATCTTGATTTGTCTTAATCTGAGTTTTTCGATTTCAATTGCTTTTAATCTGGTTTTGAAACTGATTAAGCTGGCTTTTTTAATAAGCAAGAAATCTGTGTTTGATTATCGAGCATGTCTATATATGGATCTAATTGCTGCAATTGATTTATGGTTTTGCTTTTGAGGAGCTATAATCAGATTTACAACTCCCCTATTAGGACTCACTGATGATTCAAATCTTTTAAGAATCGTAATTCAGTAGGTCTTGAGCTATTAGTATGCTAAAGTCTTAATTTTTATCTATGATACTTGATCCAAAGTCTTTGCATTGTTCTTCTTTTCCTTACCATTGTGATGTTTGACTTGTTATTGTTTTTTTGTTTTGTTGGAGCATTAGGGATGCAAGCCTCTTCAACCTGGTGAAATAGCTGGATCTTCATCTCGAGTTACTCCTTACTCATCTCAGAACCAGAGTCCTCTTTCTTCAGCCTTTCAAAGTCCTATTCCGTCTTACCAAGTCAGCCCATCTTCCTCATCGTTCCCAAGTCCATCTCGAGGTGAACCAAATAACAACATCTCCTCCACATTCTTCCCTTTCCTCAGAAATGGTGGCATTCCTTCGTCTCTTCCTTCACTCAGAATCTCAAACAGTTGTCCTGTCACCCCACCGGTCTCATCTCCAACTTCCAAGAATCCTAAACCGTTGCCTAACTGGGAATCTATTGCTAAGCAATCCATGGCCATTGCTAAACAATCAATGGCGTCTTTTAACTATCCCTTTTATGCGGTTTCTGCACCTGCTAGTCCAACGCATCGCCAGTTTCATACTCCTGCTACTATACCTGAGTGTGATGAGTCTGATTCTTCCACTGTTGATTCTGGTCATTGGATAAGCTTTCAGAAGTTTGCTCAACAACAGCCATTTGGTGCCTCTATGGTGCCAACTTCTCCTACATTTAATCTTGTGAAACCCACGCCACAGCAGATGTCTTCAAATACTGCTGCGTTCCAAGAGATTGGTCAAAGCTCTGAGTTTAAATTTGAGAATGATCAAGTTAAGCCGTGGGAAGGAGAGAGGATACATGATGTGGGTATGGAAGATCTTGAGCTTACACTTGGAAATAGCAAGGCTCGTGGTTGACATGGACTATTCAGCAAACTCGGATGGCTTGTCAATGAGAAACTTATCAGTGAGAAACTATTCCTCTTGAGTTTCTTTATCTTCTCCAAGGTACCTGGATCTTTATGGAATCTAATATGTTCTTTCGCATCCTATCCAAATATGCTCTGCACAAAGCCGTCTCCATGGAAGCATTGGAGTGTTAGAGTGGTTGTTCAATTCATGAATTTGGTTTCAAAAGCATTATTTGTAGATAAGATATCGTAAGATGTATGGTTCTGTTCCCTTATAAATGTTAAATTAAATAGTGGCTTGAAACTGTTTTGCGTCTTGTCAAATTGATTTGTCTTGTATCATGTCTTAATCCCATTCTGCCTCTTGGCATCAAAATCCGAAATTTGCAGAAGAAATGATTTTACATAATGGTAAATTCTTTATTTCCCTGCAATCAATCTTTTTGTTAGAAACTAACCCATATTATCATCAATTATCTAGTTAGACAAAGCTAGCAAGAAGAAAAGCACAACCAATGAACACAGCTAGCTACAAATGCTACATATCATAATGAATACAAACTCTGGTCATCCATCCTCTTAATAATTCAATACTTGTTGCTGATCAAACAAGTCATGGAGAGTGCAGATCCAATTCGATCTCTGTCGCAGGGCTCTTCGGTCCTTTCTCAGTCTCAACGTTACATTCTTGGTATCTGAAACAAGCTGTGAGATGATCATTCACAATGCCAGAAGCCTGCAAGAAGGAATAAATAACAGTAGGACCAACGCAGCGAAACCCTCTCTGCATCATATCTTTGCTAATGTACTCTGCCTTTGGTGACTTGACCGGTACTTGACGACCATAGCGATATCCATTTCTTAATGGCTTGTGGTTGACAAATCTCCAACAATAGTTGCTGAATGATCCAAACTCTTGCTTGATCTGTTTTCAAATTACAACCAAAATCTGTTACAATAAGCTTACACAAGACACAATATCCCCAATTTCTCAACAAAACACAGAGTTACCTACCTTGAGAACCATTTTCGCGTTCTCTACAATTGCTCGCATTTTCTGTTCGGATAGAATGAGACATCCATTTACTCTAAGAGACATCAACCTCTTCTCTGTGAAATGTGCTATAGCTGAAGGATCAAACTCTTCAAAAAGCTTCCTGCAAGAATAAAACCAAAAAAAATAATCAGATGTTACTACACCAAACCAAAAACAAAAAACAAAGCAAGAATGTTTATCTCTTCCTGGCCTAAATTTACCTAAAGTCGTCTCTTTTTCGAAGTATTGAAGGCCAGCTAAACTCAGCCAATGCTTGTGAGAAGACAAGTAGCTCAAAGAGTTTCTTGTCGTCACGAACCGGAACACCCCATTCCTCGTCGTGGAACAACTCGTAGATCGGGTCTGTTCATCAATCATCGTCATAATTATTAACCGAAAAACTTATATATCCATCCATCAATCTTCTACTAAAGTTTTTTTTTGTCTTTCTTTGTCAACTACAAGACCTAGATTTTGCAAGTTGCAATTAATATGTTGTTGATATCTATGAAACTGATTGTTACCAATAACTTACAGTTAATTCAAAAAATCTTACATTCCGAAAACCATAAAAAGCCAATTCACATGGCTTCCCATTTTTGAAGTCGATTGAGATATTTTTTGGGGACAAAACGAAGAAAATGGGCTCTTTTAATTCTTTGCAGATTCATTAAATGTGCAACAAGGACAACAAGTCTCTACATTGTGTTAAAACTATTTTATTTCATCTTCTAAAATTGAGAAAAAGGAACAAAAAAAAACCACCTCGTAATTCACGAAATTCTGCGTTAAAAAGAAAAAAAAAACAATAAAAAATGTGAATTTAAATTAAAGTTAAATGAGGCAAAGAGGGGAAAATAAAAGTTGTCAGACAAACAAACCTGAATTGGGTGTGATCCAGTGGCATCTCTTCACCGGTCCCGGAATTTTAGGAGCAATGTCTTCAACGGCGGTGACGGAGACGACATTATTGAGCTTCGTAACTCCCTTTCGTTTCGACGGAGTGATTTTCCCAGAGTTTGTCGTCTTCACCGACGAACGTTCCGAGGATGAAGAATAAGAAGAGGAATCATCAGTTGAGGCTGTGAAATTAGAATCCAGCTTCTCAGTCGCCGGAGATTTCGTTACTCGTGGATGCTGTTGTGGCTTCTTTGTAATCGCTGCTTTGGAAACTCTAAATCTGTTCCCGGTTGAACAGAGTATAGCTCGTGGCTCAACCATTGGTTTAACCGGAGAACGAAGCTTGGAAACTACAGACATCTTAGAAGTTTGGTAGAAATGGAGAATTCGAAGGAAATGTGAGGGTAAAAGTGGAAAGAAAAGGAATGAGATGGGATCGGAGAGAAAGAGAGAGATGGAACAGAGTTGAGCTTATTGGAAGGTTTTTAAAAAAACTGAAGAACGGTAACAAAATAAAAAGGACTTAAAGATTGGATGTAAACCGGTTATAGCCGGTGTATTTTGCTTACGTGTAGGTTAATCTTCTGTTTATCGTTTTGGTTTCAGACAGGGACACCAATATAAATGGGATTCATACATTTCGTGAAAATTACGCTTTTGTCATTAATTTTGCCGCCTGCTTTCAGAACTTACGGTTAATTTCGTTCCATAATAAAATACTTACCAAAATGTAAGTGGGTTAATTTTGGAATTGTAAAATAATTAGAGGATTAAATAAACCTAGAAAGTGTTTTGGAGAATGCACCAAAGTCCTCATGCTTTATGACTTTGACTCATATAGAGTAAAATTAACGAAACAACTACATTATTTACTCCGACCTCGAATTACAACTACAGTCACTCGTGCTCAATCACTGCTTTTGACTTCTCGAAGAAAAGGAATTACAATGATTGTAAATGAACTAAAATTATTTGACCCTTTTTCTTGTTATAATATTACATCATTTGTTTTAAAATCAATGACATCATTTAGGTTCATGATGGACTGCCATAAATTCAGACTCTACATGTTAAGTTTTGTAGGTTTCTAATAATTGTATATGATGTCTGAGATATCTTGGTGTTATCTTATTTCCGAAGTGATTTCAGACATCGGATTCCTTAAAAACTTCAAAGAAATACAGAAATACAAATAGCAAACTTTATTAGATTTAGATTTATCTATGTATAAACTTTAGATGTGTGTGACGCCAAAGAAAACCTCTTATGATTAAGGAGGGCAGTAAGGCAATTTAGAGGTGGGCAAAGAGTCAGAGTCTAATTTGGTGAAGTGTGTGTGGTGTTGGAATACGAGTGAGGGGTAAAATAGAGAATACAAAAGCTTTAGGTAGAAGTTAAAAGTAGCTTACCGTTAACAAAAAGAATCGTAAAAGCCAACACAACACCAACTCCACCTCGGCCTTCCTTTTTTTTCTCTAACGGCTAACCACTAAATCCCCTTTGATGGGCCTAACCCAATTAATTATATGGACCTAACTCTCTACACACGCGTACTTAACTCTTTAAAGCCTTTTATGATAAAATGATAGACCTCAACAAACAAACAAACAAAATTTGCTGTTAACCTGTGAGAACTAAATTTCTGCAACATCTTTTGATTCAGAACCGTAACTGTACAACTTTTTTTTTTTTAACGCATAGCCTTTGTGTAAGAACTAAAAGACTAAAGACTTGTCTTCCTTTAAACCGGTCCGAGAGTATTGAAGTGGTCCCATGCTTCCTAAAGATTGAACCAAACAAAAAATATGACTCAGATTCAATGATACTGCAACAATATTTTAGTTGAGAAAACTAGTAATAATAACCTGTAATAACTCGAAAACTTTCTCAGCCATGTATTTTTGGTTTGCAGAAGCACCTTTTTGTTGTAGCTTATCTGGATGAAGGATTAGTAATGCTCTCTGGTATGATTTTCGAACCGCGTTTCCTTCGATCATGTCCATTAGAGGAATCGCTTTCCATCCACTCCCGGGCCAAAGAATCTGTAAAATAAAACTTCCAAACTTCATTAGTTATGCAAATAGGCTAATCCATATATCCAACAATGCTATGTATTATACATCAAGAGAATACTTACATATTGCAGCGTGGACAAAAGAGACCGAATGTTTCTGCTTTTTCCACTTGACCACTTGCGGATTTTCGCATCGATGTTCTATAGAGGTTCATAATTAGTTTTGAAGCTTTTCTTCGGGTAAAAGTATAGGGAAAAGAATGTACTAGTATTACTTGTATTTCTTCAGCATCATTTCTGATTTCTTCCAGTTTGTTTTTTTCTTGTGTTATATCCTCCACCTGCACATAACAAGTTCCACGCGGATTATAGAGAGAAACATAAAAAGTTAAAGATTGAAAACTTGAAGGTTAAAGTACATAATATTCAGTTTTACCATGAAATTTACATGGATGGGCTCGTCTATATCCTCTGAGGTAGTATGTGCTGATAGAAAAAAACCGGTAAGCTCAGATATAATTTAGTTGTGTAGTAATAACAAGGTTTAAATCCGATACACCAATCTAGGAACTTACTTGTGACCGGTTCCTGGCTGATCTCTTCTTTTTCAGTAACACCACGAGGCTTATTATTGTTCACACTCTTCCTATCTGAATCTTTTTTATGAGTTGCATGTGAAGGTTTCCGATCTCGATCCTGCAAAAAAAATTTACATGTAAGGAATCACAAACCAAGGAACATATAGCAAGATCTTGATTTTTCGATTAAGTACCACAGCAGGAATATCTGGAGTTGGTTTCTTTTGTTGATCAGGAATGTTAACAGTTTCCTTGGCATTAGCACCATCATTATTGATATCAGTCTTGGGAATTTCTTTAGCTCTCCATCTAGAGCTTTGTCCAAGAGAGTCCCCACCTGCTCCAGCTGAAGCTCCTTGACTGAAAATCTTAACAAAGTCCATCACTTTTGCTTTGGCTCCATCTTTGCCAACTTCTGGTACTGAGGATGAACTTGCGAAGCTGGATTTATCGGGTATCGGGCTATCCAAAGAACCTTTCATGCTATGTGGTTTCTTTTTTGTTCTTGAATCTCTAGTAGAACTCCTCGTGTTCTTCGCTCTGCTTTTACCTTTTATCACTTCTCTGTCCGTTACTATATCCTCACCTGCAATGACAAAGAACAAAATGAAGTCACAAAAGAAAGCTTAACCCAACCCATATGAAACAAAAATGTATCTCTGCACAAACCAACCTTTTCTCTCATCGTTATCATAAAACATTGAATGAAGAGGTTTCACATTAGCTTCATGCGCTTTTGACACACCAGAGAAGGCTTGTTCAGACATAACATTAATTGAATGAAGAGGCTTCACATTAGCTTCACGTGATTTTGACACACCAGAGAAGACCTGTTGAGCCATCAAATCAATTTCTGTTTTCTCTTCTTTTGTCTGAACAACAGGACGCTTTTGGGAAATCTTCTTTTCCTCTTTCAAAGTAGATAAACCACTTTCTCCTTCTCTTTCATCTTTACCCGTTTTCTTGACTGAAACAGATGGAGGATCTCTAAGTGTTGTCTCCTCAGCTTTAGACATAGAACTCAATCTAGAACTGCCCCAAATGACAACAGGAACTCCTTTATTAGGCCACTTATAGATGGAGAAATGAAACTGCCTGCCTTTCCCAGTAACAACAACTTGTGGAGCATCATCATCAACATCATCTGAATCTGATTTAACAGTAGAGACCATATCGGCTTTGCTCGAAGTTCTTGACAAAGGAGATGACCAAGCAGTTTCTTTGTTCTTGCTCAAATTATGAGTAACTGAACCAAATGTGGGAATCTCTGTTGCTTTTGCAGGAAGACTGAGGAAAAGAGCCATATCCAACTAATCAATGATTATTATGAAACTGATCTTATTGAAACTTTATTAAAAAAAAACAGACCTGAATTGAGAAGGAAACGAAGTCCCAGAAGATTCAGCTTTGTGAGCTGGACTAAGGATCCGAGAACCCGGAAGTGATGACCCGAACGGTTCTTGTTCCTTCTTCACTCTGAAAATATCATCAAAGAAATCATCAGCGGTGAAACGACGCCGGACCGATTCTTCTCCAAAAACAGGCTTCTCATCTCGCTCATCCAAAACGGCATCACGAGGAATCAACACACCGCCGTCGTCGACGATGACGTCACGACGCCTGAGAGCAGTTTCACTGAAGCTATGTCGTGTGACTTCGTTATTATTATTAACCTTTGACCGTCTCTTAGGAGGACCACCAAATACGTCACCGAAATCGATGTCCACGTCATCGCCACCGGGATTACGAAGCACAACAGGTGGTGAGTTCGAGGCCAAAACAACGGTTTCAGAGCTTGGAAATGTCTGCATAGCATAGCAGAGAGAAAAACAGAAAATTGAAGGTTGCTCTGAGTTGGATACAGAGGAGTCTCTGAAACAAAAGAATTTAGAAAAAAGACAAAAGACAGAGCTAAGTGTGGGGCTTCATTTGATTTTAAACCACAAAAATGGGATTTTCGGTTATTACAGAGAGAATTTTTAGAGTCTCTTTGTGGATAAAAACATAAATAAATCCAAATCCTTCGCTCTCTTTTGTCTTTCTTCTTCTTCCATCTCTCTTTCTTGCCTAATCTTTCCTTTTTTTTGTCTCTCTTATGAATTTTCTTTCTTTTTTTTTGTGGTCAGAAGATAATGGCACAGTCAAACGTTTCATCACTAATATTAAAAACTATTGGATATACAAAATTCATAGAACAGAGTAAAAGAAAAACTAGAAAATTGATTATGAATTTATTATAACCACATATGTGGGAAGATGAAACTACAGAAGTTTTTTACTGGAGTAAGTATTTGAGCAGAATCTGTAATTGAAGAAGAAGAAGAAGAAGACTGGGTTTTTTCGATGTCTTGCTTAACAAGTATCTATTCCTTAATCAAGAAGTACCATCTGAGAAGCTATCAAGCGCATCTTGCTTGCCATCAACGTAAATTCCACTGCAGCTTGCATTCGTATGAGCTTATCTCGATGGTAACTCATATGAGCAATCACAGGCTTCAACTTCTTCAGTTCTTCATTCCTTCTCACAGTTTTGAAGAGGACCTTACTGTTCATGAACTCGTACACATCCATGGCTCTCTTGGAAGCGTGTAAGCCAGTGTACCCTGGATCCGAAGGGTAAAAGAGTTCTTCATTGTAAACCGCTTGGTCCCATAAGTCTGCCTTTGAGAGTCTATCTACCACGCGATCGAGCAGCTCGATTGAAGGAAGAGTTGGTCTTAGATAGAAAAACCCGGAATTGAAAACCCATATCCTTATTGTTTGTACATACCGAGACGCTGTAAAGGATGGCTCATCAAACACATCTATGAAGCCATACGCCGTGTTATTGTCATGGCCATCGGTCATAGACTCCACATCGGAGTCTCTGTACAGATGACCAAAAGGGTTCTGCAAAAAGACAACGTCCACATCCGATAGAAGAACGCCATAACCAAGCTGCAAGAACTCCCTTAAGACGCGGAATTTCAGTCCAGAAATAGCAAAAGTACCTCCACTTTTCCCAGCAACCTCCTTCGATTGACAGAAATTTTCTGTGGAATTATCCAACGCATAAACCAGGTAGTTTTGAATACCAACTCTCTTGATGCTAGCAATCTGCACCTCCAACATTGGTTTAACATTTGAATTTGCAAGAACCACAATGATCTCTTTATTGACAGCTACTTTCTCTAGAAGCTTTGCTAATCTGGGGTTAACAGACTCGTCGGGAATCACAGTGGGATTAGTTCTCAGACTCTTGACAGTTCCTAAAGGCCCGGCCTTGATCTCTGATCCGAAAAATCGTTTCTTTTCATTTTCTGTACCTTGTTCCGCCAACAGTGCCTTTTCTGTTAGCTCTCTGACCTGCTTCCTTAACTCGGCGTTCTTCTCTGAGATAATCGCAAACTCTGATTTGAGCATTTTGACCCGTTCAGGCGATTCACATGAAGCCGATCCAACCTGAAAAGATAAACAGAGAAAGGATGAAATTCACCATTTAAACTTTGGTTTTGATGTTAAAAGTTGTAGTCTTGAGTAAGATCCAAGATGATGATGATTAAACATTCAATCTGGTAATATTTAGTCAAAAATCAATGAAGATAAAGAATCCTCAAAACAAACGAACTCAGTAAGAGGCTTAAAATTCAAATCTTCAAATCCATCAACCGCCTAATATAGTTCAAAATTTAGCTTATAGTATTCAAACTTCATTCTATAATATTTTGAATTATAATTAACTCAATGCTTATAATTGATAGCTTCCGAAGGACTTTTTCTAGTTCTGAACACAAATAAGAGCTCTAGACCACTGAATTTAAAAAAAGTGACTGTCCATGATTAGAGCATAAGATCAAGTTTACCTGTCTAGAATTTCAAAAAATGACAGTACAAGAGTAGAGCATAAGATTTAAGTTTACCTTCCAGGTCGATTGTGAAAGGCGTTCGTTGAAGAATTCGTTTGGGAACAAGGCAGTGCAGGCGCACCCGATAAAAATTCCGAACAGGATGGCAATCCCAATTCCATAGCCGCGAAATTGTTCGATTTTGTCTCTATGACTCGCCATTGCCAAGAGAAGACGCAGTAGCCAAATTGATAAATTCCTTTCTTTCTGCTGTGATCAAATCCTGGTTGTGCAAGCTAAGCTTATATAAGCCTCTTTAACCATTAATATGGTTTCGTTAATGTTTTTAAACACTTTCTTTATTTACTTATCTTATGCAATGAAATTAATAATTCCACAAATTAGTCTTTGTCTTGATTGTACTGACGGCTGAAGTTGTTCTTTGTCAAAGGTCAAAATAACATACCATTTCAACTTACACCATTCCTCTGCCTAATGTCTAACATCTAACTAGGTTGTGGCTAACAAATAACAATGGTCCATCTAACACTAATAAATATCGTATCAAAACCAAACCATTTTCAAGGATTCAAAAGCTTTTGAAATCCAAAGATGATCAAATCATAAGCCTAATGAGTCTAAGAGTATTCCTTTCCTATGCAGTTGAGACATCGTTGTACCCTGCAATAGTATAACAAAAAAAAAACAAATTTTTAGTCTAGAAAAACAATCAGATACAAGAAGCTTTTTCACGTCTTCTCAGACTTATGTTCTATATTTAGATTTGCAGTGAAAAACACAGAAAAAGTAGACGAGTTTTTAATGGAATAAAAACCTGTGACCATCGCAAGTAGGGCAAAGACATGGATTGATACAAACTGGATCATACAATGGTGACCTTTCTATTGTTGCGTTTCCTTTGCATAATTTGCATATGTAAAACCCTTTTCCACGACACAGTCTACAAGCCAATCCGTTTTTCTTCTGTTTATCCTCAATAGTAAATCGAAATGCTCCTATGGCTGCTGAGGAAACCGCGTTTATGATCACAAATCCACCAAGAATTACGCCTGCGCCAGTTCTCAAGAATCGAATCGGTTCTTGTGCCATCTCTTTTAGTAATATAGTCTCTCTGCGGAATTTCGTTGAACATCTTGAGTGCGTTTTTCCTTGATGCTTATTTTTTTTTACCTCAGTAGCTTTTTAAAAATACTGTATATCGCAGAGTAGAAAAAAAACAGAGGAATGATGGAAAAAAAAGTATCAGTTTTTTTCCCGCCTAATATATGAACGCAAAATAGGTGTTTAAGTGTTTTTGAATTGCAGAGTCTTGTGGCCTAGTGTAGTGGGTTGTGACAAAAAATGAAGGATTGAGAGGGGTTCGAAGCTAACCGAAATAGTACATCAAATGATTGAATCCCACCTAAACCGGAGCAAACCTGAAACCAATATACCAACCGGGTACATGATCGTAGTCTTTTTAAGACGAAATCCTAAAATAGCGAAGATGAGAACCATTTTGAGGTTGCAAAGTCACAAGCAAAACAAGAGCATGAACATAACTTAAAGATACGTTTTGGCCTCAACCACTCCAAGATTCTGTCCCACACAATTCCTAGGCCCCTGATCTAAACGGCACAAGCAAAAACTGATTGTTTACTAGGATCTTCAGTGTCTGTCTCTTAAAACCATTCTTAAGTTGGGATCTAAAGGACTTAAAAGTCTTGAGGCACACTGCCATATAGTCTTGAGGCACACTGCCATATGTTCTCTTCAATTTTTATTTATTGGATCTTGAAATTATAACATACCGAAAAGAAAAATCAAATTTTAATCCACTCTTTGAGATTGCTACAAGAAAATTACAGTACGAACGAAATGAATTAAAGAAAGGTTTCCGTTCACCGGTGACACTCCAAGATCACCGCATCAGAGCCAAATCGTTGTGCCATTCGAGGCCATATTTTCTGGGGTTCCGATAACTTCCCTAGGTCAGTCAGATCCACTTGTAAGAAGTGTCAATCTTTATCCAAAAATCAGCTTAATCCAACTCGAAGCAGCAGCAGCATAAAGGAAGCAAAACTATCCGCTTTAGATCGCACTGATCTCAAACTGCTTTGCTTCCTTGCCGCTTTACCTAGCTAAAAGCTGGTTTTTGGATAAAATTTCTTACCTTAGATCTCACTAATCTCAGAGATGTTATCAGACCCTAGAGAATATCACCTCTACCACTTCTTTCTTTCTTCAAACCGAAGCTCGTTTTCGGCTGTGGATGGCTTTGTATCAGAGCTTTCGCTCAACCTAATATATAAAAAAAGAAGACGTAGAAAAACCCTAAAAATTATATTTGGCGGTTGATGGAATTGACTGGGCCAAACAAGCCCAATATTAAGATCTTCCAGAGGCAAGGAGTATCTTATGATATATATGCAATATCTTATGAATTTATGATGAAAACGACTTGATTGTCGTGGTTTACAAGTTAGGAAAATTATGGAACCACAGTCCACAGACCAAACTTTAATTCAATTTTAAAGCACGATCGATCGTTTTTTTTCCTCAGGTCTCAACTCCAGACCATTCGAAACTGAATTGATCTCAAAGTTTAAGAAAACAATTTTCCCAGCATCGAAACGAAACTAGATCATTTCAAACCAAACAGTTTTCGAGAATTCAGTAGTATTCGAATTCATAAGCCAAAGGAAGATTTAAAGGAGTCTAACAGTATTCTTTTCCTATGCAGTTGAGACATCGTTGCACCCTGCAATAAAGATGAATTCATCAAATCAAAATCTTTTGTTTTTTGTATTTGGAAGAACTCAAATTCGAGAAGATTTTCATGCTTTATTAGACTTTGTTCAGTATTCATATTTTGCAGTGCAAAACACACAGAATCAAAGAGATAAGACTAAAGAAGAGTTTAGTGAAGCTAGACAAACCTGTTACCCTCACAAGTAGGACAAAGACATGGATTGATACAAACTGGATCATACAATGGTGACCATTTTATCGTTGCGTTTCCTTTGCATAATTTGCATATGTAAAACCCTTTTCCACGACATGCTAAACAAGCCAATCCGCTTTTCTTCTGTTTCCCCTCAAAGGTAAATCGAAATGCTGAGGAAACCGCGTTTATGATCACAAATCCGCAAACAATTACACCTGCGCTGGTTCCCAAGAATCGAATCGGTTCTAGTGGCATCTCCTTTAGTGTTGTAGTCTCTGTGCGGAATTTCGTCGAACACCTTAAGTACGTTTTTACGTTGATGCTTTTCTTACCTCGCTCACTTTTTCAGTTACTGTGTATCGCAGAGTAGGAGAACAAAAGAGGCATTGATGTAAAAAAAAAAAGAACCGGTTTTTTCCCGCCCAATATATGAATACAAAATTCGTGAGCTGCACAGTCTTGTGGTCCTCTATGGGTTTGGAGGAAGAAGATAATGGGTTTATTATTGACTTTGACCATTTTAGCCTTTCATTAATGGGAAAAAAACAACTGGAGAATAGAGAACGCAGTTCGAAGCAAACCGAAGTACATTAAATGATTAAATCCCACCAAAACCGGGTTAAACCGGAAACCAATCTACCAACAACCGGTACATCTGCGTAGTCTTTTTAACTTGAAATCCTAGTAAAGAGAAGATGAGCACCATTTTGAGGCTGCAAGGTCACAAGCAAAACAGGAGCTTGAACATAACTTGGAGACAACCTGAAACTGTAATGCCTCAAGATCGTAGCCAGAACCGTTTTGGCCTCGACCACTGCAAGATTTTGTCCCACACAAGTCCTAGGCCCTAACCCAAACGGCACAAACAGAGCTGATTGTTTCCTTGCATCTTCAAATCTACGTGGTTTAAACTCCTGTGCATCACTTCCCCATGTTTCTGTATCGTGGTGCATTGCGATCACTGATAAATAGAGTTGAGTTCCTGCAGGAATCTCAAGGTTTCCGAGCTTAGCTTTCCTAAGAGTGTCACGGTTTAGTGTCATTGCTGGAGGGTAGAGCCGGAGAGTCTCGTTGATTATCATACTCAGCTGTTAACAAAGATAATAAGAAGAATGTGTTGTTAAGAACCAATCTCTTAAAACCATTCTCGAGTAGGGGCTTAAGGACTTACAGCCTTGAGGTCTTGTAAGATATCTGGAGTGGGAAACCCGGTTGGTCCGAGGACTCGTATGACTTCTTCCCGAGCAATGTTTTGCCATTCTTGGTGCATAGCTAAGAGGACTAGGACCCATGTCATAAGATCACCAGTTGTTTCCTTAGCTGCGAAATAGAAGGTTTTGCATTCATCTATAACTTCTTCAATCCCAAGCTTCTCTTCTTGACCATTCTGATTCGTGTAAGGAGACACAAAAGCCTGAAGCAGAGTTCCTGATTTTTCCACTGCTGTTTTTTTGTTGTTTTCGATCAGTTTCAGTATAGAGCCACGGATTTGGTTCTCAATCCTCCGTATCTCTCTATTCGTCTTCGTAGGAAAGAATCTAAACCACCATTTGAAAATGAACAATAAGGTCATGTTCCAAACTTGTTCTCTAAACTAGGAAAGATTTCCCATTACACTAACCTGAACCCAGGAATATAAACGCTCCATCGAACTCTATAGAAGAGACGCATCATACGCTCCTGCAACACAAAGATTTGTTTCCCTTCTTCCACGCTGTTCCCAAAAGCTGTTCTTGATAATATATCTGCAGACAAACTGTGTATCTGTCTGTGTATCTCTAACTCAAACTCATCTTCTCCGTTTCTCATCTCCTCCCATTTCTCCAGCAACATCATAGTACTTGTCACCATCTGTGGCACCCACCTCTGTAAAAAAAGATCTCAGCTTTAGCTACAACTATAGAATGTTCCATCAAACCCAAACCAAATCAACCAATAAAGTAACTATTTGATAACTTCAAATTAACTAGACTGATTCCAAATAGCACAACGTTGTCTGAATTACAGAGCTTGTGACGTACCTTGACTTTCTCCATGGTAAAAGCTTGAATGGCGATTCTTCTATGAAACGCCCATTGATCACCTCTAAGACCAGGAAGACCCTGAGCATAAAGCAGCTTAGACAAAGGGTTATGTCCGATTCGATCAAACGACCCGCTTGTCGTCAAAGCTTCCCGGATTAGTTTCGGATCCGACGTGGCCACCACCGGTTTTGACCCGAACCAGTAGAGAAACGTCTTCCCGTAGACATGTGACCAGGCGTGATAGTGAGGAGCCACACGATGGACGAACTCATGAGGGTTGTTCCCGGAAGGAATCGGCTTTGATTTCGCCTCCGCCGTTAATCGGCTCACCTCGCCGGAGTTTCCAGTGAATATCCGGTAACGAGGACCTGTAACGCCCCGCCTCTTGAAGTGAGATTGGATTCTCCAAGGGACCCATAGATTAGTGTAGAAGAATCTGAAGACAAGAATTAAGAAAAAGAACAAGACGAAGATGAAGAACAAGGACACAGTCATAGTTTGACTTGTTATCCTCAACTCACACTCTCTGCTTCAATCTCATTTGTTGGATCTTGAAATTATACTATATCGATTATATCATTTTTTATTTGAACTTGATCTAAAAGAAAATTACAGTAATGAGATGTGCCCGGAGAAACAAAGCTACCGGTAAAAAAATTATTTCTTCGCCGTTGTTTTACACAATACAAAAATTTCAAGCGTTGACCAGTAAAAAAGGAAGCTGAACATCAAAAACATAACGAACTATGGAAAAAACGGCGACGGTTAATTTTCGTCGTCTAAAGCTTTGTTATTACCAAACAAACTCTCCCTTCTTTTACCAAACCCACCTGAATCAAGACCTGACCCACCACGATATTTCATCTCTTGAGTGGTTGTTCTATAGTTGGTAGTTTCCACCGGAGCTCTTGAGCTCGGGTCGTTAGACCCAACTGACCGGTAACCACCTGTTGCTGCTCCAGGGGGGTACCGAGATGGTGAAACATATCTTCTTCGAAGATCCATGAGGTCGTCGTTTCTCCTAGTTGGTTCAGCGAATGCGGAACTGTTTTGTGTAGTTGTAGTAGAAGAAGAAGGCATTGTTGTGGAGGTGAAAGGATCATCAGGTCCCCAAGCTGTGAGAGATTCTTTCTTCTTGGCGAAAAAATGCCAAGCGCCGAATAAGAACAGTATGAAGAAGAACACAGGACTGCTCCAAAGCATTGTGTTGAATTCTCCTTTGGAGATCGGAAGCTTTGATTTGTATGTAGCAACATATCCGTCTCCTAAACCCATCACAAGCAACTTTTCGCGGTCGCTGGCTATTAAAGGAGTTAGCTTGTCGTGCTTCTGGTGACCAGTTTTGGATGATTCTCGATGGCTCAAGAACGTTGACCTGATATCTTCTAATGCAGCGGGGAAAAGAAGCCGAGGACCTGTGGTTCGAACATAGTGTTGAGTCGAGACGTTGTATACAAAGACTTTCTCTTGGTTGACTACAAGAAGATAGCCTTTGATGGCTTGTAACGCAACAGGTTCCTCCATTTGAAACTTCTTCTTTGATCTCACTCTACATTTGAAGTTCATGCTATCTCCAAGAAGCAATACATGAATGATTTCGCCTTCGGATGTGAAACCATAAGCTTTTGACCGTTCCGATGCATCAAAAACGTAACTTCTTGCAAGAGAATGGTTTAAACCTTCACACTCAGATTCTCTAATCTTCATGCTTCTTAAGTCTAATGAACCAGCACCAGTCTCGGTGAGAAACAACAGCCTCTGCTTCAAGAACACGAGCGGCCTACTCGTTGGGGTAACCGAGCCATAAACCGTTCTGTTCTCAGTGAAAACCGTGAGCTTTCCGCTAAGATCCGTCGCCAGTATATACCTAACCCGACCCACATGATGCACTTCCAATAGAGTAACTTGCAAACCGTCCTCCGTGCCATCAAACTTGCCAACATTTTCCATCACAGCAGAATTCCAATCTTCCCCGATCGAGCCCTCGTGGAGTCTGTGCAACAAGATGACTCCGCTTTGGTGGCCCGTCACCACAAAGCTCTCATTCTTATACACAGACATGTAAGAAACCATTGCCGTGATTGGTGAATCGCAGGTAGTGAAAAACTCAACCAAAACATCTCCATTTCTCAAGAACACAAAAAGTCTACCACTTGAATCCCCAACTGCGAAATACTTGCTTAAACCTTCGTAATCTCGAAACGGCAACACATTGATACAAGTCGCTTCGAAGTTGAATTTCACAGCCGATGAGAATTCAAATCTCTCAGACCAGAAAGGACTGTACTTTGTTACTGAAAACGCCTTAGCTTTCTCTCTAATCCCATCTTCTTCGATCTCATCATTGATCTCCTTCTTTCCCTTAAACTGAGTTTCAGATAACCTAGCATCTAGTCTATCTACTACTTCCGTAAGATTTCTAACAAGTTCCTCAAGTCTATGCAATAAAACACCTTGCTTCTCGGATTCGCTCCCGGTCATGACTCCACGAGAAGCATCTGAGCTCTCGTACGGAATTGGATCGGATTCGGAAACGGTAACAACCGGAGAAGCAGCCGAATAAGTAGGTGAAAGGAAAAGCAAACTAAGCAAGACAAAGAAGAAGAAAAAGGACTTGCTGTTTGGAGAATACGCCATTTAAGGAAAAAAAGGGCAACAAAAGAAGCAGAAAGGTCTCTCCTTTTTTTTCTGAGATCAAACAGTAACCGCCATTTATGCAGATCTATAGGAGATAGGGAATTCGGATCTGGAAGCAAGAAGATTTATACGGTCGGAATCTATCTGAGATTTTCTTATGGAAGTCAAACAACTTTGAGGTCAGAAAATTAAAATAAAATTGTCTGATTTGAATTTGAGATCCTTTTGTCCGAAACTCTCTGGTCTTCTTCAGTCTTAGCTGAAGCCAAGGAGAAACAGTAGATATCCTCAGATCTTATTTTTGGGATCAAAGAAAAGTCAAGTTTTTCTTTTTTATCAACAGGTAAAGATATTTTATTCAGGATAAATTACAACATGTGATAAAAACTGTTTGCGCTTTGGAAATAAAAAAAGTTAAATTAGTTGTTAATGGATGTTAGTTGAATAATTTCTTTCCATTAAAAACAAAATAGTTCACTTGAAAAATATTAAAATATTATAAAGCTAAACTTTATTCTCGTTCGAATGACTACGACGGACGATCTAATCTCCCACAAAAATCTCTGTAGTTACAGGAGAAACCTATATGTACTTGAGAATGGAGACTGAATCTGATCAGGAAACGGCAAAAACGCGCGGTCCTACGCCGTTTTGGTGGTGGCCACATCATCAACAAAAAGCGACACGATCCAGTGATTTACGTTCACCACACGTGCAGAGAGATTCACCGCAACAGTTAGGCAAATCCCTGAATTCCTCCAAACACACATTGCCACAGTTCTCTTTATCTTTTGTTTTAACTGATTTCATCTCTTTTCCTGTTAAAATATTCGTTAGATAAAAGAAACTGTTAGAAAACAAAAACTGATCTTTTAAGTTGAAATAATGGAGAATTGATTTCACAAGAATACATTCAATTAGAGGAAAAGAGTGTTTACTTGTGGAGTCGTCTTGACTGGTTTCTTATCCACTTTGAAAGCAGCAAATATAGACTCAGTGTGGTTGCCGCTTATTACAGTCTCGCGTGAATTGAAGCATGTTTTCTTTGAAGACATCTTTAGAATCTCGTACAAGGTTGCCCGTTGCCTCGAGCTCGTCTCCTTCTCTACCACCGTCGCCTGTACTGTTGCTGATCTCTCTTGCGACTGTGAGGCGGTGAACTTTGCCGGAGCTCTTCTTGGTCTGCATTTTTCTTGAATAATCTGCAAATGTTTATGAAGAAGACATTTATATATGTGTGAAGCAGAAATCTGTGTGTTTTTGTAGAGAGAGCTTTACCGTCTCTGGAGCTGAAGGTTCTTCTGGCACTGAGTTCGATTTTTTGCTGTTGCTGTCATCACGTTCAAATATATAGCCACGTACCACGTTTGATCCGCGCTTGCGAGATCCTTCTGATATGGAACTCTTTGAAAGTCTACCCAGGAACGATGACTGCAAAAGAGGCATAAGTAAAGTTGCAATTCCTTGTCCAGTTTTTAACAAGTATTAGAGAGTGACCTTTTCATTGGTACATGGAAAGTAACTGAAGAAGGCCTACCTTGGATGCTGCAGGGATTTTGTTAATTCCCATGAGTGTCCTCTCTTTAAAAGCTGAAAACAGTTTAAACAAAATGGTTATAAGCAGTAGATCCAACTGATTGCACACCAATGTGCATAAAGTCACAGATAGAAGGAGAAACTTGGGTGGTATCTTACAAGAAGGTTTTGCTTTCTTCTTGATCTCAGGCTCCTTGATGTGACGAAGAATTTCCTCTGAGTTTTCATCGCCAATAGATGATGAAGACTTGGCCTTTAGCTCCTGTTCCAAACAATAATGATCGAGATTCATGAGGCAGCACAAGTGAAACATAAAACAAGCTTTTCAATCTTTACCATATAGAGGTATGGTGGATCAAGTGATAAATTATGGAGCACACAGAATTACTGATCCGGGATCACCTACCATTTTCTTGTATAATCGCTGTTGCAGAAGCTTCTTTTCCATTTCCTCATCGTCAGATGACACATAAACGTCATCTTCATCTGTGAACATTAAAGGGATCATTTCCTTTATTTTCTTCATGGTCATTCGCATGGAATTTGCATGACTCGGATCTTCTTCTTCATCATCTTCATCTTCACTGCCTCCAGGTTTTTGCACTTCTTCATCATCAGCATCTTCAGCCCTCTCTTCACCATCGGTAACATCATCTTCATCTTCATCTTCGGATAATGATGTTTCGTTCTGCTGTAAACCACGTTTTAACTTCTGTAAGAGTTTCTCTGTCCCCGCAGCATCTTGTTGCTCGAGCCACTTCTGATGCAGTTCATTACGTCTATCTTTATCAGTTGGATCTTCCTTAAATTGACTGACAATCATATCCCTGAGATCATCATCTTCTTCATCCTCGTCTTCATCCTCATCCTCGAACCGGAGTAAATCATTGTCGCTGTCATCTTCCTCTTCAGCATCCTCGTCAATAAATTTTCTAACAGGGTCGCCAGGAGAATCTTGGGTCTCAGGATCAAAAATTTCCTTATTGTACTCTGTTTCTTCAGAACTGCAGCATAAAAAGCAAACCTAAGAATACACTATTTAACTGAAATCTACTAATACAATTGGCTTTGCTGATTATGTAACAAAACACAAGCGATTCATGTACTGAAACTAACATCTGTCCATAAAATATTATGAACATGTGAACACTGCGTTATGTGAAGCTTTCCAGTATTAGATAGAAGAGACTGTCAATGCTATAGGTGATTACACCTCCGCATGTAAACAAATCTTGTAAAGATAGACTCACTTGTCAGGCGCAGGAGGCGGGTTCAATTTGAGGTTCATAGCAACTATTGATGGTGTCATTACTTCTTCCAAAGATCTGCTTGACGTCTTCTCCAGAAGCTCATCTCCAGAGTTAGTGGTTTGGGAACGCAAGGATGGATCCTAAAGAATAGCTGAGAGAGTCAGCTTTAAATCTGATTTTGCAAACTAACTTTTGAACCACTGCATAAACTTAGCATTTGTAACTTGCAAACAAAACGAGCTGCTCACATTATTTATGCAGGTAGAGTTAACAGAATATATTGATGTTGCAGGTATAACATAGCTACAGTTTAAATCCGCTAATGTTTGAACTTTACACTACAGTTTAAAACTTTTAGTAAGGACCTCAAAAACCAAAATCAAATCAACAAAACAGAAAACTTCCTATTTGTGCAAGGGATCTAAACTCTAAAGTGTCAACACATGAGTTGGCTTACCTGATGAGTAGGATTGCTTTCAGCTTTTTTGTTAGAGGGACTGTCTGAGTTCCCCGATGGACCTGCAGAATTCTCCAAGCAATGCTCTCCTCCAGGGCTTCGCTTGCTTTTGGTTTTCAAATCCATATCTTCATTCTTCTCTTCGGGTACAACTTCCTCAAAATTATTCACATCCTCATCCTCGTCATATATGTCAACAGATTTGGATTTCTTCCTGCTAAAGAATCTGCCAACAGCATAAATGATAACCCAGAAACATGGTTACTAAAAAAAGAGATTAAGGTGAGGGAGTAGTTAGAGAAAATATCCAAACTCACTGTTTTGAAATCTCCTCTTTTCTTCGTCGAATTTTCTCCAAGACAGACGAAATGGGCTTTCGGACAAGAGGGGCAGGTACAAAAGCAGCATCTCTAGTTTCTATCATGAACATAGAAACACAAACCAACAATAAGCTAGAGCCAATTGTCACAAGAAAAATTCAGTTCCTTTGAAAATGTTAAGTACCTCGCAAGAGTCTCTGGTTTTCTGCACGAAGCTGATCAAGATATTCTCTTCTTTCCTACAGACGAAAGAAGAACAGTAAGACCAAGCTTATAAAAACAATCAAAATATTGCAAATTTAAACTTAAGATGGAACTAATAAGAAACAAAGAGTTTACCTTTTTAGTCATGTTCGTGGAAGCAGAAGAGATTGGCAACTCATCAAAATCGTCACTTTTCTTCTTCCTCTTCTTATCTCTCTTACTCTCCTTTCCTTCGCTATCACTGGTCTCGAGAACTGTTCGCTTCTTTCCAGCTTCCTTCGTTTCCGAAACCCCAATTTCCTCTCCTGATTCGTCTTCATCTTTCTCACCCAATTCCTCAAGCGCAGAATCAAACTCAGGCACACTAACTGACTGCTTCTCTCCAGCTTCCGTCGTTTCCGAAACCATAATTTTCTCTCTTGTTTCCAAATCAGATATCTCGTCTTCTTCGCCTTTCTCGCCCAGATCTTCAATTGTGGGATTAAACTCAGGCACGGAATCAAAATCAAAAACCTTCCTCGCGGTAACTTCATCCTCCACACCCAAACCCTCGATATCAGATGGCACCCCGTCTTCTTCCTCAAATCCATTGAAATCCTTCGTAGACTCTAATCCAGGCTTTCCCAGATCTTCTCCGTCGAAATTTTCGGATTCGAGGGTTTCGTATCCAGGAGGACATAACTCGGAGATCGATTTAGCTTTCTTCAATCGTCTAAGCATCCTGTTTGAAACTGGAACACTCGATTCCCCGATAGGAGAAAGCTGCTCGTCGCTAATCATCTCCGATTGTAATCTCCGGCCAAAATGAGAGAGATTCTTCCGGTGCCCGATGGATCTAGTCGTTTGGAATAATGAAAATCAGATCGAAAAGGGTGAAAATGAATATTGCCTGACGATTTAGGCGCCAAACAATTCGAAATTTTGGCGC